>CM026208.1:2260408-2595408 GCA_014839995.1 Xenentodon cancila
TGAACTCTGACCTCAAAGTTTTTTGCCCTCCCTTCTATTATTTAGGAAAGGATTTTCCTAAATAATAGTTTTTTTGGTTTGCAGTAACGGTCTGCAGAATGTTTATGTTGGTTATGACGGAGAGATGCAAGTGCTCATCCTTCTACCCCTTTGTTCTGATCACTCTAAACAAGAACAAGTCTGCTATCTTGTCCCATCCATCCATCCATCCATCCATCCATCCATCCATCCATCCATCCATCCATCCATCCATCCATCCATCCATCCATCCATCCATCTATCCAAGGCCTCAATTCCTTCACCACCCAGGGCCCACCACAGCAAGTCTCCTGACCTCATCTGCCAGTGCAGAAATGAATTATATCAATTTTCACACCTGTTTCTGCTCAAACCCCACTTCACACTGCTGTGTTGAGGAAAAAAAAAATCTGTGGGGGGAACAGCGATCCCCTAGTTCTGCTACATTTGCGTATGCAAGTGGCTAAATTATACTATAATTGCATTAAGAGAGGATTATGCCTTCCAGTTGGATTTTTTTATACTCTCCCTCTCACGCTCTCGCTGCATTTTACACATTTTAAGGGAAGAAAGAAGGAGGCAGTGGGGGAAAGCAGCTCATTGAGGGTTTGCGGGTTGGCTTCTTTTATGAGCTGCAATCACGGCTGCCCCTCGTTACACTGCATCTGTGTACAAATAGGAGGGGAAGAGAGCCAGAATGAAAGCGTGTTAGTGATAATGTGCATGGGAGTGTGTGTCCCAGGCTGTGAATATACCAGTGCTAACACTTCAAATGCCAAACCCACTGCCCTTCCCTTCCACACACACACACACACACACGCACACACACACGCACACACGCACATACATCTACACCAGTCTAGCAAGGCAGCAATCTAAATGGGAATATGGGTGGTGTATGTAGCAGGGAAGCAGGGGTGAATTCCATCTAATTACTCTATCAAATAATTTCACAAATTGCCTTTTCATAGGGGAGTGGAGAGCAGAGCATGGGGCGCATTGGGAATATGAGGCCTGAGCTTTCATTTACTACTCATTTCTTGTTAAATTAAACAAGAAAATACCATTTGTGTGGAGGGGTGGGTGGATTGCAACTGCAAATGATAAGACATTGTGGAATCAGAGATAAAACAGCAGTTTCTTTGATTGCAAAAATAAAGTATCAGTCATACCGTCATCTTAGAACTGCCTCCACCGCCACGATAATTCTGTTTATTACATTTCATATTCATTAGCACACTTTATTGTATTGTACATGTTGGTTAATCAAAAAAAGATGTAGAAAACAGAGGAAAGCAGAGTTCTCCTATCAAATCTATTATTATTCAGTAAAACCAATAACTTTATCTGAGGAGGTCAAATGAAAACAGACCTCTAAGGCACACATGGAAAAGCCTTCCCCTCGCTTTTCTTTTGGTTCTTCTCCAAGTTTAGCTGCATGACAAGCTGGCAGCGGGTCACATGCTTCGGCCATCAGGACAGGAGGTAAACACTAAAGGTTTGTGGTCGCTCCGAGTCCGGGGAGCCAAATACTTGATGAACGTGTCTCACACGCGTTGTCAACAACACATGAGCTCATTGGTTGGGTGTGTTGGAGAACTTCAGTGCTACTGCTCTATCTGCCCATTGCAGGCACGTTGTCTTCCTGTCACCGTGCGTGCAACAGCGTTGGCTGCTCGCGTAATAACAGCTACAGTGCTTTTCTGTTCCTGCTCTACACTGCTTGCTTTTCAAGCTAGAACAAGGAAAGGAAAATTAGCACCCTTGATGGGTAAAACCTCTGCAACATAACACTAAAATAACAGCTGGATAAATACAACATATCACTTACCCTGTTGGTGCAACTCACTGAATATCCCCAGTTTACTTCCCACCTTCCCTCTCTGCTTGGTTAAGTATACAAACATCTGCTTTATTTCTAATCTATTTCTCCTCATTCTTTAACCATTCTGTTTATGAGTAGTAAAATTGAGAGTAAAATGAATGTCATATTCCTTAAACTTGAGAAACAATAAGCCCTGACTCTGTTATTCGGGTCTGTACGGTGGCACAACGCTCCACCATGAAGATGACGTGTTTATGTGTGTGTGGGGGTGTGCATGCATGGATCCCTGTGTTCCTAATTGGCATTGTGTCTATCTTTAAGAGGGCAGACTCACATCCTACATCCCTCTGAGAAACAAAGGCAGAGCAGCTGATGAATCCATGAGGATGAGCCTGGATCAGCTGTCTGCGCTTCTGTTAGTACCAGCAGAGACAGCGTGGCATACTAACAATGAAAGAGACACTGTAAAGGTTTTTGCATGAAAGATGCTGCGAGTTGTGTTCATTAACATCCACATATGGGGACTGCTTTAAAGTCGACCCCGTACAATCTTAAAGTAAAAAAATTGAGACCACAGCAAGTCACTATGGGACACCATTTCATATCACCAAAGATGTTTCTCCTCTAATTTGTGTTTGGCGTCACTGAAGACCACAGACATTTTTTTTCTGGTTTTTGTTTTAACTGTTTTATGTCATAAATGAGTTTACCCATACGTGTCATTGTCTGCCTGCTCATGAGCGCGGTGTGATTCCTTCTCTTTTGCAAGAAGAGGGAAATGTTTGTGGATCACTCTTATCCCCCTCCGCACTTCCTCACCTTCTCTTCCTCACCCTTGCTCCCTAGACGCACACTTATATCTCTCTAACTGTTTGAAATCTTTCAGTGAAAAAGCCCTCTATAAGCCCTACTCATGGTGTATTATGACTCAGGAGGTGTGTTACCGTATGTGCTGAGCTGCCTTTCCTCAGAGAGGATGTGTGCAGGTTTCAAACATCTTTCCTCTTTGGCTCTAAAGGTTTTAGGGGTGTGTGGGTTGAGGTCAAGAAGTTAGACTAGAGGCTATCATATATGTGTGATGATGCTTTAGTGCAGGGTATTGGGGAGGTGGCGCTAAACGAAAGATGCATGAAATGAGGTTTGGGGGAACAGAAAGATGAAACATGCAAGTGTAGTGAGAAGCAAGATGGTATGTGATGTGTACAAATACAAAATATATAGTTTTGCCTACATCCCACACCTCAGTAAATACAATGAGAAAGTTCCTGCACTGTGCAGCTAACTGTTGTCAACTGAGGAAGATACCACACAATGCATGCCGTTGACATCAAAGACTGGCTACAAATAAATAAATTAAAAGTTGAGCCCATGCAATATCCATAATCCAACAAATAAATTACTTTCCTCAGCATCCTCCCTGTTGGCTTGTGCAATGCAAACCAACACCCACTGAGCCAAGCTGTATCATGTTCCCCACAAACCCCTGATGCAGGCAGAATATGAGTGACACAGGGCTTGGAGAAGTAGTTTTGCAAACATTTGAAACATATTTCTTGAGGACGGCTCTGAGTAAAAATTTTAATAAACCAAGCCGAGATGCATAAAAGTAAATAACTATTTCTAACTCTCCTTTTAAGATGCTTGACCAAAAATGTTGAACTTCATCTTAGATGCTGTTAATGTGAGTTAAAATTCTGTCGGCGTGTTTGTTATACTTTACTCCAATGTTTTTCTGTCGAACAGTCACAAAAACTATATTCTGTTAGGATTTGATGATTTAACAAGACGTAGGCAACTTATAAGAGACGATAAAAAAAATAAAAACAAGAATAGCATAAAGCAGATTAACACCCATGCTTATGAATGAGTGCAATGATGGAACATTTCATACTGCATAGATCACAACGTTCTCCAGATATAAGCAATGAGTCTTTCTCAGATGCGCTGCCATGATGTGAAGAGAACATCTTCACTTCAAATCAGCAAACTGCACCAGCTTCAAGCTGAAGCACATCACTTGACTCCCCACTGGAGCCACTTGTGCAAAACGCCACATCAAAAATATTGTGAAGAAGTTGCTTTGAGCCCCCGTAAACTAAAGTGTAATGTTATTCCACCCATTGTGGTTGATTTAAATTGAACCTCTTGAGCCTTTGGATGTCCTACTGTGTTGAGTAAGATTGTTGAATTGATTCTACTTAAAATAAATATGAAATGAACTTTTAAGATATAGCTCACTGTTGGCTCAATTTGAACAGTCACATTGGTATCTTCTGCTGTCAGGATACATTTTTCCCCAGTTTGTGATGCTGCTGGACGGTGATTGTACTCTCTTATATAACTGAAGAAAAATAAAGCCAATAAAGCTAGACATCTGATAAATAAAGACAGATTTGTTCCTAATAGGAGTCATTGGTGTATCTGCAACAGATATGGCCAGAGGCGTCTCTCCTTGGTTTTACCCTGATTCCGTTTCAGAAGATGAGGAGAGATCGGTAGCATATTAGACTGGCCTCCGTCTTTGAAGTGTTCCCCATACAAACTGGGAAACACTGTGAAGACGGGGAGGAAGTGGTGGGATTTTTCATAGTGTGTGTGTGTGTGTGTGTGTGTGTGTGTGTGTGTGTGTGTGTGTGTGTGTGTGTGTGTGTGTGTGTGTGTGTGTGTGTGTGTGTGTGTATTTGTTGTTCAGAGTTAACATGCCATCGCATAAGAGAGCAGCAGAGGTAGAAAGACGTGGGTATGAATGTTCTTATGTTCCTGTAATTTCACTGGACTCACCGTTAGGTGCTGGAAGAGCCACGCTCTCATGATGTTGGTGGCCACCTTTGGGAAAATCCCCCTCTTCTTGTTGTGTTTCTTTTCTTTATCCGGGTCATCATCATCCCCTGTGCTTGGTGAAGCCACACTGTTGTCCAGGCCATCACCTGTCACATGACAAGAAACAGGAAGAGACAGCGAAATATCAGACACACACTTTGTTTACTTCCTGCATTCGCTGCGCCTCTGCGTTCAAAGGGAATAAATAAGATTTTGAAGGAATTCTAGAGGGCTTTGTATGCATGGACGAATGGGTATAAAGACACAACAATGGCAAGCAGAGAATGGCTGGAAAACAGCACCTCATAAATGCATTCATTTTTAATACATTTATAAATAACCCTGCCTTTCACCCCCCACCCCCTGAAAACACAGTAAGCTCGCATCTTTCTGTGAGAAAAAGAGGGAGAAAGGGGAGCACAAAAGACTTGTAAGGTCGCATTTCCCCACTCTCCCATCCAAACCCGCGCAGAATTGAAAATGACAGAGAGATTTAGTCTTTATTATCCTGAGGGAAAAATAGTTATTGAAGTGTCGCCCCGGCACATTCTGCCATTTTACCTGAGGTGGAAAGAGTAACACGGCACTACAAAAGGCAAGGTAGCGAGAAGGGGGAAGGCAGAAAATAAAAGGAAAATAGGTGGAAAAAAAGGAAGTCGGAGGCACAAACAGCACTAACAAAGCTAGCTGCTTTTCATAACAATGGTGTTGTGGCTGCTTACAGCAACCTGTAGGGCTTCGATAAGACTCTATTAAGGCCAGTTAACCTCACCTAAGGGAAACAGCTCAAAGTATTTGAGCACTGAGAGAAAAAAGTGAAAGGAACGCGCTCCATGGGCCTTTTTCTCTGCATTCAGGCTCAACAACATGCACACACAAACACTGCACATATTCAAAACCACCCAATTACTGTAAGCATTTGATACAGCTCCAGTGGAGAAAAAGCTGCTCTTCCCATCTGTGGCTATGAAAAGCCTAATTGTTATTATCATTATTCAAAAATGCAAGCCACCCTCATTGAAGATGACAATCATAAAAGAAACATGAGGCGAAGTAAACAAGTGGCGCCCTCACTGCTGGATATTTTAGTGGCAAATAACTGACTTTTGTCCCGCTTCGCCTCGCTCTCCTCCAAGTGAGAAGAATTAAAAGAAGAAAAAGAAGACGTGCCGAAGCAGTGCACAGAAATGGATCCGGTTATTTATTGATTACACACAAAGCACTTCTAAAGCGCCGGGGTCTATTCACTGCAGCACAAGTACATAACTGCACTAAAGCAGGCCAGCGCTTCTCCAGCTTGCAGAGGGCGACATCCAGCACCTAGCTAAACCCTAAGCCCAGATTCATCGATAATTAATAGGGATGTTGGCGCTAATCCGGTTGGAGATGACTTTTTTCCAGCCTGCCACATCAATGGAATAATCAAGTTCCTAAAACCCAGGCCTTTGCTCCCCATTACCTCAGGCAAAAGAATTCCTGAAAGCATGCCTGGAGGGCACCTGAATTATATACACCATTAGGAGAGAGAGCCTCTCAACGATCCATACGAAACAACACACTTGACTACCACTAACTCTCTCTCGCCGACTGCTCTGGCAGAAGGAGATACATATGCACACATATTGAAGGCTTTTTAATGAACCTCATATGGGAGTGGAGGTGACGCTGCTGATGGTGGGGGAGGGATAAAACAAGAGCCAGCTTTGCATAGATGTTGCAGCGCTGATGCAAACACCACCCACTACACACTGATAATGCACACATGGAGATGAAGCCGGTGGTACAGTAACAAAAGGGCAAGCAGGTGGTGCGTCTGAAGATTTTGGACCAAGTCATTAACACAGATGCATGTACAAGTCCTATTTAATTTTTTTTTTTTCTTTTTACATTTATTTAACCAGGAAAGACCTTTTCCACGGGATTTCCCTGTCATTATTTCCATATGTGGTTTTATTTTTGTATTTTTTGTTTCTTGTATCTTGAAACGGTGGCCAAGTGTCAAAACCACGTACTACAGAACGTTATGTACTGCATACTGACCCAGCAGGCGTTGTTGGTATGTAACATGCCACCGTAAAACAACTCCTACTGTAATGGTGCATTGGGTTATGGGATAAAGTATGGAGGTAGACTGATTTGTTGTGGACTGGACATTTTTTGGCAACTAACAAACCATCCAGGACCTTCCCACACAGAGAAGATTGTACAATTGTTTGCACATTGCCTACTACGTACTACTCGTGCATCCATCCATTATCGAGACCCTCTCGCTCCAGCTCAGGGTCATGGGGCTCTGCTGGAGCCTCTGCTGGAGCCTCTGCTGGAGCCTACCAGCTTACTACTGGTGAAAGGCAGGGGCACATGCTGGACAGCAGCCAGCCCATCCCAGGGCACTATGAAATTTAATAAATCTACGCTCTAATGATGCAGTTCTGAAAAGTGTTTCTTCTTTATACATGATGTATGTCTTTCTTCCTTTTTTGTGTTTGGTTTTTTGCTATGTTAGATTACTTCTCCGTCATTTTTAAAAGTACAGGCACCATAAACGAGAGGTATAAAGCATCATAGTTTATACCATCAAAGAGCTTTAAGAAAAACTTAGTACACATTTTTATCTCTAATAAGGTTTAATATTGATAGTTCTTCAAATTTACTTAATTTTTTATTCACTGAAATCAAATATTTTGTGGGGGAAACAAATACCCAGAAATATCTCAAAGCAGAAGAGGAGAGGTTATTCTTGTCTTTTCCACTTTTACAGCTAAAAAACACAAAGATATTTAAGATATGCAAAAAAAATGTATAATAAAAAAAAACATCTGACAGTAGAAACTTTTGTATTTAACAATCAATTACAGTTGTTGGATGACCAGTACATCAATTGATTAACTTGTCATTCCAGAGCTACTCTCCAGCACACACACACACACACACACACACACACACACACACACACACACACACACACACACACACACACACACACACACACACACACACACACACACGACGAGAACCTTCTACTGAGCTTCTCAGCCCCTCTCTGTCCTGAAAACACACTCACATTGCAAGCTTCAGTTACATCATTAGCCTGGGACAAACACAGGCTGATCCTAACAAGTGAGTTGAGTTTTTCCTTCCTACTGTTTCAGGGCTAAAATACACACACACCCCTCTGTCTCGCTTCTCCTCTGCCTGCTGGAAAAAGAGGGGAGAGTCGAGCCGAGGCTCTGTAATCTAAGACCAGATTTTCATTGGAAGCAAATGCTTTCAATCCGTTGTAAAGACCGGCTCATGTTCAGCAAAGCCTACAATAACAAACCTAGGGGCTTGTCCCATGCGAGTTGGGAAAACAGAAGCAAACGGCCGGAGCACCAGCTTGGAGCATAAACGAGTGGGCATGCACACTGAGGGAAAAGGTGAGATATCATGAGAGTTGTAGTGACAAAGAGGGAGGGAGGGGTATATTCTATATAAAAAAAATGATCACAGAAATAAAACTAAAATTCTCTTCCTACCATACTCATCGCAGATAACCCAAGCCAGACAAGGAAACACTAACACAACTGAATATTCCTTCTTTTCCTTCATGTCTGACCTATAGACACGTATTTTACCTAGAAGGCAAGAAACAAGGAGGAGGGCTGGAGAATGGCTATCAATTTTATTGGCATTTCCATTTTCAGTGCAATTTGATACCAATCACCTCTACAAGGTCTGGGGCTAATTTCTGCTTTTCTTTAACCGGGGCGAGCAAGGGACGAGCAAGGGGAGAGGAAAGAGTCGAACTGGCAGTGAGGCAGGCTGAGCCAGGAAAGGTGCTGAAGCTGTGTTCAGTAGCAATGTTGGGGAAATGTCAGCAGTGTTACCACAGCCTGTCAGAGGAAGGGAGGCAAAAACTGGGGAGGAAAGCCAGAGAGAGAGAGCAGGGAGTGAGACTGTGCAAGAATAGAGGGAGAGCTATAGGAATATTCAGAAAAAACAAGAAAGGAAACCAAACTCAAGCTGCTGATGGAGGCAATGAAGAGGGAGAATATAATGGATAGGAAGAAGAGATGCAGTGGCGCTGGAGTTAATCAGATGAAAAAAAGAGTCAGCTGTTGTAATCCAAATATTTTCTTGCTACAAACTTCTGACAGTGACATTTTTTCACAAGTTACTATTTCCATGTTATGTTGGACATCACACTATCAAAGTAGTAAAAGGTTTCTGAGTCAGTGTCTTCCGCTCTTGACGCTTGCGCTGCAGTAAACGTCATCCATCTGAGCACTGATCAACATGCCACAGAAAACATCATTGTCTGCCTGTCAAAGTGTGATCGCAGCCCATTCCGACTCCTCCATAACGACTGCAGAACATCATGTGAAGAGACGAAACAGTCTGTGGAGTGAATATTATGAAAAGGCTGTTTTTACTAAATGTGAAAAGAAGCTGCATAATTGCCTTAATGTAATGCATGTCGATATACTGCAGGAGTGGAAGCTCCACAAACGTGTTTTTGTGTGTGAACACGCACACTGATGATGACTCAAGCCCCTGGGCTTGTTCAGGAGACACACTTTCAACGGTTTTCTACTTTGTAAGTATGGTATAGCATGTGGCAAAGTAAAAATGACCTCAGTGATACAATACTCGGCCGCTCAGCCAATTAGCCTTTTACGTGGACCCATTTATTCTGTCAGGCTGTAAAGCCACCAAATCACTCAGCCAGTGAGCAAGTTGGTAGGTCTGTCATAAAACAAACTTGTCAGTCGTTCAGTCATTCACCAAGTCACTCAGAGAGCTACATCGGCAGCCAGCAGGCCGTTCAGCCAATAAAGCAGTCAGTCACTCTCCATACACAGGCTGCCAGCCTTATTAAGGGCCTCAGCAGGCTGTAACCCTGGGCTGCATGCATGCAGCGTGGGGAAGCTAAGTTAGCAAGCTCCAGTTCCCCACGAGGAAAAGCCACAGGCACAACTCTGGGCCTGGCCCACTGATCAGCCATGACAACGTCTTTGAGACTAGTTAGAGGAGGGGCTGGGAGGGGGGAGGGGGGATGGGGGATGAATCAATGCAGGGCAGTGGGGGGTGCATGTTTGTGAGTAAAGAATGTATGCATGCGTAGATGTGCATTGGTCTGTATGTATGTGTGTGCATGTCTGCCTTTCCTCACCCATGTTGGTTTTCAGCCACAGAGGATCCGTGTGTGTGTGTGTGTGTGTGTGTGTGTGTGTGTGTGTGTGTGTGTGTGTGTGTGTGTGTGTGTGTGTGTGTGGCAATTAGGAGCAGGCCACTGACTGGAAGGAGCCAGGGGCAGTTGAAATGCCCCGGGGCCAACCAGGGGAAGGAATATTTTATCAGTCCCCTCTTACTCTGTATACAAAAATACACACTTGGCACACGAACTCAAGCTCATATACTGAGATCAAGGCGACGACGACGACGAATGCAGTTCGCTTTCTTGCTGCATTACCACTAGCTTTGCTTGCATTAACTGACACCTCCGTGCTCATCCGGGGCTCGTTGGCTTCGCTGGATCCTTTTGCAACCCTTCCTACTTCTTTTCAGGAGTGAAATACTGGGGGGGGGCTGTCATCTCCTCAATGGAAGCTTGACATTTCCTTGCTGTAAATCCAACTGCACCTTTATGCGCAGACGTGCGGTTGACATTTTTCAGCGTACCCAGTTATCATGTTTTCAGTTTTCCTCTTCATCCTCATCCAACGAGTGCAAATGAAGCTTCACCTCCTCCGTTTCATCATCTCCCTCTCGCGTCTTTATCACTTCTATGCATCTCTCTTTCCCAAGGCGTGCTCTGGCATTATCAAACAGTATCTAGGCTAATCTGTTATGATCTGATTACGAGGCATCTCCCAGCACAGGAGCGACACTGGTACTACCTGCCCTCTGTGAACGGGCACACGTGCCATTCTGAGGTGTCAGCCATTTTTCTGCTGCCTGGCAAATTAGCAGCCCCGGACTCGCCGGTCATGCATCTGTGAACAGGGGTCCTGTCAGCCCTGTCCCTTCTAGCGTAATGCAAGATAATTATGACATTTAGCATTCTTTTTTTTTTTTTTAATAGAAACACTGGAGTAATGAGAAAAAAATGTTATAAATATTAGCTTTGTGCCAGATGTCATGGGAGGGATCCGGGGTGAAAAATAATTCACAGATGGCAGAAACGTTTCTTTTTTAGAGGGTACAGTGAGATGTTTTTGTAAGGCTTTATAGGCTATGGATGGCCTGCGAGGAGACGGGTCTTTTGAGTTTATGACATTGCATTTAGTCGAAAGGTTTATTTGTTGCAGGAGAGAGTGACTGTGTCTTTTACTGTGAGTGCAAGTGACCTGGAGCTGATCTCTCGTAGGCCACTCCTACAGTTTCACACCCAAGAAAGCTCACATGACCCTGGATTGGCTGGCTAGGCAAGGCCCAGGCCTCAGGGGCCTGCTATCCTGTTCCACATGGGATACACACACATCTCATATCAGCAGGCGAGAATTTCATACATACACACATGCGCACTAAAAACATTGATGGACGAAGTGCACACACACACATTCTGGTGTACGTTCACTAAAGTGCTCTCCATCTCACTCTTTTTTTTCTCCTTGGCATTCAAACAGGAACACACACACTCTCACTCAAACACACATACATTACATTCCCAGAAATCCTCAGAGGGGTAAAGACCGGCTTGCAAGAGGGAGGGAGCAAAGAAAAAAGTGGCGTTTATTGTATTCAGGCCATTCATAAGCTCTAGACTTGCAGAGGGAAAGAAAGTGCGGAGTGGAGGGGTGTTCTCGGGGGGGGGGGGGGGGGGGGGGGTCCCTTCGCATGGATCTGGTGGCCCCTCCCACCTCCAAATATTCTCAACATGCAGGAATTTCATGCAATGCAGTTCCCAAGTAGTAGCACATTTTCAATAGCATCTGCCTCCTTTTAGCGCACTAAAACACACACACACACACACACACACACACACACACACACACACACACACACACACACACACACACACACACACTGCTCGCAGACACTCGTTTCCTGAGCTCCTCCATGAGAAAACTTTCCAATAATGACGACCAAAGTATTCTAAACTGGCTCACACACATTTGCTTCAATACAAAACTCTCTCTGTGACCAATGTTGTTTCATCTCCATTTTATTCCTGTGGAGGAGGAGAGATGGAAAGAAATCCCCTCATCTACTCCGCGGATAATGACATGCATCCTCGACAAAACAATATGGCTCGTCTAGACTTCCCTTCCTCCTTTGCCAGAGTGTCTCTACTGTCTTTTGCTTGAAAATTTCAGCCACTGTGTTTGGAAGAAATTTCTTTTCAGAGCATACACCAGCTAAAATATAATAAATAAATATATTAGCAAGCAGAGAAAGTTGTCATTATAACAAAGGGTAACAATCGGGGCTTGCCAGGTAAACAATCAGGGGGCTGAGCAAAGTAATTGCTTCCTGTAATCAAAGACAACTCCATAGAAGTAATTACAGAAAATAAGGAATGCGTTGTGAGAACAAAGCCAGTTACTTTGAATGATGACAGTTTTGTGGATCAGCAGTGACAGATTCAATAATGACAGTAACTGAAGAGTCATTTACAATGGTTATTTGCTATTAAAGCATACAGGAGACTTCTTGCTGTGAGAATATGAGCCAAGTTTAGGGCAATTATTTCATTTGTGGTGATCTGATTTGAGAAGAGCATCGGAAGTCAGTCGTAGAGATCGTGTTGAACTAAAAACAAAAAAAAACAAAAAAACAAACAAACACCCAGGCTGGTTTCATATTTAGGAGATAATTAGAGATTGCAAAAACTTCAGGCCTTTGAGATTTATGTCAGTTAGTGTGTATTGTTGTTCATATGGGGAATGACTTTAGATATTTGGGTATGCTTCACCATGTGTAACGCATTATTATGTGTGCTGGTAGTATTGTACGTGTGTAGAAATACGCATAGCAGATTTATAGACATCAGTTTGTTGATTTCAGTGCTGGAGCTGATCATTCAGTTCATTAAAAAATAAATAAATAAATAATGGCCAAATATACCCTGCCTTAAAAAGTCTGCTTTTCATTGAATATATTTCAGTTTCCATTTGAGTACTGTACACCAGAACTTATAAAATGTTCAACATAAGATCCATGTTAATGGTCATTTCTCTGTGAAAATGTTCTTGTTCTTCTTTTCCTTTATTGAGGAGGTGGTGTGGTGTGTGTGTGGTGTGTGTGTGGTGTGTGTGTGTGTGTGTGTGTGTGTGTGTGTGTGTGTGTGTGTGTGTGTGGTGTGTGTGTGTGTGTGGGGGGGGGGTGACATAGCCATAGGTGATGGCAAAAATGTCAGTGTAAATGTGACTGCCCTCTCTGTGCCATTTTCTTGAAAAGGGTCATCACCACAGGCTGCCTGACACGCTGGAAACTGCCTGAAGTGCAGGGCAGCGACTCGACATTAAACTGCAGTATGCCTCCACGCACACCAAAACACACACACAACAAAACCTCACATTCCCACTTCTAGATCAGTTGAAAAACAAAAAAAAAAAAAAATGAGCAAGAGAGAGGCCTAGAGTACAAGCTAAAATGAAAGTGGAGGCAGATGAATCCACCCTTTCATGTTGAGCACTTTTGCTGTGTAACTATTGATTTTTCCCTTCTTGCCTTTGTGTTGCCGTTTTCTTTTTTTTTCTAACCTGAAGACAGAGGGCCAGACTTGGTTCAAATGGGAGTACTTTTAAGAGGGACACTAATCTTTTTAGCCTCTGACAGAAGCACACACTAAAGAAATGGTAAGAGTCCTGAAAATGTCTGTTTTGCTGCTTTCTCACTCTTAACTCTGGCTCTCAATTGTTTCACTGCCTCTCAGATAGCTTTTGACACCTTCAACTCACCGAGCTTCAGTCAAACTCAGCACACAGTGAACAGAGAGGGAGAGAATCAAATGGACTATGGGAGAAGACGGGAAGGGGGGAGGGGATGGTAGAAAGGACAAGGGCTACAACAAAAGCTAAGAGCACTTAACAGCACAATGGCACGGCAGTCTTTTCCAAAAGTCAGCTGATGTGCTGAAGGGCGTTCCAAAGTCCTTCAATGTAGATGTGGGACAAAAGGGGGACCTTCAGCTCGCCCTAATCCCGTCTGACTTTAATGTGGACCAAAAACACAGCAAATAAAAATAGAGAAAATAAATACACTTATGAAAGTACTTTAATGTGCTATCAAAGCATCCTCACAACAAACATGCTGACTGACTGACTCTGCCGTCCAGAGCCTTCTACCAAGTTATCAAATGATCATTTTAACCACCATAAATTTGCCTTTTCAAACGAACCAAATGTAGTGCGTATTATATGTTGCAGCAACAGCTGTTGAACTTCTTCCAGTGTTTCAACACAGCCAGTTCAGTGGACTAATATTAAGTGCAAAAGCATAATTTCAACGCCGGCGACGGGTCTGTTGCATCTCCAATCACACCTTCATGTCCCATTAACCAAACTAAACATACCCAGTTTATATTTTGGAGCAAACCCGTAAAACACGTGTCTTTGCCTGCAATTTTATACCACATATTGTAACTGCATGAATGACAAAACCTCTGATAAACTATTTTAATGCACATGGATTTTCCCACACATGGTAATCAGCACCGGCCAAACTGGAGTATGTTAATAGATAATAGAGGCACGTCGTCCTGTGGTGGCACACTAATAATAGCGCATTAGCGTCCAGAGAGAGATTGTTTTCTCTCTCTCTGTCTCTCTCTCTCTTTTTTTTGAGTCAGAGAGGATTTAGGTATTATGTCAGAACATAAGACTGTTTGTATCCAGAAGCTCTAGTTAGAGAGGGGATGGTTGGGAAAACAAGATAAGTTCATACCTGAGCCACAACCCACTCAGTCAGATTGCTTAGTGGTTGCATTTGCATTTTAGGGGTTTAGCCATGCTTATTAATGAGTCAACACCCATTTATATCATAGAAAGGCTCTTTAAAAAGTAATTCATAAGTGTTTGGAGCTCCTCTGCTTGAAAAGCTGAAGTTTTAAAGATCGCCCCCTCAAAGGATTGCTGGGCTTCTCTCCCCCGTCCTTGTCAAGGCCTTGAAAGGCACAGGATGTGGTGTTGTGTGGATGTGGGGCATTTGTAGTCCTATCAGCCTACCCATATACAGCCCTGATAAGACTTCTGGGACAGAAGAGGAGGAAGAGGAAGTGTGGGCTTACATCGACCCACTTCCTGTGGAGCATGAGCCCATGTGGACGGGAGTGATATGCCCCCCGTGGATGCCAGCGCTCTCACCAAACAGTCCCACCAAGACACTTCCTGAAAGAGGCAGATCTCTCTGGGGGTGACTTCCTGTAAGACTATGACCTCTCTGTGGCTCAAGAGAATCTCAATGGAACAAAGACCCAGGACTGCCCGTGGGAGCTGGTGTGTACAATACATATATGTAATTTGTGTGTGTGTTTAACACCGCCATTCAGGCCTTTACTCCAAAGGTTATCACTAGAGAGAATCTGTGCCCTTAGTCCCTGCTCATCTCTTTGAGTTTCTCTGGCTCGGAGCGAGAAGAGACGATCGAGTTACTTCCAAATGTGTGTGCTCACAAGTGTGTGCACCACAAGTGGCAAGCTTTGTGTTGCTCAGCAAACACAGAAAGTAAACACCCATGTCACCCTCCAGCCCAGCCTGGTGCTCCTGTGTTTATCTACAGGTTGTCTTTTTTTTTTTTTTAATCTAGCCCTCTCTTTCCTCTTTCTCCCTCCCCGAACTCTTAGAAAAGCTTGGCGAGGTCTTTATCTCTTCGTTGAATCCCTATAGCAGGTATCCATGTCAAAGGGACCAATAGGAGGGGGGTCTCTGGGGACAGCATGTTTGGTCTGGGTCAGCCTTGGGTCAAGCTTTGGATTAGAAGACTCGCATTAAAACTATCCTTTACTTTTAGCTTACTGGATGCCTGGTTACCTGCGCTCACTACATCTCCACCACACTATTTCAGATCTTTTTGCTCTTTACGAACATAGTAGGCGAAGCTGAAACTGAATATTTGAACTGGTGTGCAGCATAACTACAGCAGCTCCATGTTTCTGTATAAAGACACAGTTTTCTCCGAGGTTCAAGCATGAAAGTACATTACATCAAAGTAAGAAAAAATAATCATTTCAACTCAAAAAAGATGTATGCGTCACGTAAAGTCATAATTTCAGTTATGGCAAAAAAATGTAAGCAGCACTGACCTATATCGATAATGAAGAAAATCCACAAAGATGCAAGTTATGACCAAAGATGGCGCTTCTGCTGGTGTTCTCCTGGCATGAAATTGGCTTTGTGTGGGTGTCGTTTGGAGAGCTGGCTGGTAAATTCTCCCCTTCTTTTGTTCAGAAAGGCGGGGGGGTGCCTCCATGCATAATGGTCTTAGCCAGGGAGGTCTGGAACAGTGTCCATAAATTGAATTATTTCAATTTGAGGGAGCGAGTGAGAGAATAATGGAGAGTAGCTGTGAGAGTGTGTGTTGCATTTACATGTGAACATATGCATGTGCACCGGCACAGAGAAGCTCATCTTTATTCTTCTACGGGGTTCTTATTTACAAGTGAGAATATAAGTTGCACGAGATTATAGAGGAGGCCAAATGCTACCTTGCAGCTGGAAGCTATAATAGTAGATAAAAACGGGCTGCTGATTGTCATATCTGAATGTTACAGTTTCGGTATCTTTCGCTTCTTAACCAAGAGATGAACTGAAAAACAAACAAAGAAATACAAGTTGTTTTACTTTGTAAACAGTGAGAACCCCTTAACTTTAAAAATATTAAAGCAACAGACTCGTTTGTGTTCACATGTGTGCACGTCTGTGCCTATAAAGGTGGAGGTGGAGTAAAAATATTCCTGACAATATAATCGCCAGGAGACCATATGGCAAACTGGAAACAAGCTATTTATCCTTATCCTCTTTGGAAGCTAAAATTAGCACTTTGCTGTTTGTAGCTTTAAGCTGGACTCCAACTACTGCCATAGCGCAAATAAATAAATAAATAATAATAATAATAATAATAATAGTAATAATAAAAGAAAGCAGCAGGCTTTGCGCCCGTTCTCATTTCCTCACTGCCTGTAGCCCAGTCCATCTCTTTTCCACTTTCCTCGTTTCTGAAATTCACCTTTCTGGCCAAATGGCCCCAATTTAAAGATCAAATCATCTAAACTCAGTCATATGAGCTGCATTAATATCAAACAAGTGTTGCTTTAGCCAGGTTCCTCAGTAAGCCCATGTGTCAGGAAAGCCAGGATTTCCTGAACATGGACCCCCTTGGATGGCTTAAGAGCATGGGATGATGAGGCTAATCTCTTTATCAAAAGCCTAAATAAACGTTGGTGCTGGGTGCATGTGTGCACGTGTGTGTGAGATGCTTGTGTGCTCTTGTGTCCTGCAAGGAGCCAAACAACAATTCTCCACCAAGCAAAAGTGCTAATACCCTGTTTCTTTGCTCCCCATCCTGCCTCTCTCCTGCTTCCCTCTCATACCCTATTTATGGGAAAATGTTCATCTTGTCCTTCAGTCCTGTCGTCTGCTGGCAGAGGTGATTGCAAGAATTCATAAGTCCTATCAGGTGCACTATCTGGTTTTTTTTCCCCTAAAAAGTGAACATCTACCTGATCAGAGGCCTCCTGGGCCCTGAGCTCAGCTCCTTTTCAAGTGAGGAGATGGAGAGATGAGAGAGGCTCAGTCAGCAGTAAGAGGAACGCGTATACGGAAGGAGGGGAGAGCATTTAAGGTCGTTTTGTGGGCCAGGCTTAATGTGTTGTGACACATCAGCGATGAGTGGCTGTGAGTTTGCTGTCAGACTCCCTATGAACCTGTACTGCCAAGATGGAAAACCAGAGCATTTCTGGCCTGCACATGCATGTTCCAGGAAATTTGGAGCTGAACTAAACACAGACAAAATAAAGAACACAGGCTGGTGATATTTCCATATTTGTGACTGTTTTGCACCTCTGCAGCAACAACAACACTAGAACATTCACACAGACACGCACATGCATAACTGTACTACTCAGTGCTTTTTATCCTGTTCATTTGCATGACTGCTGCACAACTACACTTCAAATCGTTTATATTTGTAAATCAAAGCTAAACAATTTACTTCCAAAAAGAGATATCTAGTAATTTGACAAAAGCGGCATCTTCTTTTGGGACACGATTACACTGGGATTGAGGAAATTATGGTGCTTTGTACAGAAATAAACCCAGCCGGAGCTCTCAGATGACACTTTTCAAACAAGATAAATTCAGAAGCACCGTGTGACAACATCTTCATGTTTAAATATGCATCTCCTGTGTCATTCTAATTTTCATTTCCCGCAGACAGGTGGCAAAATCTTGTGTATACATTTTCAAACAGAGTAGCTGTCCCCACCGTTCACGTTTTCTTGTCATAATCTCCACACCCTAAAACACAAGAGACATCTACAAGGCACAGAGGGTGTGTAAGTAGTATCTTTTAGCAAAGACCAGTAATTAGATATAGGCATTTGGCATTCTCAACAGTCACAAATTAAAGAAGAGCGCTTCCTGTAAGCAGACAGTGAAAATGTGTCTACATCATTAGTGTGCCACAATTATAATATGGGAGCTAAAGATACATTTGCCTCCTGCTTGCACTCCCTCAGTGGAGCAAATGAAGTAGAACCTCTGGTTTTTTTGTTTGTTTTTTATTCTTCCTTAGAAAAGTAGAACACTATATGAATTAATCAAAGTAAATTTGGAGAAAAACATGACACGGGGAATTTTAAATAAATAAGAGACATACGTGACACGGTGGTTTTATTTTTCACAGACTTTGTGAACAGAACACATCTTAAAGGAGGACGGAGGCTAAGTGAAGGCATATGAGAGGCAGGGGTGGCGAAAAGAAAGCCATTTCATGTGGAGGGATGTCATGAATGAATATGTATTTCATGTAAATTGTGCACACAGGCACATTGTAATGGTCTGGGCTAGACTTTGCATTTCTTTGGTCATGCAAAAATGCTCACATGTAACCAACAGACAGACAGAGACACAGACTGTATCAATGCAAGGGAGATTTAAACTAACAGAGAGCGGAGGAAACGTTTCATTCACTTTAAGAATGTGCCAGTGTTTCCACTGAATGTTATTACAGAGAAGTCAAAAACAAAAGTGAAAGAGACAGGCGAAGTTGGAAGAAATACAGACAATACGCAGAAATATAGTCAATGTACTCAACACATAATTCACGCCGCCTATGAGTCTGACAGGCTGGGAGAACTTATCAAATGGTTTCATGACTATTATCTTCTCACATATGAGATGTTCGCTTAGGGTAAAAAAAACAGGTAAGCTGACATGATTGACAAAGCAGATGGTGATTTCATGTGGGAGACGAGATGAGAGGAGAGGAAATCACATTGTTTACCCTCATTTCAGACCTCTTCTTCCTCTCAAACGCAGTGGCTGTGTTACACCAGCCTTAATCCCAAAAGCAAACTGGCTTCTCGCTGTGGGAACCTGATACAATTTCCTCTTTTTTTAAGAGGGGCAAACTAATGCCACTCGAGTTCGCGTGTTGCTTATGAGCCAATAAAAGTCATTCAGGTCCATCATTGTCCACAAGACGAGTCACTACATGATGGATATGCATCAGCCGCTGTGAAGGAGGAAGGTTGTAAAGCTCTCAGGGAATCAGAGCAGACAGTCATGACTGGACAATGAAAAGCCAAACATCTCTTTTCCCAGGTAACAACAGGTAATAATGTTTGAGATGCAGTAAATCCAGCTGAGGCTGAATAAACACTCTTTATGCCTCTCATATATTGATCTTCATAAACAATGTGTGAACAGAAAGTTAGCTCTCCTCCTCCCACCTGTGGACTGCGTGCAACTGATGCTTCTTTTTCCCAGCAGTGATGTATGAACTTCATTAGACTCCAGACAAAACTAATCAGCACTTAACACATTAATCAGGACTAACTGCTCTGCCTCCACCTTCTTCTCACCTGCTAATGTACAAAAAAATGGTTTTAAAGCATTCAGCACGATATCACTCCCTTCTATTTCATCTCACTCTCGCATTTTATTGTCTTCTTCTTCTTTTTATGACACTTTCATCCTTCTCCATGCGTTCACACCCAGAGGAAATCAGAAAAAGATTCCTGTTTGTGTCTGCCAGCTACTGCAGCTACTGTACTTCCCCCTCCAATAATACCAAGTGCAGAATAATCAAGGGAGCAACACACCTTTTATCCACCCACAGAGCCTCACATTTAAACAGATTACCGGTAACGCAGCCCACCAGTAAGACATTTACCGGACCAAGGATCTTGCTCGGTTGTGTCTAGACATTATCTACACATCACACACACAAATCTAAAAGCTGTATTTGTTCAGATCCATGATTGCATTTTGCAGATTTATGCATTTTAATATTTGGTCTAAATGAATAAATACTTGACTAAAATGACTAAAAGCGATCACTTGAAGTTGCGACTGGATGACAGAAAGGAGCTAAGTTCTACCACAAAGCCAATCACGAACACATTTCTAGCGTGTTAGATTAGAAAGTAAAAATAGAGAAAAACAAGTCAGGGAGAGGAATACAGTGCACAAACACAGAGTTATCTCTTCCAGTCTACTGGACAATCGGACCAATTAATCAGTGATTTTGAGAGAGCCACGTGAAGCTGAATGATTGGACGACCCGGAGCACGTTGACAATTGCCTGGCATCCCTGTCCCTCTCCACATTTGCTCACCATGGCTGTGGAAACTGCCCAATGAGACGACTGAAAGCAGCAGCTACTCTGCAGCCTGACCTTGATGGAGGGCACAGAGGTTGGAGGGTGGGTGCATGGATGGGTGGATGACAACATCGGGAATATTCCAGTCTGATCGATGGGGATTTACAGTCGGTGAAGATTACACACAGTGAATAACAACAAATGGGCTAAAGCTGGACAATCAAATGCACAACAAACCAGTGAAGTAGACAGTTCAGATGTTTTAGAGCAACGTCTTTAACCACCTTCATCCCAGCTGGGAATAGGAACAGTATGGACAAATGGTTCATTTCCTCGACTTTAGAGTACCATCTGTTGTTTTAGTCAAGTGTCACGTTGTTTCTTTCCTTCCATTTCCAGCATCCATAAAACTGATTTCACTCTAATAACACTAATAAAAATACTTTCAAAGAAATGTATGCATGTATTTGTATATATTTAATCCTCCAAAACACATTGAAACCTCAGGCCAGCGCTCAGACAGCAGCATTCCAGACAGACAGAAACACACAGCCTTACAGGGAGCCATTTGTCTTGGCGAAGCACACTGTACTCTTTACAAACGGTCTGGGTAATTGGTGATACATATCTAATATCACCAGTCATCGCCTCACTCCCTGGATGTTTCTGACTTGCAGAGAAGGAAACCCTGTAGCTTTCAAAAACAGTGCAAACACTCTGCTCTGCTCCTCTGCTCAGCCAGCATCTACATCACTGCAGCTGACCGATTCATTGCCTGAATGTTATTCTGCTTCCTTCGCATGCCAGGCCCTTGGAGAAGCCATAGGGTGTCCTTACAAACTCACACAGGCAAAGAGAAGTACTTTATACTGCGAAAAAAAGAGCAGGCTCGCTCATGTGCATGAGGGAGCCCTCCCATCGCAGGCATATACAATCTGTTAGCTTTTCCTTTGCCCTCCAAGCA
Source organism: Xenentodon cancila (assembly GCA_014839995.1). Lineage (NCBI taxonomy): Eukaryota > Metazoa > Chordata > Actinopteri > Beloniformes > Belonidae > Xenentodon > Xenentodon cancila. Next base: position 2,281,786 of record CM026208.1, read on the forward strand.
TTACTTTTCAAAGAAGAGCATGATCCAACGCTGCAGAGAAGCTTCTCCAGAGGGCTTGTGGGTATTAAACAAAGGCGTCTGTTGGTAGGAACTAGTTAACACATTGCTGGGCTAATAGAGTGGGACTAATTAACTACAGGGTTGCTCTCTGACTTGACATGTCGATGCTTGCTGGATGTTTACAAAGATCTCCCAGAAAAAGGAGGAAAAAAATAAAAGGCTTCTTTTCTTTGTCTGTTCTTCAGGGAGAAAGGCGACACCCAGGACTGATTTTAGTGACATGTGTGAAGCAAATGTGATCCTCTCTCTGTCTTTTTTTTTTTCTGCAATTGCCAATGGAATTTAACACTACAAAATACCACTGGCATTGTGGTCGAAGCATAAACACCATAACTGAGGATGCAGCATGTGAGAATTGTCACCACATGCCAAAAATAAAAGCTGATTTTTTTTCTGTGACACCAACAAAGCACTGCTAAACATCTGGTACTTTAAGAGTTATCATTAACTGCTTTCTTGATATAACAAAAGGGGTTTGGTGATGAAAATCACCAAAAACTTTTCCTTCAGCAAGTGATTTTCTCCTTCTCACACTCACCACTGATCGGCATGACGCAGGAACCTCCTCACAACTCCTCCAACTCCTGGATTTGAGAGTGTGAGACAACATTCAGTGGAAACACTAGTTTTGATACCGGTGGGCAGTGACCCATTAAGAAAATAGGACAGAAAGGAGCACGTGTTTGTCTCAGGGACAGCCTCAGAAAAAAACGCAATAAAATTAAAAAAAAAAAAAGGAGTGAGGTGGGCTCACTAGTTAAAGGCTCTCAACTATCCGACATCCTTCCTCTGATCCTCTCAGCTGTGGTTCAGCAGGAAGGCTGAATCACATGTTTTTTTCTACTTTTCAATTCCGACAAAACCAGTGTAATTTTCTTTCTAACTACATAGTTAGTGTAAGGCATTACCTTGGCCTTCAGCGCTACTGTGAGTAACCTTTGTAGCCACTTTTGACCACAATTTATCATTTCATTTACATATTAAAAAGCATTTGTGAAGAAGCCTTCCTCCATCTCTGTATTACTAGAATCAGGAGCATAATATCATAAAGCAACACTGAAATGGTCCCTGGCTGGCACCAGCCAGAAAGATCACATTTCACCTATTTCAGCTTTTCTACATGCCACTTTAGGTTCAGGACACTGACACCCTCTCTGCTTTCAAGATTCAGCCTAAAACATGCTTATATTTATCTCACTGACCTTTTGTGCACTGCCTGTCTTTTGGGTGTTTTTAACCCTTTTATTTTGTCTTTTGTTTGATATTTATCTTAATATTTCACTGCTATATGCATACACTATATCTCCTATGTTTGCATGTAGCTTTTTTATAATAGTATTGCTTTGTAAAGCACTTTGGGTTGTACTTGTGTGTGAAAAGTGCTGTATAAATACAGGTCATTTGAGAAAAGTATAGAGAGCAGAGGGATCAGATCAAGGGGACAAGGAGTAAAAAAAAGTCTGAGGGAAGGAGATGAGTTGAAGAATGGGTGGAAGAAAACAAAAAGAATGAGAGAATGGGATAAAGATGACTATTAATTATAAAGTTATGCAGGTTAAAAGGAAGAAACAAGGGAGGGAACAAAAAATGACCAGCCAGAAAGAAGTGATTTTGAGTTGTGAAGTCATTTTAAAGATAACTTAATCAGCTTGTAAAAGTTCTACTTAGTTCATCGTTAAAGCAACCTAAAATCCAAATCTTTTAAACTGGCTTTCAGTGCAGAAAAGCTGACATGTCACACTAGTACGCGGTCTATTTCCAACCATCTTTTCCTAATCCTAGGCAAGTGGTTTTATTGTTTAAATCTAAGCAGATCTGAACCAAACAGAGAGAGAAAGTTCAATTCAAGCAAAAAACTAGAAGAAATAAAGTGACTATAAAAAGAGTGGCCTGAAACTTTGATAGAAACATTGACTCTAATTTCAGAAGCACTTATATTGACAGTAAGTGGTGCTCCATATGAGCATCCTATGTGGTCATTTAGGCAGGAGGACTTCCTGAAACAGTCTAGAGGAGGTGGGAAGAAATGAAAATTAATAAGAAAACTGAGGAAGTAACAGACAATGCCGAAGGCAAATGAATACAGGCAAAGGTGAGAAAGAAGACAGAAGAAGGAGGGATGAGATGAGAAAATAAAAATGTCAGGGGAAAGAAAAAATGAGCAGAAGAGCAAAAAAGGTGAGAAATAAATGATAGGAGAAGGAATGTTTGGAGGGAAAAAATGTCAAAGTGTAATCAGAGAAATAAAGCCGTGGAAAATGTAAGAGAGAATGATGGGGAAGGATGAGAGCACAAAGGGAACAAATACAAAGAGAAGTGAAAGAAAGGGAAAGAAGAAGGATAAACAAAGGTGGCGTTTGAGAGCGAGTGGGAGGCATGGAAGAAAAAAAGGGGGAGGAGAGGGAGAACAGCGCAGGAGTTACATGAGGAGAGAGAAACCGACTGACAGTAAAATGAAAGAGAGTAGGTGGGAGACAAGGGAAAATTGCAGAAGAGAGGGAGGATGTAAAGATGAAAGAGTGAGTGAGAGGGAAGAGAGACAACAGGGTGAAGCTGTCAGTGAGGGAGCGAGCAAAATGCCAAACCGATAAATAACCAGCTTACTGGGATTACCAAGTGAATGACACAGAATTTGCCAGAGCCAATATGACGTGGCTGTGATAGCTCTTAACCCATATAAACCTGAAACCAGTCCAAGATGTCCTGCGGTATTAACTGTTGTCACTGTCCCGGTGCTTTGTGTGTGTGTGTGTGTGTGTGTGTGTGTGTGTGTGTGTGTGTGTGTGTGTGTGTGTGTGTGTGTGTGTGTGTGTGTGTGTGTGTGTGTGTGTGTGTGCATGTGTGTGCATCATAATGGCTGCAGGCCTTAGAATTGAAAGAGCTGCTGATACCTGCTGGTACCTGGATTTAAAGACAGAAATGAACAAGAAAACACCCGATGGCCTCGCGTATTCAAACACCAAACATTCACCAAAATCGTTACATAATAAAGATGGTGATTCAGTGAAATTCTTTCCCTTCATCTAACAGTGTCATGTCTCCATCACTACGTCCACATCCTTTTACAAACTACACAAACGAACCGTAACTGTTTTTGCTTTCTCTTATTTAGCTAAAACTGTGAAGAAACTTAAAAGCTGTCTGGTTCTTGTTTTTCTATCTCAACATGCTTCACCCTTTCAAGGCACTAAAGCTCAGGTCAAAATGACCCAAACCAGAGCAAAGAGCCTCAGTTCCTCAACAGGCTTTTCTACCCCTTAGCGCCTGGCAGGGGTTAAAAACGTCCAGGTGAGGCGTAGAAACTGTGGCGACTGCAAAGTACGTCACAGAGTTTGGTTTAGTTCTGATCTGATCCGGTTAAAAGAGCAACAGTCATCATTAGAAAAAACGACACTATCTGTGGAAGTTTATTAGTCTTAGGTTAGAAAGAATCCACTCACGACCACACACCTAGGAATATTCAGTTTCTGCCGAGATATAATCTTAAATTAGTTAAACAACTGAAAAAGGAAAATGCCGTTTGCTGGAGTTTATTTGTCAACGATGTTACTGATTTAAAACTAAACAAGGATGCGGATGCCCACTCAGTTTTCCATGTTCTGGAAAGACTGCAGCAGATATCATGTGTATTTAGCTTTTACTTACAAACCTTAAACTAGAATGAGAAAGGTTTCAGTTGTCAAGGCAAATAAATAGTTATTTCCCTTGAAAAGTGTTTCATAAAATATTATAGTGTCACTAAATTAAAAGAATAAACAATATAATTAAAAAAAATCACAGTTTAAGGCATTAATTGCATGACTTTGATGATCTTGACTCTTTCCACGTGAGATTTTAACATTTAATTGATCACAATCTTTGCTTTAAAGTGACATCGTTAACTTTTTGGGGTTTTTCCAAATAACTGCAAAATTGGGCTATTCTCCGGTCTCAAGTTTTCCTTATTTTAAACAAGTTTAAAGGCGTTCAGACACCATCACACACGCAAACGTCACCTTTAGCTCCCAACTAGGGACACTTGGACCAATGAATATGACAAATTCAACATACTGACACACGTACACATTTATATGTATTTATACACATTTATACACATTAACACACATTCTAGTCCACATTTTACACTCTAATGAACTCCAGCAGCAAACGAAAATCCAGAATAGCCAGAAAGAGTTGGGGAAACTGAGATCAGAGGAGACAGAGAGATGATGAGAGAAAGTGTTATTGGAGGGGGACAAACATAAGGAGAGAGTCTATAATTGGAAAGATGTGAAAAATGAAGTGTCAGTTTGGTCAATAGGGGGCAAAGGTCAGAGAAGCAGGAGCCAAAACTCGGCACAGAGCACGCTCATTAGAGCGACCAATCAGATCTTGCCTGGCTGCCCCAGACCATTACTCATCAAAGGTAGAGCCGTGCACAGACACTCACACAATATCTCTTTGTCCAGCCCTGATTCACTGTAAGTTCAGCAGTCCGTCATCAGTCCACTCTTCTTTTACCCATCATTTGTGCATCTTTTATTTCTATCTAAACTGTCTAAACTCTCAACGTTGACCATTACTAAGGCGTGAGAAGGAAGGAAAAAGAGTAACTGAGAGATAATAAGTAAAAAAGACAAAAGGAGAAGCAGACGAAGGGGGAAAAGAAAGACAAAGTGTGGCCTCTATATGCAGCTGCTTGTCGGAGTGGGCGCCTCTGCTCACGCCCAGACTCTGCCTTCTGGCACTGGTAACCCTGCTAACTACCCGTCTTGACATTGCTTTCAATAATATATGCTGTTGCTTTTTGTCTACAGTTTGTTTGCTGCACTAGCCCGTTCTCCCACCGCTGCCTCCCTCTGCGTGTTTCTCTCTTTAATGTACAGATGCACGCATAATCTTACAATGCACAGACGTCAGGACGCAGCAGGGGGCTGGGACCATTAAAATAAGGGGCTACGCAAATTAAATAACAGATCAAAAAGAAGCTGCATGCGCATGTTACAGTTCGCAAATTTAGTGCACGGTCTGATTCAGATCATTTTATATTACAGAATGAGCTAAAGTGCAATGATCGCCACACAGTCTCTAACTGCACAGTCGTTGCCTCTTCATCGCCCTCAATCTTTTAATGTCAAAAACACTCTTTAGATACTCTTTACATGCTTTCATCCAGACTGTTGTGTGTCTTATTGAATTCGTTGATGATCTGAGCAGCTGTCTTGTATCTAATTTCTAGGAACAGGTGAATAAAACTAAAAAATGGCACCAGGAGGAACAAAACCAGGGGGAAAACCTGGATGCGGGCCATATACAACAGAATATCATCTCTGCTCCAGAGCAAAGTAAAGAATCCTCAATAGGTCCAGGAAATGGCCTTTTAAAGCTACCTCAGACCTCTCTGTCGGTTATTAACAGCAAGCGTGAGCTGCTGCAACAAGCTAAATACTTCTGTGAAGTCAGGTAACTGATGAGGCACTCTGCGCCTTGGGCTTAACCGTGTCCCCCTCCTCCCCTTATCTTCATTGGCCACATGAGCTCCTACCCTGTTCGCTGCTGTTGTCACCGCTGTGTGATGTGTGTCCGCCACTGGACGGTCCCGGCGTGCCGCCAGAACGCGTGGACGCCGTGTCATCGTGATCCCTGTTCCAGGATGTCTGCAGAAAGAGACAGAGTCATGTCAAGCATTAGGCAAGGATGCCAGAGCAGACACAAGAATTACCTTCAAATCACATCAGTCATCAGTGACGACTTTCATGCAAGGAGTTCAGCACCAGAAACAGTTTTTATGGCATACAGATTATTGGGGGTTGATGAAGAGGAAGACCCAGACGAATAGTGAGCAAACATGTTGCATTAGTTCCCAGATTTCTGAAGCATGCAATCCACGGCTGCCTCCATTTGGCTCAAACCACTAGCAGATGAAAATACAAAACAGCTACAACTTAAGATGGGTAGAAGTAAGCGCCAGGGAGTGATGTCATCCAGGCAGAGCCAGAGGGGGAGGCAAATAACTCAAGCATTGCCACATCAGAATAAATCCTCTGTTTTGTTAAAAAAAAATCAAAAATGAAGCAAACATAATATATAAATATATTGACCAGTCCCGCTAATGCAGAATTAAATTTCTTTTTGGGCAGCAAGGCAAAGACATAATCAAATAAGCTAAAAATTTCCCACAGTCTTTTCTCAAACAGCAAAATGAAACAAAATATTGTATGACCAACCAAGCTGACTGAAAACAAATGGAAAAAGTTTAAGAATAGCCAACTATGAGAATAATAACCAATTTCTGATGCTAAACTGAGACTAGTTTTCCTCTGCAGCAGCTGACTAGACAAGACGGACTCGGGAGTCCTGTGTTTATACATAGTAAGTTGAAATTGTCTGAGGCCAGATGAGTGTCAGCTGCACAATGGATAGTGGGGAGCAAATGGCCCAGAGAGGGGTGAAAACATAACACACACACACACACCCACACACACACACGCGCCCAATCACGCGCTCACACACACACACACACACACACACACACACACACACACACACACACACATCACAAATTGTGTCAACAGATAGGTGGGCAGACAACAAATACAAACCCAGACAGAGACAGAGCTCATATTTCGTCCCGCACATGCAGATTTGCAGCTTACATACATGCACGTATGCATACATGCTGCAGAGAAAAAAAGACCTGCACAAATCTCCCTCTGCCCCATTCGAAGCTGCTACACATTACTGAAACAAAAACAGATGTTGCTTCCTATCTCCCAATGCTCTGAGAAGTAACATTAGTGCTCAGGACAGGGGAGGAAAAAAATAGACTGATATGGCATCTAATGTCTTATCAAATCCAGCTCGCTATCAGAAATAAACAAAACATGTGCACACTTATCAAGCCTCCTCTCCCTCCTCCTCCTTCTCTGCTCTGTGAAATTCAATGAAACAGATATTATGGGGGCAATGTGGTGCTTGCATCACACTTTTAAGGCTCTGCGACGAAATGAGTGATAGAAACCCACAAGAAGGAAGAGAGGAGGGAGAGGAGAGGAACACTGTGGGGAACAACTGGTTTCAATTGGGATATTACAGCTGGCGCGGCTGCTGTGAAAAGGGCTTGGAGTTGAGTTTAACTTTATAAAAGACAAAAAAAAAAGAAGAAGACATTTATTCATGATGCAGGGTTTGTTTAGAACAAAATGTTGATGGAGTAGAATAACAGAAAAGAATACACAACTCAGCAAATTCAACACATTTGGGGTGTATTAAAGCTTGTTTGAAGTTCCTAGGCTATGAAATTGTAATCCAGTGCTTACATGGATGATATAATCGTTGTTTTCCAAATTACGCTTTTAAGGATTTGCAATAAAGAAGAAAGTCCCTGCACAAAGTCATGCCTGGGATGGTTATTGGGAAGGTAAACGCTTAATTAACAGGGATAATAGCAAGGATAAGAGATTTTTTTTATTGATTTTTTGCTGGGGTTTTTTTTTGCTGACCATACAACACAGACAAAAAAAATAAAATAAAATGAAACACTCATGCATGACCGAAGGACTCCTGAGAACGTCAGAAGTGAGGTAATCAAGACCACATGCTGAGAATACAAACAGTTAATACTAGCTTTTGCCAAATTCTCCAGAAGTGCAGCTTTTAAAAATGAGCAGAACTTGTTTATTCAGAGTTCTGTGAAAAAGAACTGCACAGTACCCCAGGGATGTTGAGCAGCAAGTATTAAAAAACCCTGAGCCTCAGCTCACTAAAAAGGGATGACTTTTTTTTTCTCGTGTTCTTTTTTGTTTTAATTCTCTGACAAATTCCATTTGAAGATATAATTAGAAAGTGCAGGGGAAAATGGCAAACTACTGCATTAGCTGTAATTGAACAAAAGAGCGCTTTGCCTGCTGGGAGGTGGCCACTGAGGCCCCATGGGAAATGGGGCGGGGCTGAGACAGGGCCTGGTGGCGTCTCCGCAGGGACGGGGAGTCTATTTATAATCAAATGCCGCCTCTTGGATGGAACAGGCCCGGCACTGATCTAACACGCAATTAATACACACACGTTGTATAATCACACAATCCACACTTACCGGTACACACAGGTCACTCAGCATGAATACTCACACACACACTCACACACACACACACACTCACACTCACACACACACCAGTACGCTTGTGTTTTTTGCCACTAAGCCTGTACACACACTCCCTCACATTAAATACTTTTCATCTACCTTAAGCAAACTCCCTGCGCACACCTTGACCACAAAACACACACCAGCGAAAGCACATCGCACACTATCCCAACATCACTTCAGACCACAATAACGAAGGCCACCTTCAAAATATGCACACGTAAACCCACAAGATGAAAAGATGCTCAAACAGAAAGAAAGCGTTGCTCTGCACCCGGTGTTGCACACTTGATTTATTCTGACTGCTTAATGAGCCACTGTGGTCTTTCCTCTCACTCACCGTTCCTCTCTCTCTAACTCTTTTCCCGTCTTCCTCGTTGTCTCTTTTGTACAGTATTGATTAAATTGATGTTTAAATGTTAAATAAATTACAACTTCCAAACTGTCTTCTGCCTATAGCTTTAGCTAAAATTCTCAAATCCACCACACCAAGCCATATCGTTTTCTGTCTTTCTTTTCTTTTTTCCATCACCATTTTTCCTCCCTACACAGGCCTAATTCACCATGAAAAGATTTTCCTTGCTGGAAATTTTGATTCCACTATGATCGGTGAGGCATTCCAATCCAGCGCATTCTCATTGTGCTGCGTCTAAGATGCAAACGGGGCTTCCCTTTTTCACTGTGCCAGGTCGCAAATTATACAAGCGCTCATGCAAGAAATGTTACTTTGCCAATTCATTTGCAATAATAAAGAAAATGGTTGAGGTTGTTGTGCTTTGCCCCCTGCTATTCCCTCTTTCTTTGCTCTGAAATTTCTTTTGTGATGATATGGATATTTACTTTTTACTCCATGCCATTGAGCATGCGGAAATAATCGTATGTGCATATTTAATGCCACAGACATAAATATCCAAAATAACCCCCCGCACATACACTCCTCAGTGGTGGTACATCTGAATTGAAGATGACAGTTGGGTTACTCCATCCCCCCGAATTCTTTGATGCATCCGTTCTCTGTGGTTGTTTTCTTTAACAGCATTTTTGACCTTTTGCAACAGCACTGCTTCCTCAAGTTGAAATTGGCGACAATGCCATGTGCTGCAGCAGCAGGATGGCCTGCAATAACTCCGGACACATTCTCCCACTCGACTGAGAGCTGGTGGGAAAGCTTTAAGTGAAAGGGGCTGAAAGGCCAGCTATTGTAAACTCTTGTTTACTTTGCTTTCCACTGTGACTAGATAAAGCAGGATCTGCCTCTCTGATAACCAGCCGGGCAAGTGCTTGCCCAACTACCACTGCTTTTTCTGCTTTCTCCACCCCTCTCCTCCCCTCGCTGCAATATTAGTGCTTCCAAAATGAAAAGAGGGGCTGATAATGGTATGCGTGGCAAAAAAAAGGAGAGCAAAAGACCCCTCACTCCCTCCTATTCTGCTCAGCACTCCCCTTCTTCCCTAACTCTTAACAATAGACAAAGAAAGGAGAAATAACCTTATAATTGCTGAAGGGGGTGAGGGAGAAAACTGGATTTGGTCTCTTGGGTGAGTAAAGGATGCTACATTGAATAGCCGTCAGGTACTCTTCAATCAGCTTTGTAAAACCGGTGGGTTAACTTCATAGAGACAAGCTAAGATAATTACATGTTTGAGATAATTACCAGCGCTTTCAGAGTCCATTTAGATATGGCGGAACCTGACAAGCTGATTTTCTTGCTGTGTGGCGTCCTGACTGGCGCTCTCGCTATACACTCCGTGTTTACTCTGCGAGGGCTGAGAACCAAACAAAAACATTAACTCAAGTGCTCTCCCCTGCACGCTATCTCAGCCCTGCCAAGCATATTTCTATTTTCCTTTTTTCCTAGTTGTGAATGAAAAGGCAGACGTGATTTCTTAATGACATGTTTTGCTGCGGTTCCTTCGTTAGCCTAGCCTAGCTTGAGTTGCAGCGGCTGTGCCGGGACGTTCCCGGCGGATTCCTTGGAGATGGGCTGCTTGTGATGGTGGCCATTGTCAGAGGCTTGCAGGGGGTTAAGGGGGGAGAGGAACTTTCCATTAGCTAAGTACACATGTGTTAAGCCAGGTTTTTGTTTACTTAGCCAAAGAAACCGCAGCGGGCCTCGGGGACCGACACGGTCGCCATCATAAAGAGCGGGAGGCGCAAGCCAAGAACTTTATTTGCGATCGGGATCTTGTGGCTTCGCTAAGTACTGCTTTCCAACAATACTGCAAGACTGAAAACAACAAAAACAATTAGTGCGCAAATTCAAAAACATGAAGGTATGTAGGATGTTCGCCACGTTTCTTTAACTGAAGTCACTCCAGCACTGAGTTGCATAATCATAATCACCCCTACTTGTTATTCTGCCACAATAATGAAGAGGCTAAGAAACACACAAGTCACGTGGTCACCTCTTTGTATCACTTGTTGAATCCTCAACAGCCGACCGGCATTCACTCAGCAATGAAAAACCAAAAGGGGAGTTGAGGAGAGGAAGGGGGAGAAGAAAAGGGAGGGGGTTGGTGGTGGTGGGGGTCAAAGCTCTCCTCTTTCAAGCTGCAAAAGCTGCTATTACCAACAATAACTGCAATGCTTCAAAAGTTTGTATTAAGAGCAGCAGCGTGCCACTGTAGGAGAGCCGGAGAGTACGCCTGCTAAGTTGGGTGAAACTCGATCCATACCTCAACGAGAGGCAGATAGATTAGCGATAGCAGCGTACTGATTGGGAAAATAGTGGCTGACCCCTGCAGTCATGGTTTCCATTGAGTTAGGAGTTTGGGGGAGGGGTGGGGGTGGGGGGGTCACTCTTTGACCAGCAGAGTTACCTAAACCAACACTGCTGGGTCTCACTGACCTGGAAACCCACACTTGTACGGCATAACAGTGCCATTTGTTGGGAAAAGATACCTCGATAGGCCTATCAGCAGTACATTTTTACGCAATGACCACAACACTTAGCTCATACAAGCAGGGTTTGTTTGTGAAAGATTAAGCAGACGGAAGAAAAACAGCAACAGATCCTGAATGTATAGATGTAATTTCAGATTGCTGGCCGTTTCACATTCTTTTGACATGATTTCAACAGCAGTGCCAGGAAGCCTCTTTAATATAAAAATACCTCTCCGCTAAATTAGCTCAACAGATTGACTGCTGAGCATTCATAATCATTTAAGACTTTTTACAGTCAAAAAATAAAAAAAATTTAAAAATCAGGCACTGAATATTTCTGAAGGAAGTTTCAATTATTTCCAGCCCCACTTCAGCCTGCATGGCTCAATCAAGTAGAAGAGCTCTTGAGACTTGGAGTGAGTCCTCAGCGCTATTAGTAGTGTTCAGTTCGACAGCGGAGAGCCCGGGTCCTCAGAGTTCATTAGCAAATTGCTGCGCCCTTCCCAGTGCTCTCGGTGCAATTAAAGGCAACTGTGCAAATGACGTACAGCAGCATGGAAATACCTCCCCAGCTCTTCAGACTGAGGTGAACATGTGTGCCAGGCAAACAGGAGCATAATCAGCAAAGTGACTGCACCCTTATTTTCCACAGTTTCAATGTGGACTAAAGCTCCTCCCCATTAAAGGCCTTGGGAAGGGAACTTTTGTCTTTCTGTGTTTGTATACAAATGAGCTCAAAGCAGAACTAATGGGGCATCTAGAAATTTGAAGCTCGAGAACAGAAATCAGAGAAAAGCTCTCCGGAGAGGCTGGCAGGGAAAGAGTTAAGAAAGTCCAACTGGTGCTAACCAGTTACTCTACTCACATAGTACCTGAGGGGGGTGCTGCATTTATCAGGCCGGTCTGAACACACACTTGCACGCACAAGAGTGTACACACAGACGCACACATATGCATACACTTGCACTCAGAAAGACGTACACAAACATCGGAGGGTAAGCCCAAACTAGCTGAGCTGCATTCACAAGCCAGCACAGAGCCTCTGACTTTTTCACCTCTCAGCTATGCTCGGCTTTCTTTTTAAAGGGGCGCTCAACGTCCCTTCAGCCTCCGTGCAGGCTTAAAAAAAAGAACAACAACAAAAACGATGTAAAGACAAGTAAAGAATATGCTGAAAATTACTGTTATGACGCAAGGCTGCATAATGCAGCGAGACTCAACGCTGTAGGATTGTTGAGTTTAATAAATTCAAAGTATTTTTTTCCTCTGACATTTTTTCTTCTGCTACAGTCGCCTCGCTGGAATAAATTGGTTTATGAATAAATGAGCCCGCTTTCTCCATCTTGTTAACATTGTTCTTTTGTGTGAATTCTCAGCATTTTTTTCCAGTCCACTTCAACTTTATGCTCGAGGGCATATATTAAAAATACATATGGAAAGAGATAATGCACACACAATGCAGATTCATTAAGGATGTCACTGCCTAACAACTCCAGATAAGATGTCACGTAAAAATAGCCTCTGTCTCGCTTTCTACACACACACACACACACACACACACATATACATATACATATATATATATATATATATATATATATATATATATATATATATATATATATATATATATATATATATATATATATATATATATATATATATATATATATATATATATATATATATAGTCATGCAATGTACTACTATTACACTAACATACGAGGCTGCATACTCTGTGTGTTTGGATATGCCCCTTAAACCCACCGCTTGTTGCTGTGGACAGTCTTATCCTGTGAGAGCATCAGCCCAGCCCTCAGCACTACACATCTGTCAAAAAGTTTTCCCCTGTTTTGCTGTAAACTATGTCTAAAACATGGTTTGTAATAATTTCTTGATGTAAACATAAGCTTATGTGGTTTTGCCCTGAATGTGCTATATGCAGGGCCATTATTAGGATATTAGAATAAAATAGGACATGTCTTCATCATACAGTCAATTAAAAGTCTGCAGTTGAGTGCCTCAAGCACAACATAATCTTTTCATATATACCTAGAAATCTAAGGGTTTTTGCAGTCAATTCCACATACCATAAGGTTTCATTCTGTGCCCCGATCTATCTATTTAGTATATTTAAAAAAAGACAAACTTTTTAACATCTGAATCCCTGAGAGAATACAAGAGGCTGCTCAAAGAGACACTTAAATGCACAAGTGGCGTCTGTGTTATTTAATTCTGTTCCTGGATTAAATGAAGTATTATCTTCCGCGTGATCTTTCTCATTTCCATAATCAGACATAAGGGCCGGGGATGGAGGAGTGCATGCGCGGCGGGGTGGGGGGGCTCTTCCCAGTCGGCCCCAGTCTGTTCCCAGTCCTGCCATTCAGCCCGGAACATAAAAGCCAGTGGCTGCCTCGCTCTCAACTCAGACCAACCACTCAACCATATGGAAGACCGCGGATTTAAATTATTTAGCCTAATCGCTTCATTACTTTTTATGTCGGACTATCCAGCTAATCCCTTTAATTTGGACACTTAATTTTTCCCCCTCCTCGCTGTCCATAGGTTAGAGCCGCTCCTGATACCCCACTTAAAACTCTAGGATAGTTTAACTTATTTAAGGTGGTATCTGCGACTCAGTGTCCCGATCACAAGACTGAAGCTATGATTGGCCAAAAATTCAGATTTGCATAATTGTAATCATCGGTTGCCGTTATCATTATTTAACGGCATTGTACGGACCATTAGGGTCATGCCTGCGCGCATACGATATCCCTGGAGTGTCAACAGTCAGTGGAGCACATAATGAAGGCTGTGGTTATCTCTGATATCTGCACAAAAGGAAACACTCGCTAATCTACCTTTAATGCCCGCTCCTTCTGTAGCTTTCGAAATAAACCTTCTTATTGGTACTGAATCTGTGTGCTTCGAGCGAAATAAAGGAGGGGGAGAGGAGGGGTCTCGATAAGCAATGTGCACTCATGTCTAAGGAAAAATACTGACAAGACGCATAATGAACCGTGAACTCTACAGTGGAGAAATCGAGGCATCTAAACCGCAGTCTGCAGCCCATTCTGATCTGCTGCACAACCCAGAGGGACTCGGGACGTTTCCTTCATATGTTCAAAAAGAAAAAGAGAGGAAAATTAAAGGGAGGCTCTAAATTAAAATCGACATGAAACAGGTCAAGTTTATGGCGATGCTTTTTCGAGGTAATCTTCTCAGGTCGGTTCCGGGTTCAAGTCTTAATGGGCCAATAATAGCAACATTATTCAAAATTTTTTTCATTCCGATGGATAGAATGTAAAACGGCTTTAATCATATGCAAATAACAGCGGAGCGGAGAAATGACCCAGAATAGCTGAATAGCCAGCAGGGAGAACACAGAGACACACGTACAACACACTAACTCCAACACGCGCACACACACAGAAAGGGAGAGTGTGCCCTACCTGATCTAGGGCCACCGATCTTGTGATTTCCTCGCTGTCTGATTTGGACCCGCCTTCTCTGTCGTCTATGACCAAGTCGATGGGCATCTTGCCTTTCAAGCAGCTGATGTACCGGTGACAGAAATTATCGCACAGCTCGTGTACCTGCAGAGAGACGAGGCAGAGGCGTCACGCTCTCGGCCAAAGGGACACTACGCGTGCAACCACATCATCACCAACACTTGGACATATTCGGCATTTTGACATGCAGAGGAAGAAAAGAAAAAAGGACAGGAAGGTTTTTGGGCAGATTTGCACAACATGCACCTAAAATGTTATTATCCACCGATCTTATGAGAATAAAGGTAATGGTCATTACTAAAAACTCATACTCACATTTCTTTTGCCAGAAAAGAAGTAAATTCTCTCAAATGAAATGATATGTGTATATTGAAAATAAGATCGGTTCTGACTCATTCCGTTCTGCCGCTGTGCGCTCTGCTCAGACTGTGATTGCAACTTTAATTTTTCTCTTCTCAAAATAGAGATATCTTTGAAAATTGACAGTGACAAGAGGACTCAGAGGCTACAACACAGTCAACACCCGTGTTAAATTCATCATCGGTGCCCCGGGTAGTGGCCATTAGCAGAGGATGACCCGCTTGACTGACATTTAAGGTAAACTGGTTAATTTCTTCCACTTATTACATTATCAATGCCAATGTGACACACCCTATCTGCAGGATCAAATAAAAAATGGCAGCTAAATAGAGAACGAGGGGAAATCCGGGCATAGCTTTAATTTAGTGAGCTGGTCAGCTTAGTCAGCTTTTCGTCGGCAGTATGTGAATGCACAACGTGTAAAAGTTAAAACTTGTAATGGCTTTGGGTTTGGCTCATAAAGTCGCAGCTTAGGTTATAGTGGACTGTGTCCCGAAGAAACAACGTCTTACAGCCCGGACCTGCAGATGACCGCGCTGGGCCTTTGCCCACCACAAAGAATACTGCTACAAAAATACATTAAAAAGTTCGCCTATACGTTTCACCTTGCATGCCATCGCTGCCAACATTAAACTTCATTAAAGGATGGGGGAGATTTGGACACTGAGATATGTGTTCCAGTTGTAACAGCTTGCGTCGTGATTAAACGCGGAAGAAAAATGGCCTCATGATTGATTTTGACGCTAATTATAACCGACCAGCAAAAATATATTTATGCAAATACAGCCCATAGGTCTGAAGTGGTAACACTGGACAGAAATGGCGAGAGAATATTACCTTCTCCAGCTCCAGAAGATGAAATCGTAAAACTTGAATGGCTTGAATCATCTGAAAAATTAAAAAAACAATAAAAAATGAGCAGTTCACATCTTTTTGATATTAAATATGCGCGTTTTTCTCGATACAAGTAACTGCAGATGAGGAAAATATTCAGATAAATGGAATTTATGTGGTACTGATATTAAACTTGGACGTTATTGCAATATGGGGTACAGGCTGAAGCTGTAATAAGACTCAGAGTCAGAGATGTATTAGCCACCGTAGTAGCGAGGAAAATGTTCCTCTGACATCCCGTTTTAACTCGTACAAAGTGAAAAGGATGAGAGGATAACTTTCCAGGCAAAGTTCAAAGGTGCGTGACAGTTGCTGTCCAACAGTGTTCCTTCATGTGCACGCACAACTGGGGGCCATCGTGATATCAAACAGCCCAAACGGAGGAACGTGATGTGCAGTCCCGCTTTACGTTTGCAGCACCCCGTGGCTTTCTGACACTGAGGAGCAGCCAGCCAATAAACATCCAAACAACAGCTGGTGCAGCCCATTCAAACATACTGGTTGGAAAAATATGAAGTCAAATTTGCTAAAAAGTAGAAAATATCTTACCAGATTATCCAACTCTGGATTCGATGAAAATAAAGGTTTTTCTGCCCGAATCTAAAAGCCAAAAATATTTACAGAAAATGTATGAATACCCTATAATACACAAAATAAGGAAGGAGAGATTAATTAACACACACAAGCAATAAACTCCGTTGTATTAAACTTAACTGCACACAAATAAAATCGTGTCTATACAAATAAAAACCTCTTAAAAATAAATTTTCTTTGAATGTGATTTTATTTTCTTTCAGTTCAGAGTTTGCTGCAGGCACAAAAAGTCTGAGCTGCACTCTTTTAAGTCATGCAGGTCGGAGCTCAACCAGCCCGAGCATGCAGCTCCCAGAAGTCAAACTTTCCTGACCTGTTTTGCAAACACGGCTATGTCTTCATTGAAAGATTCCGATGAACAGACGTCTCCTCCCGCCACCCCGGGCTCTCTGGGGGTGCACGTCGCTAATTCACATTTCTCAAAAATCAGTGCAAGCAAAGGGAACAGGGGGTGCCTGCGTGGGAACACACACAATAGCAAAATGTCACCAGAGAGAACAGCGCCGGGGTCAAGACTACTGCAGGCTAGATTTAGCCAGCCATGCCACTCTGGAACAACTCGCCCGTGGGGACCGCTGCTGCAGCAGCCTGTGCTATTATATTATGTAAAGGCTCGGAGAAAGGCTGCAAACAGCGGGCGAACTTCTACTATTAAATCCGCTCGCTCCTAATAGCATAAGAGCTTTAGAGTCTGACAATTTCTTGCACAAGTCTCCGCTTGGATCACAGGCGTGCATGTGTACGTTTGACATATACACACACACATGCACGCACTGGAGGTGTCTGCGGCGGAATGTACACATTTGTTTATTATTTATTAAATTCAGAAATGTACGGGCAGCCAGTGTGCTGAGGAAAACACTCCTGCTAAAGCAAGACAGTACGATTAGACTGACAGTGGTGAAGTTTAATCAGCCTGAAAACACAATTCTAAGAATTTTAATTAACTCCTTCAAATTAATGCGATGCGCATTTATGGGTTTTACTTTAATTATTATACGTTTTCTGAGGCTGAAGCCTTTGGAATTAACAGAGTTGTTTGAAATAGTTAAAGCACAGACAGTAATTGTTTTTGTCATAAAGAAAAATAAACTAATAAAAGCAAATTATAAAATGGAACACAAATGGAGAAAAATTAAGTAAAAAAAGAAGACTTTGTTTCACAATGCAAGAACCAATTTTAACAGAAAATACTAAACAAGGCATTTATTACTATATTTTAACGTTCCTACATTTAAGCCCATTTAATCAGTAGAAAGGAGTGGTAAAGTTCGCTGGCTTAATTTAAAAATAAAATTCCAAATTATCTAAAATTAAAAAAGGAATGATAACCGCGTGCAGCCTCTCGTTCTCCCAGCGCCTTTGCAGAACTCTGGGCTCCGGACACGGAGCATGCAGTCCCGGGCAGTCAGCCGGAGCTTCACCGCACCGATTTCGCGCCCTCAACCCCACTTATACTGCGCCCCAGTGCAGGCATGGATACATCCGTCTCCCTGGCCATCAGGAAGCTACTTCTTTCGACTTTTATCCCAACTCCCCGCAGACCCGAGGCTTGCACCTACCCGTAAATAGCGTCTTTATCTCTCTTGAGAGCGTCGTTAACAGAGGAGCCCATGCTGGGGGGCATAGTGTTGGTGTGGGCGGTGTGCGGGTACTGGTGCGAGTGCAGCTGGGGACCGTGGTTGAGATGCACCGCCTGCATGGACCGGGCGCCGTGCGGGTCTCCGTACATGGTGGTTGGGATGCCCACACCGTCCATCCCGTAGTGGGGCAGGTCTTCGTACTGCACACAACAAGCACGCAGGTTCACTGTTAACACACACTCACGACAACACGTCCAGCTGGTTAAAAATTTACAGGAAAAACACAAGTCAGAATAATGCCATAAAAGTTCTCAGTAGAAGTTATCCAGCAAATGGATTTTAATTGAAACCAAGTACAATTCTGTCAACCAAACAAAATAAAAAAATCAAACAAAAAAGAGACCATTAAAATTTCATTTAATTTAAATTAGTTTTTGCATTCAGGTGCACAAGTTGCCTTCTTTCCAACTTGCTCTCAAAACACGGACACATGACAAACAGGTGAAACTGATTCACCTCAGTGTTTTATTCCTTTACCCCCCTCTTAAGAAAAGTTTACACAGTAAAGCAGGACACTGTGTACAACAAAAACAATATGAGCAGAATTTGGTTTTGTTATCAGCTTATTCACGGTGACCATTATAGCTCAGAGAAATAAAACTCATCCTTTTGAATTTTTCTGTTTATTTTTTATATTTTTTTTCAAAACTACAGCAACGCCGTTCAGCCTGTTTTTATTATCATAAAGCAGGCAGTTGTGAAGTTTTACCAGGACCAGCCTTCTTTTCACTGTGCACAACTACATATGTCTTAAACTTTTTAATTGCAGCGCTTTCTAATTTTAAAGGCTCATAATTGTCCAGCACGTTATTTCTCATCGAGTCCACTCTGATTAATGCATGCAACCAACGCAGGCAAAAGCGTGTTGGGCTTTTTTAAGACGTCGCTCAGCCGAATATTCCCAAACTTTTTCACTTCTAAGTTGAATAATGTTCTCTCATATTAAACCTGTTTACCACTTTTGAAAAATATACATATACACCTATGGCCTTTTTTAAAGTAATATTTTTAGAGCTCTAAAATAAAATTAAAAAAAATCAAAATCAGGAATCTTAAAATTGAGGTTTGCCTGTTTAGTAGACTGAAGATTCGCTTGAATTATTGATAGAGCTCTCAAGACGTGAAAAAACAAGTGTCGGGGAGAGAGAGTAAAATGCATTATCACTTAAAGCTGAGCGTTTCGACCCAAAAGGCAAAGAGGTGCAAACCCCAGCGTGGTGCAGCTCCAGTGCATCCAACATCCCTACTTTTACACTGTTAAGTATCCGTGTGAAGCTCCAACCGCTGTTCTGGGACACTTCTGCAGGACGCATATGATTCACAGCGTTTGTCATCACCTCGTTACTAAAAACCGCTCTATAACTATTTTTTACCAACTTCAGCGCTGATTTAAAAATTATGAAAGAACTGACGCTGCAGTTACAAGTTTTTTTTTCTCAATATGAAAACGCAACGGAACAGTCAGCTGAGAAATGTTGGGGATTTGTTTGCCTCTTTGCCCTCCCCCATTTCGGTTCCAGTAACTGGCCTGTCATAACTAATCTAAAAAACACAGCCGATGTGAGATATGATCACGCTTCCAGTGTCCCACAGTGGGGTGGTTTGTGGAGCGAACGAGTGCTGCCGTGCGCACCACCGTGCCAAAACACGCCAAACATGAATCCGTGTCCCCCCATGTGTCAGGGGGAGGACAGAAACTTTCGCCGCGTGTGCGTGTCCGTGTGTCATTAAGCCACGTTACAGCGCAGCTCTGAAGTCAAGCGTTGTGGACTTATAAAGAAACTTTTTTAAGGGAGGATTGCCCCTACGTACCCGTTGCGCCATAACCCTCCGCACTCCCTGGTCTTCCTTTCAGTTTGGGTAAATCCCCTCTGAGGCCAGGGTGGATTCGAAATAAAGAAAGAAATTCCAACCAAACGATGAGATGTTACAGCCAAAATCCCGAGTGCTTTTCTTTTTTTCCTCGGAACGGTGAAGCCAGCTCCCGCTCTCGGAGCAAGTTTAGCCCAGGCGCGGCAAATATGTCCTCAGCTATCCTCGCAGCAGCGGCACCGGGATCCTTTTCCAAAAACCAGGATGGAAATGATATAGCCCCTCAAACAAAACTGGCGACTCTCATGGCTTTTTTGCCACTCCGCCTGTCAGTCAAAACGCGAGGGCTTGTCAAAAGTACCGGATGAATGATGGTCCGACGCGCGTCTCCACGGGATCGGCACCACCTAAATGTTAATGCTCACAATCACAGTTAAAAAATGAAGCAGCTCTCCTCTCGTTTTCTTTGATCACTCTCGGCTCCCGGCTTGATTTTCTTATGCAAAAGCGTCTAGAGGAGATCAAGAGGAGGTGGGGTGATAATTCTGGTTTAGGCTTTCTTAAAGGAGCCACGATCGATGCTGTGCGTGTGTGCGAGTGCGTGTGCAATGCGTGAGCCGCCTGCCCCTTTCGTGTACAATGGATGTGTGTGTTGAGCTGAGGAGGAGCGGAGGATCTGGACCAGACTGCTGAAACCCGGAAGTAGTGGTGGCCATAACAGGTCGCGTCTTACAAAACGCACCGGGCTGCAGCAAGTCGTGCGGAGAGGAGGGGTGGGAGGACCCTGCGAGCCGAGGCAGCCGCACGACGAGCCGCGCTACACCGGGATCGACACAGAAAATCCACCTACGGCTCATATCCGCGTCTCATCCTCCAACACCGTCTTTATTCTCCAGCGTGGGACTCTGAAACGGGGGAATTAGGGGATCGATGTGTCCGGGATCCACATCCACTTGTAAATAGTTAATAAACATCAAACTGGGCAGCGTTCAACACTGATGTGGGCTTTGGTCAGGTATGTGACAGACTTTATAGGACAGAATAAAACTTTATAACTCTTAGCAGTAGTGGAGTTAAACCTCTGGAGGGCTCCCATCATGACTCCAACACGCGCAGGTTAATGCCAAACATGCACCTTTTTCAGGTTGTGGCCCTTTTCTCGGTATCAGCTTCATAAATGTCCATTATTTGCACCCTATGTAATAATGTATGCACGTGTGTATATGCGAAAAAGGAAATAAAAATTAAAAAAAGTCTTCCAAGTTATCTGGAAGGGACGTTATTTTCGCCTGTAACACTTCTTTTTGAAGCAAAAACGCCACATAAAGTTTATATCTTAGGACTAAGTTGTATGTGAATGACAGTTGAGGAAATACATAATTAGCGAAGCAGAAGCGTTTCGTATTATTTTATGTTTAAATAACAGTTAATGGTGTCCCTCTCCCCCACAGCTGATCTGAATGGGTCGCTCCAGTCTGCCCGGGCTGTCCAATGGCAGGGAGGCACAGGGATGGGAGCCCCCTATTGGCTCCGTGCGTGATCGATCCGCGGTTGATTGATCGCTTTTAGGCCACATTCGCGAGCAGGCGCAAAACAAAACGTTGTCCGTGGATGGAAAACACACATGCTGCTCCTCTGTCAGCTTCCACCGTCGCAGTTTCACCAAAACACTGAATATCTGAGGAAAAATCTTTGTTTTCCGTCCCACGCAGCTACAAACACATTTTCACATCTCACTACTTACAAGACACTTTGACAAACGTCTCGTGCCAAACAGAGCAACAGTCAGGTGGGATACTGAGGACTTTCTGTGGTCTGAATCATCAGTGTTGAACTTTCGTCCACTTGCCCTTCAAGATGGTACAAGTCTTGATAAATATTGAAGAATATTCATTCACAGTAGGTAACTTAAAACTTTGATTCTAGTGACTTTCAATTAAAGTGGTGTTGTATATGAATAAATAAATGTAAATAAATGACAGTCAGTACTGACACGTTGTCGCGATAGGTTTGGTTTCTTACAAGGTTATAAAGGTGTACAAATCTTGTTTTTTCAGTCGATCCTTGTTACTTTTAATTAAATGTGAAGTTTCCTATGAATTGCGCACACAGTATGAATGTTATATTTAATGATTGGATGTCACATACCTACTAATAAAAACGGAATTACACTGCCATTGATTCTTTTTTCTTTTACAGTAAAAACATGGATGTTTTCAGAAATGTCCAAGTAATTGTTTATTCTTGTTTGTTTGATTTTATTTTTATTCTAACGAAGACCCTCTGGAGCTTTGCTAAACTTTTCCTTTATCCATAGGTCCAAACAGTGTGTAAAAGAGCATTGAGCTAATGTGGTGTTGCTTGTGGGTGACAGCCAGTTTGAAGTTTTCCCCCCCGTGCAGCGCGTCCAGCCATCGATCATCTGCCCCCGGTGCCACAGACGGTGTCATAACACGATAATGCGGCTTCTTCACACGTTCGGCGGTGATTCCTCATAGGAAGCCGACTAAAACCAGAGCGATGGGATCCGACAGGACAACTTGCCAGGCTCGTAATGAGTGTCAGAGCGTCCCCCAGTCTGGCCGGCAGCGTACCGGGGCACGGACGACACAGAAGCCACGAGGCGCGGACTTTTACGCACAGACACGTTGGATCAGAAATAAACCGGGCTGACTTGTAGGGTTCCAGTTTGGTATTTCAGTAGTTTATGGGTGAGTAGAAGCTCCTCTTGTCTCAAAATTTTACATGTCTTTACAACATAGTAGATAATTAAACGCGCATTCCATTAATTAACTTTTCTTCAAGAAAACATACGTTATTTTAATTTAAAGTAAGCTGCCGTTTAAAGTAAATTTGTGCGTTTAGTGAATTCACTCAGGATGATGCAGCTCACTGCGCAACAAGGTAACACAACATTTTAGCGAGTAATTGAGAAGAAGTAAGCTGCTTTAACATGAAAGGAGCTCACATCAGTGCTTGCTCACTGTAAAATAAATACTATAGCATTATAAAGCAATTAAGCTCCTTCAATTAGCGTCAATAAAAAGCAAAGTGGAGCACCACTTTCTCTCCTGGAGCTGCTCTTTCGTGAGGGTCAGCGCGTTTTGGGATTCTGAAAGAGAGCGTGGGGGCAAATACCGTCACTTCTGCTTAATCCGCTTTGCGATGACGGTAATGCTTTGAGTCGTTTCAATAAAATCAGGAGGTATTACTATCAAATGGCTGAATGCATATTGACAGCGTGTTCGACTGCGGAAACAAACGAGGGCGTTATTAGATGGCCTCTGCGTCTTCACTTGTGAGTGGAGACAAAGAAAATTTGCCTTTAGTTTAATTTACCAAAAAAAAAAAAAAAACATGTCTGGATACTAGAATACCAGAAATATACAAACCATCTGTTCTATGATAGTATGTGTATATAGCACTATTTGAGACAGATTTTAGTTTCACAAATGTAAAGTCACTTTTATTTGTATTAACTTGCAAAAGATACTCAGACTGCATCAGGTCAGGGTTTTGAGTAATGCAGGACTCTGTGGTCGCATGAGTCTCTGTTCAGGGAACAACTGGCAGTCTGTGAAGTCAAACTGAGGTCAAACTTTTAGCAGCCCCGCAGCTCTGCGCAAACATGTTGGGATCTGCAAAGAAGGCCACCGACTCTCTCTGGTTTGTGTCACTGCTTCAGCGCACAGGAAGACCAGCTGCAAAGTTTTCACAGCTTATCTAATTATATGAAACTACTACTACTATGTTATCACCTGTCAGGACCTCCAGCAGCATTCATTAAAGCGCATTTAAGAGCCGCGAGCCGCGCCTGGAAACGATTCTGCCTGAAATAAGGCGCACACATTTCTACAAGCAAATGATTTCTCCTGCTACGGAGTTACAAGTTGGTTCGGTAGCCTAAATTAGATGTTCAGATGCAGGTATATTTCAGTGTTTTATGTAAAATAAATAAATAAAACATGAGTTACACTACAACAACATATCGTAATTAAGAAATTGTGGAATAAGTACAGAGTAATTGATTCAAAAAGAAGATGGTAAATTTTTTGTTAAGGTTTTTTAACTTTATTGTAAGAGAAATAACAATAGTATAAGATTAGATGTCACCAAAAACCGCATGGAAAATATCTACTATTGCTCAGTTTTGGATTAATAAAATATTCAAACATATCGCAAAATTAATTTCAACCCACAAAATCCACGTTTTTAGTTTTAATTCATCAAGAGTTGGTCTTTCTTCTGGGAGCATTCCCTCCTGCTGGATCCCGCAGCTTGGCTCAAACGTTTGTCTAAACTGCTCTCGCCTCCCTGGCAAGTCAATGCTTAATCATTTGCGCCTTCTACCGGACGAACTGAAAACTGCACGTAATCACGACGGCGATGCCCGCGCAGACCATTGAGATTAAATGTAAAAGTTGAGCTGCTACGTTATTAATCATCTGTTAATCTACACGTGTGCTTCTTTTATATGACCTAGATCATCTTTAAGATTTAAAAAAGGAGTGATTGTTGAATATGTTGGTTGTTGTTGCCTTTGACTGCAATTGTCAAGTATTTCACTGTTTGTTTCTTTTATTTTATGCAGGAATTAAAGTATTGATATGAAAATAACTACAAAAAAGTGATCATTTACTTTTAAAATTACACTTAAAAAAGATTTAAAGTCATCTGGTGTGGAAAAATTGTCTTGAATAGAACTGTAATAAATATAAAAGATAACATGGAAAATCAGTAATTAAAGCTTTGTTTAGTTGGTTGTTAGAGCCTGTAATTTTTGTTATTTTTTTAAATCATTGAACAATTGTTACATAGGCGTTGCATTAATGTGAACATGTGGATTAATGAGAAAGAGTTGCAAATGGCTGAACCGTAGCTACTTCGATGTGACAGTAAGACTGACATCACTGCATCACATGTACTGATAAACAGCTGTGTTCCTACATAGTGGGAACTGTGAAAAATTAGATGCGGTCCAACATGTAAAGACATATAAAGGTGCACATTCAAGCAAACCGACGGCAGGTGGGCTCCTGTGATAACGGCGTTGCAGGATGCTGCCAGTCAATTCTCACATTGTTCCACCGGTTGTCGGGTCAGCAGCTCCACTTTTACTCTGAAAGACTGCTGCTTGTGAATTAACCCCACAGATAGAAAGAGATCTCATCACTCTATCACACACACCTCTTTACCTCTGTACCGCTTTCCCTGTGTGTCTCTCCAAAACCTTCCAGCAGCATTTGTCACCCAGATTATTATTTCAGGTGTGCTAATGGTGTCGCAGACACTTTTGCAGAAAGCAGAAGAGACAGATGGCTATTAAAAAAAGACAAGAGGCAGTGAGAGAAGAGCAGAAAGAAAGGAGAATCATCATCATTGTCACATAAACTACCCATACCCCCAATCCATGGGTGAAAGAGTTTGGGTGAGGAAAGGCTGAGGGGTGATGCATGCTGGGCAATAGCACCATTCAGGGTGGGTGGTTGTGGATGGATGGATGGATGAGGATGAGGGGAGGGGGTTATCACACCTCCTAGGGAGACTGTGAATTGATCAGCACCTAAGAGGGGAGGGAGGGAGAGAGGGTGAGAAAAGGGAGAACAGCAAAGCAGAGAGATGAAGGATGACGATGAGAAGAAGATGAGTGGAAAAAGCTGGGTGTTTGGGGCTGAGTTATAAAGCCAAGAGGGGGAAGGGTTAAAAAAAATCCGCCATAGAAACGGAGGAGTGAGGGGAAGGCTGCAGAGGTGTGAAGACTCATCTTCTCCTGGATGGGTGTGAGTTCGGGCTGGAGTGGAGAGTGGCCTGGGAGCACAGCATAGCCTAGTGGTAATAAACCTGCACACCCCTGAGAAACAGCAGCGCCGGCTACGGGAACGCTCTCTGATTCAGATATCAGAATGTAAGATTCAGGCGGCGCTGAGAACGCGTGTAAAAGGTTCACGCTGCAGCTTTGCAGCTCGTTAAAATCCTGCATCTATAGGATTTAAAAGCATGAAACAACAGTTATATACTTGTTAAGTTGAAATAAGCAAGTTTGTTATGCAGTAAACTTTTGAATTAATAGTATCATCCTTACTGATAAGTGTCTGGAGTAAATATATTCTTTTCTTTTTCAGGGGTTAATTATCTGACGTTACATGCTTCATATACTGTGTAGTAAATTCAGTTAGACGGCTGAGAGAGAAATGTTTTCTCCTGCTTTTATACCCAGACTGTTACATTTTCCTCGTTTAGATTTTTTTTAAGAGTGCAACCATTCATCCAGATGATGGCGGGTTTCTTGCCACAGCGGCTGACAAAGTGAAAACCTCATCCACAGGCAGAGTTTGCTTTGTGACTGATCTGTATCCCACAGACAGCACTAAACACCATCACCGTGGTCACCGTGAAATCCAGCTGTAACACACATACTTCACAAAAGCCCTGAGTAGCCCTCATGTGATACGTTTTAGGTAATTAAACCTGAAGCATCTCAGCTGCTTCTCTGACTCATCCTTTTATTAACCACCTCTTTTACTTTTCAAACAAACAGAGTAATAAATGTTTAGTGATAACAGCAATGTCAAGTTTTGCATATAATGAATGCAAAGCATTAATAAAAACACAGTATACACAAATATGGAAAACTGAATCAGTGTGTAAAAGGAAGTGTGATAAATAGGAAAAATATGTGATATAATCTAGTATGACGTAAGGACAACCACAGGCCACCAGACCTTCATGTCCTCTGAAGGGTCTGAAGGCTGCTCCCTTCCTGCCCCTACTACTGATGCGAGACCGGCTCCCAGTCATTACCAAAGGTTTTAAAAGAATTACAACACAACACTACAAGGTCTTGGCTTCATACCGAAAACAAAAGGCAAGTTCAGTGACCGGTCTGTAAATTGGACTTGAAATCGGTACAATGTTGTGATACAACTGAAAGCAAGTATTTGGCATAACAGGTCAGATACGTGAAGCGCAGTTCATCCGCGGGGCACCCGTCCGTCCTTGCAGCCGCGAATCAGATTACCAAACACACTGATTGACTGCAGCGGTTGCTTGCAAACCTACCGCCATCCCTCCTAAACAAAGTTATCTCTACTGAAGTTCATGAAAAGGTCAGTGGTCACATCATCTCATCAAAGCTCCCATTCATACTGTACAACCCTCAGGAACTTAATAGTGAGGCTTTCAAAGCATAAATTCCTTTCGTAACAATAAATGTCAGAGATGGTGAAGTGCAGAGGACTCTGGCTGCAGACTAAGTGTCGATTTTCTGCAGCGAATGGAAGTAGAAAAAAAAATCCCAAGGTTTTTCAAACAATAAACATAAACTTGCTTTTCTGTAAAAAGTTCCTCCATATTCACATACAAACTGTCAAAGAATCAAGGTACCCTGATTTGATGTAAATGAATTCAACTTGGCTTTTGTCAATTATCGTAAGTGTCATTACCATCAGAAGACAACAACAGATGACTTGGCACGTGCTGCTGTTTGACATGTCTATCTTTGTACTCTTTGTTCTGCCGCTCTTTCGTTTCTTTTCTGTTTATGACACATTACTCCACACCTGCTTCTGATAATTATTCTTCTCTCACTTCTGTGATTCATCCTTGAGTTTCTAAAAGGAGACAGAACCTGTGAGTTTGAATATTTCGATTGTAAAAGGAGCCACATATTCCATCACCTGCAGCGTGAGAATAAATCATCAATATTTTGACATTAAGACAACTTACATTATAGAAAATATGCACCTGGAATCTTTACATAGCATTGTTTCTAATAAATCTGTCTTCCGTCACAGTTAAATTGTCTCCAGGACTGTGACGGGTTCATGGGGGACATTCACTCTGTATGCTTGCTTTAAGGGTGTATTAATTGCCAAGTAATTCGTTTTTCTTGTTAGGACTTAATTTATGTTATTTCTCTTACGTTTACCTTTGGATACAGTTTCATAAAACACACTAATAGTGATCTGATAAAAGCCCACATGTTAAATATGTGGAGTTAAAAAGTTCAAAAGTAGGTTTGTTTAAACTGTTAATTAAATAAATTCTCACATTAACTCTCTGGAAAAAAACAGATTCAATAAATCAGTCAAATTCACGAATCATCCTGAAACTATAACTACAGCATGTTCAAGGCGTCTCAAAAGCAATAAATAAAACAAAAGTGATCATCAAATAATAAAAAATCAAAACCTTGAGTTGATCATGTATGTTGAGAGAGAGAAAGAGAGAAGTCGTGGCTCACCGCTTTAGTTTTCCAAAGAGGAAAGAAAAAAAAGGAGTAAAAGTTTCCATCCAAAGGAGTGACAGAGTTGATCAGTCTGGACTGACATGTTTGCAGTGATTTCATTGCGCCTGGACCGACTCCTCACCACCAAACCACAAGAACTTCCACTGCAGCAGGAGTTTATGTTCCTGCTTCGGTCATATTCTGCAAATCCTGAAATATTACTTGGATATGAACTAAACCCAAAATCGAACATGTTTAAATCGCATCACATAGACAGACTTCTGGTCTGCAGGTAGAAGTGCATGCACCTGTGACTACAGAATCGGCACAAAGCAAATACTACAAGTGAAACATGAAGACATTTGAAAAGCATTTATAATCTGCGCTCCTTTCATGTGATTAAATTAAACTATCTGAAGAGATGGAAAGTAGGAAAGTTAAACAAGAACTGCATCTAAGTTTAGTTTTCATACTTTATACTTTTCTTTCAGCCAGAAGTATCACATGCTTTTCTTTATAAGATGAATATATTAAATCAGATAACAGTGGTAGTATTTAGTGGGCACACTTTTTAGATGCAAAAACATTTAAATGGAAAAAGTTTCTTTTTTTGTTAATTGTCAAGCTTTAACTACTTCCTGCATTTAAGTTAACCTCACCTGAACCTGCTCCAACATTAGTGACAGTCTAACAGATGCAGGAAATATTCATAAGGGCAAAACACACATTACTCAAACTGAAAAAAAAATATTTTAACTTCCTCTGCATATTTTCATGATGGCAAAGCTATACCTTTTACTTAAACAGACCTCTGAATGCAGGACCTTTACACATGACAGACGACTTCTGTGTGCTTTTCAAAAAAAACAAAAAATAAATAAATACAGTGTCCAAGGCTCCATCAATGCACAACTATCTAGTTAGAGTAAGTTTTAGAATAATTTGCAAATGCATTTTGACTTTAGCATCTTTTCCACCCACCCACTCCGATGTGTGGAAATTTAAATCTACTTCTGATTTCCGAGCACTGAGGGTTAATCTGATCCTCCCCGGGGGGGTTAAACATTTTAAAGATTGCCCTTTCACCTATCAAGCACTAGAAAAGAGTCTGGTGGGGTCATATCCTCAAAACCATTATGGATCACATGCAATTTCCCCTCAGACGGTTGGACAGGTAAATTACGGGAGTGCATGCCACATGCACTCCCGTGTCAGTGCCCATAACTAAACGCTCCTCTTATAAACATAGATACATGTCTCCTCTGGTATACTGACATCTACACATCTAACATGAAATGCATGTGAAATGTGTCTGCATGCAAACGCACACGTGCACTTTCAGCCAGTCTGAAAACCAGTCTCAGGCTGACAACATCAATGCAACTTGATCTAGCTGAATAAAGGCCCTTACCTGCATTTACTGCTCTGTTAAAACACCCTCTTGTTGTTCTACCAATTCACCACACTATAATTGCGCCGAGGCTGCATATGGTCCTCATCTAGTGCGCGGGCCGCAAGATAAAAGCCAACAGTCTGTGGGTGCGCAGTGCAGGAGGGAAATTAGTGTGCTCAGACAAGTTCACACACAAGACTGTTGTGTATGTGTGTGCTTCTGTGCATGCGTGTTAACATTTTAGGGCAAATTGGACTCAGAAAACTCAGGGAACAGTTAGGGGAACTGCATGATGTCACCATTATTATACTGTAAAAGCAGTTGATTTGGCTTTGAGGATTTCTGCACGCCGTGGCCTCTGACATATGCACATAGGCTGGTGCACAGATCCCACCTGCACATCCGGGGTTTGAGCCTGGGAATCAGCACGGATTATTAACACATCACGACAAATCAGTTAGTCCTTTACTGTGTCCATTTTATTACATTTCCATTCAGATTTGGGACACATTTACTCTACAGTGAGATAAGAAAAACCTACAGTTGAGTAATTAAACGTGCAAAATTAACCATTCTCATGTTATTTTAAAAGATAGTAGGTCACTCACATCCTGATTAAACTGTACCATCCAACCACCGAGCATCAACCAGGACTTTTATGTTGATTTTGTGTTTAAAAAAAACTAAGGAATAACTGTTTTCATCCTATAATCACCTAGATACATGGGCTGACCACATCAACGTGGAATTAAATGTTTAATCCTTTTCATATTTTACTCTAGATTCAGTTGAAAATTTGAGATTATTATAAAGTGTTAAACTAAACTGTAGTTGTACTTGCATTTGAAATGCGGTCGACATGAAAAGATATTGAAGGCATTTAAATTAACATAAAATTGTCATAAATGTTGAAATATATAGGGTCTAATCTGCCAACAAAAACAAGAAAGAACAATGTGCAAGTACTCTAAATCAAAAAATTTCCTCTTGACCTTCCATTATTATCAATATAAAACTTCATATGTTCACTACTAAAACAAATATGAATATGTGTGGATCACTTATTTAAAAAGAACACTAAGTAAAGGAAGCTCCTGGGTTCATCCTCTATTCAAATATTTATTGGTCTTTAATGAAATTAATAGCTAAAAACAGCTCTCTTTTAAACAAATTGTAAACACATTTTCTCCAGGGATCAGTGCGATTTTCTTGAGCTGACAAATTCCCACTGGGACTTGTACAGATAGGGACGTCTGTAATTTCCAACTGAGGATCTTAACATGATGACCTTGGCAAGAACCTAAAAATACTAAATAAACAGCTCAATAACTGGATTAAGACTGGCAGAAGATTGGCTTCTGCTTGTATCTGCTCTGCTTAGTCAGGTTTATGAAAGTCAGTCGGATTAGAGCCCAGCTGGGGTAAACCAACACTCAGCCCTCGGACTCACACCGCCATACACGAGTTTCCAAACAAACCTCCTTTATTTTGAGCTTCTTCATCATTCCACCCCCATAGCACCCCCCACCCCGACACACACACACACACACACACACACACACACACACACACACACACACACACACACACACTGCAAACACAGCATTACACTGCAGCTCACACAAGACTCTCCAAACACATGCTCTGCTCCAAATTAAAATAGCCAGGCTTCTCTAGCAATGCCCCTCTAATGGTTTTCTCCACTGACGGGTTTATTTATGCACACATAAACACACAAGCAGCCTCTCCGCTCCAACCAAAAGGAGCTGCTTTCCTCTCTTCTTACGTAAGCTGGCAGAAAATCTCCTAAATCCCTCTCTTTGGCCGTTGTTGTGTTGCGTTTCGGCAGCCGCTTCCTCTAAAAGAGCATCTGAGACCGAGGCAATTAGAACCTGAGCAGGGCCTCGGCGCATCAGACCATTTAGCACAGCGGCTAATAAGACTGGCTATGGAAAAGGCCTACTGAACTGAAGCAATGTTTGATATCGATGGTGATTTGACAGCACTGAATCATATCAAAGAGTTTCAACATGTTTGATTTTTTTTTTACCCAAATTCTGGCTGTTTTTCTGGAGTAAATTTGGAGAGTTGATACCCCAAAGATTCTCAAAACTGTCACCTTC
This sequence comes from Xenentodon cancila, assembly GCA_014839995.1. Taxonomy (NCBI): domain Eukaryota; kingdom Metazoa; phylum Chordata; class Actinopteri; order Beloniformes; family Belonidae; genus Xenentodon; species Xenentodon cancila. Next base: position 2,313,406 of record CM026208.1, read on the forward strand.
TTCACTTCACCAAAATCTGCTCGTTCTCAAAACAAGAGAGAGAAAAGCTGCAGAACTACCTGTTGGAGTAAGTCCCACATCAGAACCCAACACAGACAAAGAATTTCATTGCCAAACTTTGTCACTTCATACCTGGTGTGAAAAAAGTCATCACAAATGTGGCCAGTGGTTGTGTATTCCTAACGCACTGACAGGTGCTTAAGTGGGTGCATTTGTCAGATGACCAGAAGAAACAGCCGAAAGCAGAAGAGTCTTACACGACATCCAGGGACAAAGTGCTTGCAAGAAACAATGAGGCAAGAGGTCATAAAGACAGAAGGATTGGAAAAAGAAGGGGATGAAGCAGAAGAAAGGCAAGAAAGAGAGAAGAAAGAGCAGTGGAAGGTTGCTGCTAATTCTTCCATATCTAAGCCTCTTTGCTGAAACTCCCTTTGTCTTCCAAGTCCCAGTCATTAGAGCCTAATCCTATCAACCAAGGGCTAATCTGAGGGCAGAGGGTTCAGCCCCCTCTGCACCACAGGCCAACAGACACACACACACACATGCACGCACACGCACACACACGCACACGCACGCACACGCACACGCACACGCACACACACACACAGGTACGGTACACATATAAATGTGGAAAGAGAAACTCACATTCATGCTGTTTTTACTCAAGCAAAATGCAGATGTACAAACACACAAACAATGATTTGATAAAAATGAGCTGTTATAGCCTCACACAAAATCGATCATTTCCCATCAGAAGGTATACTTCAAACTTTGTGATGATCTATGTGGTTGAGCAGAGCGCTGTGTGCACTGGTGTGTGTGTGTGTGTGTGTGTGTGTGTGTGTGTGTGTGTGTGTGTGTGTGTGTGTGTGTGTGTGTGTGTGTGTGTGTGTGTAGCTGCAGGTTGGGGGGGCACATTCCAGCAGAACCTCTCCCGCTGCCATCATCATTCTCCTCTTTATTTCAGCACTGACTATGCCCAAGATTAGTTATTGATCAGCAAGGATATAAATTATTCTAAAGTGAAAGCCCAACAACACGGTCATTATAGATCGACTGTTGACCAGCTCCGATATATCATTCCATTTCCACTGCAGTGCATCTCTGCCACCAGCCGGTGAAATGCTCAAATAATGAGATGTTGGGGGGGTTTATGACTTGTGCACACTCTGGTTGACCTTTGAAGGTACACCAATAATATCAGAATCAGGTTCTAAGATCTAGTACCGTTTAGAGAGTTTAACCTGGTAAATGTTTAGAAACTGCAGGAGAGTTTGTCTGAGGTCAGCTCTTGGTTTTCAAGTCTGTAATCAAACAGAAACGAGTTTAAAATGTTCACATTAAGACACAACACAGAAGCTGCTTATTAACAATCATGGATCACATATTGAAACATAAATGTCGATGTCAGTTATTGGTTCTTCAGATTTCGAGTTTCTTGTGTTTATGTCAACATGTCTGAGCGCAGGACTCAGTTTTTCAATTTGCATAATATAATCAGTTCATGACAACAGACAATGAATGTTCACATTTTAGAAATATTCTTAAAATTTTTGCCATTTTAACTGGTACGTTAATCAAGTAAATTACCAACTAAATTACCACCTACTATTTTCTGTCAACTGAACTGCTTCGCGGCTGAAGAATAAAAGGGCTGCAGTGGCCAGTCTTATTTCATTTGCCATGGCGGGTCCTTTTCCTTTAACTGAATGCCGTCATGGTTGAGGATTGCGTCAGGCATCTTTGTCCGGTTTGCAACCCTGACCACGATGTGGAGTCGGGAACATCCTGGTCTCACTCTGATGGTGTCGTAGAGCTGATTTCTTAGTTCCCCTTTGCATTACAAAACGATGCTTTTCCTGTCAATCTCCTACTTGCTAAGTGAACCCACCAAAACTGTGTACGTCACCTCATGATCCGAGCCACTGGTTAATGTTTAGAAGTTATAAGTTATCAATTATGATCATTTTCTAAACCTAACCAGTAGCTTTGACACTAAACACTGAGCCAAATAAAGACTGGAGACACAAGAACCCTGCCGTCTGTTTTTAAAACAAATCAATGACGGATCGTTAGGTCTTTGTGTCTAAAACAAGCTCAGACTGTATTTAAGGGTGTCACAGGAAATGATGTGCAACCACACTGGAATCAGCAGTTATATTTAATATAGGACTGAGGGCTGCCATGATGCTGCTCTTGGTTATTGTGTCTTGAAGTTTAAAGCGTCGCGCTCTTGCGTCGCAGGTTTTCACTCCTTCACCTCCTCCCTGTTTTCTCTTATTGTCGGTGTTTCAAACAAGATATTTAGCATGCCCGAGTCAGTCGTCTCTCAGTGAGGGCACACGCCTTCGACTCAATTTTTGAACTGTTTTACTAAAACGACGGCGTGCTGACTCGTCACTGATTTGGTTCTGACCAGGTGCAGAGCTCAGCCACTGGCAAATGTAGCCGAAAATCGAGTGGTGTCAAAGCAACTTTTAGACATGTAAGGTGTAAAGAAGTGCCGGAGGAGGAGGTGTCCTTTGAAGAGACACGGGACTCGTAAAGGTTGAGCGGGACAATCCTGCTCTGGAAGTACTCGGTAGCCCGTTCTAACACCTCAAACTGTATAAAAGATTTTGAAAATTGAAGGTCACACTGAAGGTGTCTTAAAAGAGGTTTGACAGTGGTCAGAGATACAATTCTTTATGAGCGATAAAGAGAAGTTTAAGTGGTTGCTGGTAGGTGGCATTTAAAAAAAAAAAGAATAAAAAAATATATAACTAAGTATTGAAACCCAGAAAAAACTTCACAAAAGCTACGGACGCTTGAACATGTTTTTGTACAATTTTGTATCAACACTCAAATGTTTTGTTTGTCAGATGGGATGGGATCAAAGTGAAGCTTGAAACCCACACCAATGGCCTAAGTCATACTTTGCATTTATACTAATTTGTTGTCATTTGGGTCATTCTGTTAATTACACCACCAAACTCTAGGTGGCGGTGCAGCTTGCCTTGTGCCAGACTGTAGCTTGCAGTGACGCTTGTCCTTCCATTTACTTCCTCTGTAGCTCTGACTTGGCAACGGAGCCAATCTTATATGATTTGTGATTTGGAGCTGTTGAATGTCGAGCATCAGTAACTTTTATTGACTTTACAATTGTCTGTCTGACTATCTGGCTTGAAACATGTCGTGGGAAATATAGTCCACTGAATTGGACCAATCAAATTTGCTGTGGTCAACGTGAACCCAACGTGTAGTGACATTTCTGGGGCGGTGCACATCTGGGTTCAGAGGCCAGTACAGCATAGGGCTCGTAGCTCTGGTGGACATGTATGGTCAGTTTGGCAAAGAAGCATAAATCACCATCTAACGAGGACTTGAGCCCGTTTTCTTTAGGTCCAGTCAGCATGGAGTCACCATGTATGATCACGGAGGACAAGCTGTAATAACAGATGCTTCTTATGTCATGGCAGAACATTCTCTCATCCCAATCTGCAAATCCTTTCTTACCCCCCAGACAAGATTTGATCACAATCTTTTTTGCTTTCACTTGTTGCAGAGTTGTTGCAATGAGGCAGAAATAGGGCCAGAACGGGAGGGGGGTGGTTGGTGGAGTGGGGTTGGACATATTCATGGAGGTGCCAGAGAGTTTATCAAAGTGTTAAATACTTAAAGCATCAAGGCAACACAATCCGTTGCTGGTCACCGTATAAATCACCATATATTCTTATTGGTCTAAGCCCTTGTTATGAGTAAATATATCCACAGGCAAGGGAAGCTGGCAAGGTTCACAGGAGATTCATCCGGCAATAGCGGAGGGAAAGTCACTGGTTGAGAGTGGGTTTGTGTCTGTTTGTGTGCAGCACATAGCGCTTAGAGGGGCTAAGGAGAGGATAAGGAGATAAGCAGAAGAGGATATCACGCCTCTTAAGCATGTATACACTTTCTAACTTTTACTTTTTCACCCAAAATCTAAATAAATCCCCGCTCATCTAAGCCCGATAGACTCTCCTCACCCTTCTGTAAACTTCCTCAAAATAATCAAACCTTATTTACCAACTTTGGCATTGTTGCTACGCCTTCAGCCAAGCAAATCTCAAAGAAAACCAAATAAATTTAATGACTGCATATCATTTCCAATCAACTTTGCTTGTTTACAACATTTCCTACTCACTGTGTTGGCAAACCTTGTCGTATATTAACCAAAACCACACACAATCAAATCTTTTTCCATCACTGGTCCAAATATTTTGCAACTTTCAATTCCCTGTCTATTTAATGGATGAACTGGGTTAACAGATGGAGTGAAGAGGAGAGGACAGAAAAGGGAGAGGAAAGGGAGGAGAGGACAGAGAGGGGAGGGGAGGGTGAGAGAAAAACAGTTTTATATTTCTGTAAGCCTCAAACTTTTGGCAAACATAAAAAAAGAGAACTTGGCCCTAATTCCATCTCACGCTGGCGTTTGTGCATTCTAAGTTCTCGGGGGCTGCTCTGGCGGAGGGCCTGAGCCCGTAAATTGGATATTAGGGGGTGATATAAAGGAGCCTGTGTGTGCGCCCATCCCGAGGAATTATTGCCTCCAATATCCCTGTGTATGCGTCTCGGGCTTCGGAAGCCAGGCCAGATAGATCCTCATCTCATAAGGGGGCCAAGACTATATCCATCGCTCCTTAACTTTTATGAAGCTCCCAAGCTCTACAATGGGATTTGCCAGGGTGTCTTTTCCCCTTATCCAAGCAAGGGGGGATGTGACAATGCAGATATAGCTGCATTCTTTGGCCTCTGAAGCTCCAGCCTCCTATTTGAATACAAGCATTCCAAATTGTAAAGTGGCATTCTTCTTTTCCTCTGTGAAGCCGGCCCCGCGGCAAGCTTTCTCCGCGGTTTTAGGAATGGTTTTCTAACTCACATTTCACCCTTTCTTCTTGTTTCTCACTCTTTTCTCTGCCACACAGCTTTTGTCTTCTTTATAGTGTTTTCTGTAGTTTGTTGGGGTTTTTTTACACCGACTTTCCACCTTTCCCCCGTCGTTGTTAAGTCTTGTTCTCCCTTACAAATGGGTTCAGTGACACCCCCCCTCTCTGCCTTCTCAAGCCATGTCCCTGTGGCCCCCACCTCCACCACTTCTTCCCTTGAGTAATCCTAAGAAGGGGCAACACCATCAGAGGGTGTGAAATTAAATACATTACAGCACTGCGGATTAAAGTGTTTCATAGGCAGTTGCTCATCCACATCAAACTTTAGCTTTTTAAAGCCTAACATTTGATCTAGGTTAGAAACCGAGGCCAGAGGAGGGGATTGGGACACTTGTGGACCCTAGAGAGCAGAGCTGTATGCACTATAAGACAGGACGAGGTTTGGTCGTAGGCAGTCAGAGCTGAAAGTAAACAGTGTTTTGAATCTCGCAGTATCCTGTTGCCAACCTGGGAAAAGAAAAAAATGCTTTAGTGAGAAGAGAAGTTAGACTGAAAATTTACTGCTGTAACTGGAAATGGCTGTTAGCAGGAAAATAAAGCAGTCATGTGTTCTGTTTCACAAGGCATCTATATATATAGTTGAGAATTAAAAGTTCCTGCACATGGAATCGTGCTCAGCCAGTGCAATTGCAGGCAACCACAACACTTGTGAAGCAATAAATGTTAACATGCCATTTCCCGGTAAATGAGAATTACTCACATCATCCATCACATCATCACAATCTGGGCCACACCTGGCTGCCTCCTCGCGCTGCTGCTGGACGTGGACAGAGGTGGAGTTCACTGCCTGCAAACACAACAGTCTGTTAAAAGTGATGTTTGAGCTTTAAAACACTGAATTCAGTACGATGATGTCAGCTTTACGTGCAGCTTTTATTGTTAACATTTTTGCTATAATTGAATTCAACTGAACAGATTATAATATGTATAAATGTATATGTCCTTTTTCAGTAAGCGTTGTAGCTGTAGGTGAAATACAGAGAGGTTAATGAATGAAGGGAATCGTGGTGCCGAAGGATGCTTAAGAGCCGTTAAAGTACACAGATTACAGATTAAAAGAAACAAAAGGTCAGCAGCCCATTTTGTTTTTGTTCTTAGCGATGCACTGGCACTAAATAGTTAAAGTTATAAATAAGAGCAACAACTGTAACTTTAATCATTTGCAAGTTGTGAAAAGTAAATTTCACATACTTAGAATTTAACAATTACAGTGTTTGGATTTTAAAAGTGTTTTTAAAAGGTTACGTTTACCAACTGTTATTATCTAATTATTTACAAAAAGTATTATGATCTCTTTTTTTACTTTATTTACATGCTATATAAAAATTTAACACGATATCATATACATATATATTATATACATCTTGCCAGCTTGAGGAGGTGCATTACGGTCATGGCTGGGAATTTTGATGTTGTTATAGGAATATTTTTTGATTGAGATGATTTATAAAAGTGCCAAAATACCACCAACCAAGACACCAAACACAGCCACAGTTTGCCAACATGTCCCATTTTAGGTCTTTCATTATTGGTGCACGTTTGTTGATTCTCTGTTTTTACTCAGATGGTGCAATCAGGCATCAAACCGACTGGGATGAAAACCTGCAGACATTTCAGTTTTCCTTTAACACTCATTTTATTCCTCTGATGATGGCGCACAGTTTGTTCCGCTGTATGTTTTTGTTATCTGACCAGATGGATATCCATGAAGTTTTTCCTGCTGATGTTGTCAGATGTAAAGGGAAGTTGGTCCAGCTGGTATCGGTCCTCTTCTGTCTTTCTTCTAATTCCTGTTCTATTCTAATGAGTCTCCAGGGATGCTGGCTCTCACTTAATCCACTCATCTATTTTGACTTCCTCTGTAACCTCAGAGCTCCGCTAAAGGTCATGTTCTGTTTGCTGTGTTCAATGACATCTTTGATATAACTTCCATGTATCAAAAGCCTGAGTTTAAGTTACACAGCATCAAAACATCTGCAGAATAAATCTGATACCTACAATGGTCAGAGTTCAAAGAAAGATTCTTAAATAACTTGTTATTGTAAAAGCATTTGAGGTAGAAAACAACTGAAGAGTTTAGGAGAGGGGATAGTGTATTCATTTATTGTTTTATTTCATGGTTTTGTGTCTACTTATTCACAAACTATATTTATTGGATGAGGCTTTTTGACAGGAATGTTGAAGCAGCACTAAAAAAAAAATCAGCAGCAGCTGCATTTAAGACTAAACACAACAAGTAATTTAAGGTCTAACAGACACAACAGAACCATCTGTTGGTTTCTAGACATAGCAACATATTAAGGAAGCCTGAGAGAGTGAGACAAGGTTTTCACTGTCCATACTGACAATGAAAGCAGCGGGTTTAAGGCCTTTATTGTAAAAGGGGCTGGCAGCAAATCAGTTTTGGGAAAATTATGAGAAACTATTTTCCACTTAAGCTCGCACTGCACCGTCCTCTGCCTTTCAGTCTAAAATATAAGTAAATATTGGTTGTGGTGTTTGGTTTTTATGGTTAAATGTTCTGCATGGTAGAGACAACAACACCAGATATGAGGTTAGTTAAGATTAAATCTCTCAAGCTAAAAGACTGTGGTTTTTATTATTATTATTGTTATTTTTTTAGAGCTTTTCCTCTGATATTATACACTTGTGTGTATACTTTCAAGATAGTTGTCATAGTATCACCAGAAAGCAGAGCCAAATGCTTCGGTTGTATCAGTTACACACATGAACAAATTTGTTGGTACCCTTCCATTAAGGAAAGAAAAACAGTCAGTCAATCAGTGAAATTACTTAAAACTGACAAACGTAATAGTAAATAATACTTTACTGAACACTGACAAATGAAAATTGAACACTGCTTTTGAATTGTGGTTCAACAGAATCATAGCCAACCTCTGTGGATGTGCCCGCAACTGAAAAAAAGGATGATGAATTGAAGAGACGGATAATGTGAATGGTAACGAAGGAGCCCAGAACAACTTCCAAAGAGATTAAAGGTGAGTTCCAAGGTCAAGGTACATCAGTGTCAGATTGCACCATCCGTTGCTGTCTGAGCCAAAGTGAACTGTTTGGCAGACAAAACCATAATAAAGCCAGAATTCATACTGACAATCCAAGAAGCTTCTGGGAGAATGTCCTTTGGCCAGATGAGACAAAACTGGAGCTTTTTGTGAAGCCACATCAGTACCATGTTCACAGATGCAGAAGCTGAAGCATTCATGGAAAAGAAGACTGTAGCTGTTGTGAAACACGAAGAAGGCTCAGTTATGTGGAACAGGGTGTCCTAAATCTGTGCAGGTACAATGAAATCTAACAGGATAATGACCCAAAACACAACTATACAAGAATAACCAAGAACAAAACACTGGACTGTTCTGAAGTGTCCCTCTGGAGTCCTGAGTTAAATCCTACTGAACATCCATGGAAAGAGCTGAAACATGAAGTCTGGAGAAGAAACCCATCAAACTGTGGCAGCTGCTCCAGTTTGCTCATGAGTAATAAGTCAATATATCTAATGTTTGTCTACAGTTGCAGAAGTCTTATTGAGATTTATGGAAATCATGTGATTGCAGTGACTCACTCAAGAAGTAAAAGAAGCAAAATATCGCGATAAGGGTTCCATCACTTTTGTCATTTCACCTTTATTTGTTTGGTTGTTTGAAATCTTCTGTTAAACCCCAATTGAAAAGCAATTATGCAAGTTATGTCAGTGATTATTGGTTACGGTTTTCTCCATCTTTAATGGAAAGGTATCAGCAAAATTGTCCATGTGTAGATAATACTGCTTTACAGCAGTATTATCTACTTTTTTCTTTTAAGCATGACAGTGATATTGCACTATTCTGGCTGAGATACTTATCTTTCTACATACCCATGATTACATATCATATAAAATGATAACATTTACAGTCAAGGCTGGGCTGACTGTCAGATATTCCTCTAGTAAATGACATAATATCAAGTAAATACAGTAGGCCATATATTGATCACTGCAAACTTGTTTTCATCCTGAATTCTACATGTGTCTGAAACTTTGAAACGTTTATGTAGGTGATGCAGCCAGCCACTAAGACGTGTCACGTGTGAATCCAGGATTCAGGAAAAGTCCAGAGTATTAAGGGCATGTGCTTGAGATGATTGCTGCTTCACGCTCCTCATGCTTTGGTATGGAATGTTTTCAGTTCATCCGTCAGAATCAACAAAACAACTTTAAAAGATATGGATAAATAAATGCATTTACATTTAGGTGTGGTCTAAATTTTTGACTACTTTGAAAATAGGAATCAAGGAGCATCATCCACTGTTCTCAGTGATGGAAATTCAGTGAGAGAAGCGTAAGAATCCAAGCTACAGCTGACCCATCCTTTCCCATGTCTTCAAACCTTCTTCCAGAATATGCAAACCTTGACTGACAGATATAATTAACTATTAATCCAGTCTCAATCGTAAAGGTTTATGCGTCATCCTGGGCATTGCTCTTATCAGAAGAACACCACTGGTCCTGCTCTCTCTTCACAGAAAAAAATTAGAATATGGAAAAATGCACCAGAGGACCTATTTTGATTTTAACATTTAATTGGCCCGGTTCATGTGTCTGGAAACTGGAAATTGTTCTGCATGTGAAAGTGAAAGGTAATGTAGTGACCCCATGGCAGCGCTGGAACCACTCACCAATTTGATCACGTATGACTAAAAGGGCTGAAATGTTCTGCGCGCTGCAGCAGATGGATTTCAGGTGAGTGTCATCTGTGAAACTACAGTCACACTGAGCCACCGCCAAGACGGTTTCTTAGCGTCTCTATGAGAAACGCATAAAGCTCTCATCATATATGATTTTATTTTCAACTGAAAATGGGAAGAGCGAATGGTACATTGATTACTATCCAATCTCCACACAGAATATGAACCAGGAGCCTTCTGCCGCTGAGCACCAAGCCACTGTGCTACCTCAGGTCTTAAAAGACAGTAAATATGAACTGAAAATGAAAGCAATCCAACACGATCTTCTACTTAAGTGAGCATGAATGACCAGAATGACATGTGGGAACTTCCAGAGAAAAAAATATCTAAATGATTAAAGGATTTCCAGTCATAGTGTTTTTTTTTTTGTTTTGTTTTTTTTTGTTTATAACGAATGGGAATGCATTTATGAAATCTCAGGTTTTAAAACGCAGTAAATATGCACCTCAAATGAAAGCAATCCAACACGATCTTCTACTTGAATGACCAGAATGACATATGGTAAGTTCCTGCTGAAGCTCACCTGACAAATGTATTTATATCTCCACCCCAGAGAAGAAAGCTGGCTACACCTTTGTATAGGCCGACTGAAACATCTAGGTTGATACTCCTGTCATCCGATATCCACTGTACCAAAAAGCTTTTGCCGGCAACTTGTCAATCATCCTTAGCGTTCCCGGGGTAATCAAGCAACGCTGAAAGAGCTGCCACGTGCTAACCAGGCTGCACGCTAGGACACTCGCTCACAATAACAGCGAAGGAGAAACCGATTAAAAAAGAAAGAAAGGGGAGCAAAATAAAGATAAACACAAACAGAGAAGAGCAGTCGGAGGTGAGGGGAGGGGGGTTAACAACGGTGCCTGGCTGTGTCTTTCTGGTGAAATCTCAATGACTGTGTATAATATGGGCCCTTCATAGGATTGATCCAGAACATTCCCCCCTTCACTGAGCTTTTCTTCCTACTCAAATTGAGGGATTACCCCAGGAGGAAGTGCTTTGATTCGGCACAATAGGCATCTATCCTCTGTTGATATGTGGGATTGAAGAGGCAAATCCCTGACAAAAAGCTGATACACAGAGAGGGCCGCTGATGATGCCTGGCTGAGGGAGACTGGGAGGGAAGCAGAGACGGAGAAAGAGCCAGGCATGAGACCCTTCCAAAAAGCACTTTGGCAAATGGAGAAAAAGGAGGGATTGAGGTTGGGTCAGAGGTCATGTGAGAGCGAGGGAGAAGGGATGTCTCTTAGAGTTCATGGCAAATGAAGATGAGACCAAAAAAAAAAAAATCAAATAGAGATGCAGATTCTTTACTTTAGTCTCCAACAAAGCCAGATGTGAGTTCTTGAGAAAGAGTTCTCCTACGGTATCCAAACAGGTTTTAAAGTACTTTGCAGTAAAGCAAAGACAAAAAAACAAAACACTATTGAAAAACAGCTAACTAAGTCAACCCTCTGTGACAAACAGACAGAAAGTATTAAGACTGAAAAGGAAGATTATCTGAACATCGGCTCACCTGCAGACTCTTGTGTCCTTCAGCAACCTTGCAAATTCCCATCAGGAAACATTGAAAACTAACCAACTTAGAAGATACTTTCAAGAGAATCGAGTTGTGATGAACTTGTATTTAACTGATGTACACGCAGAGATGCAGAGATGAAAGTCTACCTTGCACTCCTCATGAGTGTCATTGCTCTACTGCACATAAACATATCAATACTTGACAGCTGTTTCCCTCATTCCTGCCAGCTTCTGGACGCACTGAACACACCTATCGGAGTTAAGGGAATGTCATCATCCCATTACTTCCAGGTATCGCAGCTTCACAAATACATCAGCAAAGAAAATTAAATAACATTTAATTTTCAAAATCGTTTTTAGACAAAGTCAATAAAGCTTTACCCAAATTCTTGAATTTTATTTCAAACCTTTTCTAATATCGTCTAAAAAGCCGGAATACCTGGAGTGAGTCTGCACATACACGAGGAGACCATGAAAGCACCATGCAGTGAAGGGATTCAAATCAAGAGCCTTGTGGCTGTCAGGTGACAGTACACAACCAAAACTCCTTCACCCATTTTCTCCACCTGCTTTGATCCCATTCAGGGTCGGAGGCCCGGAGCCTCTGCCAGCTGTTAACCGTCAGTGTTGATTAATACGACTAACTAAACAAACTTCTTCACTTTACTTTTAATATACATTTTAGAGAAAGGAAGCAGTATCTATCTATTTTAACTATCTTTTGTCATGTGTTTTACTTTTTAAAAGGATTGTTTATGCATTTATGTACACACTGTATTTTATGTACACTCTTTCTTTAATTCACATGTACTGTAAAAACACAACTGCAGTTCTGTGTTGTCCCCCAGAGTGGCTGTGGGGTAAATAAGAAGATCAGGCTCTTTAGCAAGACAGTTACCTCAAGTCCTCATTGAGAGTCTCTAATCGGCTCTTGCTTTGCCCCCTTTCTCTCTGGTTACTGCTGCAGGAGACCATGGAAGGTCCCTGGGCCTGTCAGGCAAGCCCTGTTATCCCACATGAATCCCAGGCTTCTCTAAACACTGCTGTTATCCAGTTTCAGTGGGGACCTGGAGCTACAAGGCACAGACAAACATGGGCTCGGTGGGAGTGTTGGGTGGGTGGGGGCGGGGGGGGTTGTCGGATTTACACATATACGATTTCAGGGTTTTGAACTCCCCAAGGTCACAGCGCAGACATAAGGGCTCGAACTGCCGATGTGATGCTCAAAGGTGTAGCAGAGGCCGCACGCAGTTGTAAATGAAGGAGTAGAGGGTGCTGGGAAAGTGGGCGTGTTATACCTGTTAAAGCCTACAAGTGCAGCTTTGGCTGTGGTGAGCTGAAAGGAGCAAACTTCAAAGGGGGGGTGGAGGGGGTGGGTGCTCATTTAAATTCTTCAGTCCAGTCCCTGGGATCTGGTTTAATGAGCTGAGAAGCAGGAGTAGACAGCTGACTCCTGACTGTGTCCGTGTGTGTGTGCACTTGTGTGTCCGTGTGTGTTTGCGTGCTCACGAGTAAGGGGAGTTTTCCCACCAATAAGTCCCAGAGTGCATGTATGCACGTTTGCCAGACTTCTGTGGCAATGCACAAACTCACAAACACACACTTTTCTTCCTCTGATGCCTGTCCAGCACTGGAGACTCTGCACACACACACACACACACACACACACACACACACTCACACACACACACACACACTCACACACACACACACACTCACACACACACACACACACACACACACACACACACACACACACACACACACACTCACACACACACACACACTCACACACACACACACACACACACGCACACTCACACACACACACGCACACACACACACACACACACACACTCACACACACACACACACCACACACACACTCACACACACACACACACACACTCACACACACACACACACACACTCATGCTCTGCTCAGGCCAGACTGTAAAGGTCCAGAAGTTTGCCAAGATGAGGCAGACTGGGTTTCCACTTAGAGGCCACATACAGCACCCCCACCCCCACCCCCCCACTTCTTCTGTCTACGCTGCCCCTGAAACTGGTCAAAGCTGGTTGTTGTTGGCAGCTTTGCTTCCATTTTTTTCCTTCTCTACAGGACTACTTTTGTGCATGTACATGCTCTTTTGTTTCCAGAAACAAATGTCCTTTTAATATGCAGGTGCGAGCCCACACACGAACTGCGACAGGAGACCAGCAGACTCTCTGAGCCTAACGCCTCTTGGTCCGGTGTATTTAGCCATGAACGGTGGCACTTTTGTCACCAATCAGCCCCTCTATCTTTTGTTTTCTTGCACAGTGTTTTCTTTTCTTTCTTTTCTGCGTTTCTAAAAGAAAAGAATCAAATACAATTTATTATGTTTTTTTCTTTTTACAGGAAACCAAAAATGTCAGCATAACCAAAATATTTAAGTATATTTTATTCTCATGCATAACAGGTTTTTGTTGTTGTTTTTTTTTAAGTATTTTATATGCACAGCAGTTATTTATATGAAGATATTAGGTCTTAAGCCGGTGAAATGCTCAGGCCTAGTTAGGGGTGTGAAAAAAGGTCCAGCTCTGGCAGACAGAGCTGAATATGACACTGGTGTTAATCTCCATCCCTGCAGGGGGAAAGAGGCATACAGCAAGATCCTATTTCATCTTTCATTTAGTCCCAGTGGGCCCCATCACGGACAGAGGGATTACTGGGGGCTCTGGCAATCACTTAGTTGTACACTGCCCCCAACCAAAAGCCCACAATCCACCTCTGACATCATCAGATAGGGACAAGGTAGAGTGTGTGTCGGCAGGAAAATAACATCACCCTGAGGTAAAACAGTTAAACTTTTTTTTTTATGGACCTCAGATTATTATTCGTTAATGAGCTTCAGTTGAGTGCAATTCAGCTCATCATCAGCAGATGTGATGTTCAAGGCTGAGAGGGTGGCATGTTGCCCAGAAGTGACTGGAGGGGTGGCAGGGCGGAGATGTTTTCAGAGGGATCAAGGGCAGAGGGATGAAGAGAACACGAGAAAATGTAAAAGGAGAATGAGGATGGATTGTGTGCAAGAGAAAAGAGTTAACTGTTGGCAGTAACAGCTGCTTCGGCCTCAGAGCCCAAGTTTCAGCTTTCAGCTCGTACTGTGACAGAGCGACCATGAGCAGAGCCGGACCTCACATCATGAGCAGAGCCGGACCCTTCACAGGAGCAGAGCTGGACCTCACATCATGAGCAGACCCAGACCCTTCACAGGAGCAGAGCTGGACCTCACATCATGAGCAGACCCAGACCCTTCACAGGAGCAGAGCCGGACCTCACATCATGAGCAGAGCCGGACCCTTCACAGGAGCAGAGCCGGACCTCACATCATGAGCAGAGCCGGACCCTTCACAGGAGCAGAGCCGGACCTCACATCATGAGCAGAGCCGAACCTCACATCATGAGCAGAGCCGGACCTCACATCATGAGCAGACCCAGACCCTTTACAGGAGCAGAGCCGGACCTCATATCATGAGCAGACCCAGACCCTTCACAGGAGCAGAGCCGGACCTCACATCATGAGCAGAGCCGGACCCTTCACAGGAGCAGAGCCGGACCTCACATCATGAGCAGAGCCGGACCCTTCACAGGAGCAGAGCCGGACCTCACATCATGAGCAGAGCCGGACCCTTCACAGGAGCAGAGCCGGACCTCACATCATGAGCAGAGTCGAACCTCACATCATGAGCAGAGCCGGACCTCACATCATGAGCAGACCCAGACCCTTTACAGGAGCAGAGCCGGACCTCACATCATGAGCAGACCCAGACCCTTCACAGGAGCAGAGCCGGACCTCACATCATGAGCAGAGCCGGACCCTTCACAGGAGCAGAGCCGGACCTCACATCATGAGCAGAGCCGGACCTCACATCATGAGCAGAGCCGGACCTCACATCATGAGCAGACCCAGACCCTTCACAGGAGCAGAGCCGGACCCTTCACAGGAGCAGAGCCGGACCTCACATCATGAGCAGAGCCGGACCTCACATCATGAGCAGAGCCGGACCCTTCACAGGACCAGAGCCGGACCTCACATCATGAGCAGAGCCGGACCTCACATCATGAGCAGAGCCGGACCTCACATCATGAGCAGACCCAGACCCTTCACAGGAGCAGGGCTGGACCTCACAGGTACCTAATGATGTGGCTGGTGGGTCTATGCGCTGCCGTTCACACTCTGATAGGTGCAGGATGGATGAAGCACTTGAGCAGCTCTGCACCTGTCTAGATCTGTTTTTATTTACTATGTTTTTTTTGGTTTGTTTCTGGGTTCTGTTGTGATTATTCGGTCATGCGCAGCATTGTTGTGACACCACCTGTCCTCTGGTCAAACTGAGGACAGGATAGATGGCGCCATCAAAACTGGTCTCGAAAGTGGGAATGCCTGTAAAGGTTCCCATCAAAGTCCCTGAAAGACCAGCAAACTCATTCAAGGGTTCAAAGCAAAACTGGAATTTTATTTTATTTTATTTTATTTTATTTTATTTTATTTTATTTTATTTTATTTTATTTTATTTTATTTTATTTTATTTTATTTTATTTTATTTTATTTTATTTTATTTTATGTGGAAAAGTATTCATTAACACTTTGAAATTAATTTGCAATCATTATTTTATAAATAAAAACAGAGGTTTACTTATTGGTATTTTAAACAACATGGGTGCCAGTAAAAGTTAATCAGCAGTTAATGTCGTTCATTTGTTTTTACAAAGCAGAAAATAAACCAAGTTACATACAGTCCCCATTTCAAAATAACTTAAGTTATATATTTTTCAAGTTTTTCAGAAAATAGGAAATATATAACAAATCTGAAAAATTAAGGAAAATATGACTTATGGAATTATTTTAAGATGATGACGATACTTTAAGAACAATAAAGCAATAAAGAAGTGACCACAAACTCTACAAACTGAAGAGTTTAGTCGAGTCAAAGTTCAAATATTGAACAATACTTCATCTATTTTTCATGACATTACAACTACATTTTAGCTGATATATAAATCTTACTAATTTATGGCCACATTCCTGTTTGTCTGTCGGTCTGGTGCAGTCAAGACAGAATTCATCAAAGCTTCTTTTCGGCTAAACTCAGTCTTTTGCTGTAACTAAAACAAAGTTGTCTAATGAAGAATGAAGGTGCTGTTCCATAATATCAAAACTATGAACTAAAAGTAAGTCAGCCGTCTCAATATTTCCTCTAAAATATTATAGATATAAATAATTAGGGGTGAGACAAATATTGGCATAGCAAAAAAGTTACAAGATTATGAGATGTTTAAGTCCAAAGTCTGGATCCAGTTTTATACAACTGACAGACAAACACAATTAATAAAATGTATGCAGTAACTATCTTGCAAAAATAAATACATGGAAATACCAAGAACATGCAGCGCCACATGCGACGCCGTCACCTGGATGATCCCACTGACAAAGCAGCTAATGCTGTGAGTCAGCCTGCAGCTGTGAACGCCACGTTCAAATCAAAGCTTCCCGTCTCACCGCTGAGAGCTGCCAGCATCAGAAAGTCAGACGTTTGGTTCATTTTCAAAGACCTGCGCTCATACAGCGTGATTGACAACAAGGCTTTTCATCACATGTGGCAAACGCTGGAACCAAGGTATGAAATACTGAGCAGAAAGTATTTCACCAAAAAAACGAAGAAAAACTCTTTATGATGAAATTAGAAGAAAGGCTGAAAAAAGCACTCCAGAGAGACCGAAAACAAATCATGCTTTCAAAGTTTAAGCACTGAAATGTGTCCAGATTTAGATGTGAAGTTTGTTTGGCTTTTAGGTTAAGTTAGATCAAATGTGTACATGTTCACATGCACTTGTTGGTTTTATACTGAAGTCTTTTAAGTGACTTTTATAAATTATTGTCTCACAGTGTCAGCTACCCTGTGACTTCCACCCCTTGCAAAAATGTCTGGCACTTTTTAATTTTGTATATTGGTATCTAACGTCATCGTTCTGCATTATTCATGTTTTCATGCTCAAAGAAACATGCTCACATTTAGACCTAGATATGTATTCATGAGCACTATTAAAAGGTGATTTTCTGTCACTTCTGGAGATTAAATGTAGTTTCATGAATTGGCAAGCCCCGTCACCCTAAATACAAGTGGGTGTAGTTAACGGAGGGTCGACAACCCTACTTTAAAATAAGCATGTGCCAAACGAGGAAGTTTTGAATTTTGTTCTCTTTTGGTTTTGTCTTACCAAGTTTGCAGGCCACATAATACCCAACACATGATCAAAGACCAACTCAAAGAGATGAACCATCCTTTTTAGGTAAGATGCCCCTCCCTCACCCTGGTCTTTTGCAGGTACAGGAGTTGCTGTGCAGCGAAGGCAGACAACCTCAAGCATCTGTCCAGTAGGTCCGTGCTACCGCTCTTCACTGGATGCAGCTCCTGGTCTTCACTAGGACTCCACATCAACGTGCTTGCAGTCTTGGCAGAGGCTCGGTCTGAGGGGAAGCACACTGTGAGCTTCTGTGGCCAGTAGGCCAAGAGATCACAGAGATAAACACGTGCTCACTGGCAGCCGACAACCCTTGAGGACGGAAACTGGCAACCTTTTAACATCTGCTCAGTCTCTCTCCTGTGTCCACACGCACACACACGCACGCACACACACACACGCACACACACACACACTCTAATGTGGGCAAGAAATGCACATATATGTAGAAAAAAAAGCACTGGCTTGGCGAGTTCCTTGTTTTCTGTTAAACGCAGGTGCACATATAAGCGCACATAATTCACAGTGTGCAATGACTCTCTCACACACATGCACACACACCCCCACACACACAGACACACACACACACACACACACACACACACACACACACTCACACACACACTGAGAGAGAGTTCCCCATCCAGCAGCAATACTTTGTATTATTCATGAGGGAGAAAATATTCAAATAATCATGAGCTCTTGCTGCAGCGCCAAACACCATTTCTGTGGTTCACACTCCAGCATAAGAAAGAAGTGAGAGAGACGGGAAGAAGGAGTGAAAGAAAGGGAGAGAAATCCCAACACACTTCACTGCATGTTAGTTCAAATAAAGTTGGATTAAGGAGTTTAACAGCTGTACAATGTGCAAAACGATTAGACAAGTTGGTATTTTGTTTTCCCTGTGACTCTAAATAAGAATAAGCAGGTATAGATAATAGATTGATGGCATTTTGTTACAAAAATGTCCAACTCAAAGCCAAATACACCTGAATGCTCATTGCATTGTAATTGTAATTTTGAGGTTTGTGTTGTAAAATAATGTGATACCTAAAGTTAATAAACAAATGAATATTTGGCAGCTTGTCTTTCAGATGAAAGCAGTAATGTCTTAAGGTTTAAATGAACTGTGAAAAGGTTTGGCCATGCTTAAGTACTCCAAGATAAGGCCAAAGTAAAGATCCACATGCACGCCCACAACACAACAACCTCCGGTGAAGATTTACTAGTCAAAGCATCAAGACTGGACCGAGAACTACCTGAAGACATATTCTTCAAAGGTTTTATAAGGAAATGAAATAAGAGGGATGATTGATGGGACAGATGGATGCGCCCAAGCCGGATCACTAATGGACACGGGGAACCACTTTGAGTCCGGCGCCAGCAAGGTGGAAGGTTGGTGTTGCAGGCAGATATCAATAAAGGTTCAGTGTTCAATACCTTCAGCCTAATATACTGAGGATAAAGCGGTGTAACGATAGTCTCACAAGGCAGTACAGTCACTCGGGGTCCTTCATTGTGGCAGCCAGTCAGGCTGTGTGCACGTGTTGAGTATACGATTCCCCGCCATGCGTCACGGAGCAGATAAATGTCCACCTTTTTGCCCGATGAGTACAACCCAGGCGGTACGCTGGACATACTGCTTGCATTTGTCGATAGCATGTCACAATAAAAGCATGTGATGTGTTATATGTAATGGTATTTGAAGCCAGTTTCTGGTTTTGAAAAGCAGAAGCAAACAACAGCATGAAGTACTCCTGAAGTAGTCCTGAAGTACTCCTGAAGTAGTCCTGAAGTACTCCTGAAGTACTCCTCACTGCCATCTTTTACTCCTCTTGTTCAATTTTAAATGAGGCTGATGGTGACGTTAAATGCTCAGTGCTTTCTAAGTGTTGTTGAGCTACTTAGATCGTTCAGACTGAGGGTAACCTGAACACCAAGTGTCACAGTTAAGTTGCACACTTTCTAGAGACGCGTTTTTCAAACAGATGCACAATAATTGATTAAACATTCTGTGCGTGCAAAAGACTAAACTGTATTGTATTTACTTGGCAGAAAAAGATCAGAAATTCATACAAATGAACGCAGAGAGGGACAAGTTTCCACCACAAGATTTTTACTACATTTGAAACAACAGCAGGACATCTCCCAAGTAAGGTAATGTGTCTCCAGGCGTCGAGGTGTCACTCAACCTCCCTTGCCACCAAATCAACTAAAACAAACTGGCTCAGCGGACCTCGTCTTTGCTCTCACCGTGTTAGCTGTCCATCACTTTGATTGGCAGACAAGTGTCAGAGTACAAGAGTGTCGCTGGAAGCCGTGAGGAGAGCAAAAGCCATGGCAGCAATCTTAATATTTTATCTCGACCCCTGAAGAAGGTCTTGGCACTCTCATAGTTTAAATTCTAATCATGTTAGGCCACAGGAGCATGTCATTTAGAAAGCCAGCGTCCGACTCGCCATCCCTTTACTTTCCTTCCCTGGCCTAAACAAATTATTAGAAGATTCCATTATTTCACCATTATGCATATGCGTTTGTGTATGGCTGGCTGTTTCAGAACGGGGAGAAAGTAAATGGATAAATAAGTTTGCTTTAGCTCATCATGGACCAATACGCCTGGTCCTGGACACAGCTGGGGTTCTCAGGGTCTTCAAATTGGTCATCATTAGGGCCATAATGCCACTGTTTTGCTTCTGCTAATGTCTCAGTGCAACTAATCAGTGTGTAAAGAGGCTGTTTTTCTGGATATTATTGTCTGTAGTAAGAGAGACCCTGTGATCTGTGAGGAATGACCCTCAAACTTCCACTCTTTGAAAAACTGATCACATTTGATTGTCATGACCTTTATCTTGCATTAAACTTCCTAATTAACAATTTTTTAATTTCTAATACCTATGCAGTTTTTAAAATTCCTAATGTATCCCCATGATTTACCTAAATTCTTTTCAAGGATTTATAATTATTATATTGAACTGAATTGAATTGAATTGGAGCTGCACGGTGGCTCAGTGGTCAGCACTGTGGTCAGCACAGCAAGAAGGTTCCTGGTTCGATTCCCGGCCCGGTGGGTCTTTCTGTGTGGAGTTTGCATGTTCTCATCATGCTTGCGTGGGTTCCCTCCAGGTACTCCGGCTTCATCCCACAGTCCAAAACATGCATACTAGGTTGATTGATTCTTGATTGATTGATCGTTCTAAATTGTCCGTAGGTGGGAATGTGAGCGTGCATGTTTGTTTGTCTTGTATGTGGCCCTGCGATAGACTGGCGACCTGTCCAGGTGGACCCCTGCCTTCCGCCTACTATGCGTCGGGATAGGCTCCGACAGACCCCCGTGACCCGGAGACGGAGTAAGCGGGAATAGATAATGGATGAATTGAATTGAAGTTATTTGTCAATATCACTTTAGTACAACCTCAAAAAGGAAAAAGAACAAGCTTTAAACAACATAAAAAAAGCTCAGATGCAGGGAAACTCTCGAAGGCAAACTGGACACAGTGAAGGTCGTTTTCTGAGCTACGGATGAAAGATGCCGGAGCGCTGAGCTGTGTTTTCTTATTCTAATCCATAGACCATCAAAAGTGGAAAACGGGGAATTACTTTTCACTAGTAAGATTGAATATAAATATTAGTTGTCAACCAGCAAAATCTCGCCCAGCCAGTCAGGCTCACTCACATTTAGGGCTAGTTATGAAAGTAAGTCTATGAAACTTTAAAAATCATACATACTATAACACAGGTGGAGATTACAGCTGACGTTGTGACTGCTGTTGTAAAAATAAGTTTGACCAGAATATTTTACACAGAAGGTAAAGGTAAAGTATTGCACGTATCTCATACCTTGTCCATCTACTTTCATACAATAACAATATGTTTTTGTTTGTTCAGAATAAGTATGCTTCTAATACGATAGTGTCACAATGAACCTTAGACTAAAGAAAAGTTTCAAGAAAAAGAAATAATCTTGATGTCCTTTGTAAAAATGTCTCTGTAGACTCTCCCAGATCTCCAGTGACTTTTCGTTGTGAAGGTTTCACAAAAATTAAGTTAGGTGGGAAATTGCTGTGAGAAGAGAGTGATTTAACAGCAGTAATTCATCTGTGATGTGCAAACATGTAAAATATGTGTCTTTATATATGTATTATTATAGTGATTATATGAATAGAATCAGATATTATTTTGTCTTGTTTAATTAAGTAAAACTGACCAGTTCTGTCTCGCTAAGCATGTGTGTGTGTTTTGTGATACACTGCAAACATCATGGACACAGACACAAAATAATATATTACTGTTAAGTCAACTTTCTGCGCAGAAACTATGAAAATAAGCGTTTTTTAATGTAACTAGTCATCCTGTATCATAGCAACGAGTCTGACTTTTGCAACAAAGGAAACTGAACTGAGAATCTGGTTGTGGTTTTTTTATCCGTTTTAAACAGGTGAGTGAACGGCGCTGACGAGCCGTCAGGTGCCGCCACGCGGCTCGTCAGCTCCTAAAGGCGGCAGCAGTCAACGCGGCGTCTACTCTTTATTATACCTGAGCTTTTGACTGTCACTGATTTTACTTCTGTTGCAGGAGGAAATAATTTAAAACTTATCTATTTATATATATAAACTTAACTGAGTTGTACTGAAGTGAATTTCATTAAATAATAAGTTTTTTTTATCCCAAAGGGCAATTACATAGTTGCTCTATGAACAATTCAATAAAAACAAGTAAACATAAAAATCAGTTGACATAATCTGGAGGACGAGACACGAAAGGCCTGGATGAAATCAGTACAGAAAAATGCTCTGAGAAGTTTGTTCGTAGGTTGGCAACAACAAATCCCTTGCTGCTTTCAGCTCGACTGTTGCAATACTTGCAAAATTAAAAAAACATGTATTTTTGTGCACAGTGTTTTCCTTTTGCAAAATGTTTTTATATCACTTGAAAATGTGGCTTATACACAGGATTTACATTACTCTTCTGTGTTGTGTCAATTCTGGATTTAAATTAGAAAGCATTAGTCCCATGTGATTATTATCCTTCCTGCTTATATTTATCTTAGCCTCTATTGAACAATGATCTCAACTGACAAACAAACTCTGAAGTAATTGGAACAAACACACAGAAACCCACACGGCAATAAAGCCACCCTTTATGGACATCATCAGCTTAGCATAAAATGCACCGTACATAAGGTTTTTCCATTCATTATAAATGAGAGCACAGGGAGCATTACAGATCATGAAAGATATAAAGCGAATTGTATTGCATGAGTTGATAATCCATATTTCTGCCCAGGACAGTGTGTCAGGGTTATTTTTGGCAATGTCAGCTGGCTGTTGCATATTTACTGTGTCATGGTTTTATATTTTACAGCCTCAAGCGGATTTCCCACAGTCTCTGGGCAATAATCATAGTCAGTTCATAACTCATCAGGAGTTATTGATGCACTTTCACATCAGCATAACATTTCCCATTTGGAGCAGTGGATTCCATTAATCAATGCACCTTACAGTATCAGGAATAAATATATTCTGAGTTTAGGTGGCTGCAAAGAAGTGAAACCCTTAAAAATCAAGAGTTTTGCTGCTGCCATCATATCTATGGTGAGGGTAAAAGATCCTACTTTCTGAAAAATGTCTATTAATTTAAGAACCTCTTTCAGCTTGAACTGACTTTCCTGGGTGACCAGGACCAAGGTGTAAAACGCCCACCTGGGCCACCATGCAGTCTAAATCCTACAAAAACTGGTGGCTGTAGTCCAGATCAAAATGAACCATGGTTTGTATCACTATGAAAACTATGTTGGATGATTCAGGCTTTTAGGCCAATTACAGAAAGTTACAGTAGGCTTGCATCAGAACTAACAGGAAAAAAGAGCAACAGTTTCTTGACATCTGAAAAGCCAGAAAAAAAACTAATGCAGACAGTTTAAGTGTTTTCTGAGGGGATGGGACAGCAAAAGCGTGACTTAATAGAAGTTTATGCCTCTGATTGTGTTTGTTTTCAATAAATGTTTGAATTATTTTGCATGAATTAAGTGGACTACAAAATGTTATAGTTGAATAAGAGTTGTTTTTGATGCATTTAGATAAAAACATCAAATTGGAATATGTCACTGCCATTAGAAAAGAAAATGTGTTCATGGAAAAACCTGAATATTGAGGATAGTCAGATAGGCAGCTCATTTTAATGTTTGGCCACATGACATCGCTGTATCTCGACTTGACTAACTCAAGTAAACTCGGACCATATTACTACATACATTATACACAAAACACAATTAAATCTGTATGTAGTGGTGTCAGATTGTGTCTGTTTGTACATGTTTTATTTTTTAACAGATTTTTTTGCTATCATTTGTCAAAGTTTCTTCCTATTTCAAATTTTATATTTTTATTTAAGGAACATTAAACAGTACATAGGATGGCAAAATGCCACCTCTGATGATCAGCCGTTAAGCACGAGCAATTTTCCCCAGAGCTAAATTGCTAAATAAATATTGGGCCTGTAATTGGTATGTGGACTAATCTGATTAGATCATTGATCATGATCGTGGACAGGAGTTTGACAAGACAGGAAGAGAGCTTTATGTACATGTCTAGTTCTCTACAGTTAAAACTATTATTATATAGCTTCATGCACAAAATTATGACAGGTGTGTACGTGCTTGTTTATGCTTAATTTTAAATGTATGTGTGAACATCATTTCTGTTTCTATATTTGCACAAATGTGTAAGAAACCTTGCATCATCAGAGCTTAGGTGGTGACTGAGGAGTCATGTGTACGCAGCTGGACGGTCATGTGATCACTGGTATATAGCGGGACATGTCACTGTGTGGAGGAAGGACGCGGGCCAAGAAGGGTGCAGAGTGAATATTATTGTCGTCTGGGCCCAGATGCCAGCTGGCAGAGGCACAAAGGAAATAGACAGCGAGTGGGTTGAACAATTGCTGTTATTCATGGCTGAGCCAAAAGAGAAGGTCTTTGCCACTAAGAAGCACACAGAGTTGGATTCATGCAGATATGTGCAGATGTAGAACCATGCAAACACTAGAAAATAGGTGCTTGACATACACGGATTACAAAAAATTATACATACTAAAAAAAATCCACCAGCCTCAATACTTGTGCCCATATTTAGACAAGTACATCAACAGTAAATGATGTCACTTAAAAAAAAAAAAAAAACTTTAACTAAGAGCTTGTTTTAAGTTCTTACTAAAACTACCACTTGGACGATGGCTTTCCCTTTGTTTCAATATCTGAGTTCCTTGTTACTGTACAACCTCATTTTCTCTTAACCCACTTTTTCAGAGACTACAGTAATTGTTATTAAGTTCACTCAGAATGGGGTCAGTACTGGGTGCCACTCGGTCCTGTATTTAGTAATTAACATTTCACAGTGAATATCTCATTATGGGAAGACAAAGGTTGCTAATAAGCGTCTCTGTTAGTGAGAACATGCAGGAAAAATAGCCTACTTTCACTTTTGATCCAGTCAGTGGCTGAATTTTTCAGCAGCGCAGGTATTTCTGGGTTGGGTTGTACTAAAACTGTGCTTGAGCGCCTCAAAATTGAACAATGCAATCTTAACACAAGGAAAGGAAGAATGTAGCTGATATTTTCATATAACTATACGAATAGTTTGAAAAGCTGATAGTGCTTTCTTTTGCAGAGATTGCAGAGAAACTAAAAATTGATAAATATTTAGTGATACTCAATGTTTCCTCAAATTTAAACAGCTTGTTCATGAAAAAAAAAAGTTATAGTTTTATTTTAATATGCGGGAGTGGTGGCCTAGTGGTTACAGTGGTGGGCTTGGGCGTGGAGGAGACCGTGGAGGAGACCGTGGAGGCGTCAGATGATGATGATGTCAGATGATGATCATTTCATGATCATTCTTGTCAGTGTGGACATCGTGCACACATGTCCACACTGACAAGAATGATCATGAAATGATCATGAAAAATATGGATCCGCACAATCACGCATAGGTGTCCATGAAAAACTGATGAGATGCATCACCGCTAATATGTCGACTAAAGGCCCTTTTATGCTCTCCTAAGTATGTAAAAAAGCACGTCCGTTCCAAGCGTTGTCACACTTCCATGCGTCTTTTATGTTCCCTTGGTTGGTAAGTCAATTCATCGACTAACGGGCAGGGCTGAGCTCACTTCCATGTTTGACGTACGGTTCAGACACCGGTTGGTGGCAGAAATGCACCACTACAAAGTTGTCTGCCCAAAAACACCAGAAGAAGAAGAAAAAGACGAAGAAGAAGCGGTTTCAGCAACCATGGAGATGGTGGAGGAGGTCATGATAATGCACGCTCTTAGACAGCACATGAAAAGATGCAACGCAGTAGATGCCAGTGGTCTGTATAACCATTAACTACATTCTGGCATGTGGACAGCGAATTCCTCTTCTTCTCCTCTGGTTCATTCCTTTCCACTGCTCCACATGGCCTCAGTGGTTTCTGGTGGTACTGCTCTGTTTGCTGCATCAAGCTACGGACTCTCCATCCCTCCTCTGTACATGCCCAAAACATTTCAACCTGGCCTCTCTGACTTCTGACTTATCTCCAAAACATCTAACATATACCATCATTCCTGATCCTGTCCATCCTGTTACTCCCAAATAGAACCTCAACATTTTCATTTCTGCCACCTCCAGCTCTGCCTCCTGTCTCTTCCTCAGTGCCTCAGTCTCCAAACCATCCAACATCGCTGGTCTCACCACTGTCTTGTACAACTTTCCTTTCATTGTTGCTGATACTCTTTTGTCACACATCACTCCTGACTTTGCTCCGCCCGTTCCAACCTGCTTGCACATGTTTCTTCACCTCTTTTCTGCACTCTTCTATATCTTTTTTCCCTGACAGTTTGTACATCACTACAGCAAACAAGAAGGGGTTCATGGCTGATCACTGGTGCAGTCCCACCTCCACCTTAAACGCTCTGTCACACCTACTGCAGACCTTACCACCGTCTTGCAGCTCCCATACATGTCCTGCACCACTCTAACATACTTCTCTACCATGCCAGACTTCTCCATACAGTACCACAGTACCCTGAGCTTTTTCCAGATCTACAAAGACACAATGAAGCTCATCTGGCTTTTTCTGTACTTCTCCATCAACGCTCTCAATGCAAATACTGCATCTGACGTCCTCTTTCTTGGCATGAAGCCACACTGCGGCTCACAAATGCTCACTTTGTCATTAGCCGAGCTTCTATGACTCTTTCCCACAGCTTAATTGTATGGTATATCAACTTTAAGACGGAAATAAAAAGAACCAATCTATATCCTTTAAATTATGCTTAAAGGTTTTGAAAAGTGTAAAAGGCAGTGATTCCAACAGAAAAAAGGTGGAGAAACAGCCAAATATAAAGGCCCGGTGAGATCCAAAGATATGGTGGCCAGTTCCAACATGGTAAAATACAGTGTGCTCACATTTTACCCCGTGTATGTTACAGAAAATTTACTGTCAGTCTCACTTTTGTTAGCTGCCTCTCTCCTTCTCCGATGTATGAACAGAAAGATAGTGTACATTTGGATGAGTCCCTCTATTGGAAAAGCACATTCTTTGATCTGCCAGACCTATGCTAGACCTCAGAGTCCTCATCTCCCTCGATAACAAGACAACGAGGATAAACGTGTTGATGGTGGCAGACGGCACTGGTATTCTGGGCAAATGTGTCAAATTAGTTCTCACGTCTGGGCCTCATTCCTCTCCACCTTGCTGTGATCTCTTGCTCCCTTCTCTCTGCTGCTCTTTACACTCCACTCATTCTGTCCCTCACTCCTCCCACATATAGGATTTCATTCCCCCAGTGATCCAAACCCCTGTTTTCCTGTCCTCTAGAGAGTCTATATACGTGTATTCAGGGAGAGAGGTTAACAGGTATAAATCAAAGAAACTGGAGTAACTCTACTTATTCATTGATCATCAAAAACAAAAAAAAAAACAAAAAAAAAAAACAACAATTTTTTGTGAAGGGGACACCAGAGTTCAGTTTTAAGTTAGGATGAGTGAATATCTTGACAATTAAAATTGCTATCCTGTTCTCATTCCAGTATGTCAACTATATGTTTGGTAGCCTTAACAGGACCTTTTTGAATCTATGGTCTGAACTAATAGCTGCAACAATAACTGACCACATCTCATATATTTCAGAACTGACTGGTGCTGAGGTTGAGTTCCCTTTTTCACTCGCGGTTCACACAACAACATTTCCTTGTTACGTTTGGGGATCAAAATATCTCGATCACTTTAATGAAAACACAACGGTTAACCCTCCTGTCGTGTTCGGGTCAAATCTGACCGTTTTACAACTTATAATACTCATAAATATTATGTTTTACATCTGATTACCTCAAGACCTTATGATATCCTTCACACTGTGTACTTGAACATATAAAAGTGATGATCACCTATTTCATTCAATTTTGAGTGTTTTAATCAACCTTGTTACACCTGTGGTGTTCCCGGTCAAAAGTGACCGTCATAGGAAATGAATGGGTATCCAGAGTAAATTCATTCAACATACAGAAAACATCCCCATACACACTGCCCCAGCTCACTCACACACTCTCTCACACACACACACACTCACTCACACACACACACACACATACACACACTCACTCACACACACACAATGTCTTTTGTGGGTACACATGTCTTTCTGCTTATGTGCCGATCCTCTCACGTGAACCAACTGTTCACGTGAGAGGATCACGTGAACAACAATCTGACAACAGAGATACACGATCCATCCGCTGGTGAAATGACAAACTGGCTGCTATTAGGAATATTTGGGACAAGTGGGTGGAGCGCCTACCACTTATATACAATCCAGGCCCTGAGGTGACAGTTGATGAGCGCCTGGTTACTTTCAGAGGTCGCTGTTCCTTCAAGGTGTACATTCCAAGTAAACCAGGAAAATATGGCATAAAGATCTGGGCAGCATGTGACGCCAGGAGCAGCTATGCCTGGAATATGCAGGTATACATGGGGAAACCTAGTACTGGAAGGGCTGAAAAAAACCAGGGCATGCGTGTTGTGCTGGACATGACAACCGGTCTCCAAGGGCATAATATTACATGTGACAACTTCTTCACATCACATGCTCTTGGTCAGGAGCTACTGAAAAGAGAGCTTACCATGGTAGGGACAGTGAGGAAGAACAAGCCTGAACTTCCCCCTGCGCTGGTATCGACCAGAGGAAGACAGGCACTCTCATCACAATTTGCATTCACTGACACTCACACTCTTGTGTCATACGTTCCCAAGAAGAACAGAAATGTCATCCTGATGAGCACAGTACACAAAGACGCCGCTGTCAGCACCACAGAGGACAGGAAGCCCCTGATGATCCAGGACTACAACAAGAATAAGGGAGGCGTTGGCTGCCTTGATAAGCTTACTGGTACATACACCTGTAAGCGGATGACGGCTCGCTGGCCTGTGGCACTGTTCCACAACATCCTGGATGTGTCAGCTTTCAACGCGTATGTGGTGTGGACAGCAATCGACCCAACCTGGAATCAGGGGAAAAGTTTCAAGAGGAGACTTTTCCTCGCAGACCTGGGGAAAGCTTTGGTGACTCCTCTTATACAGCGACGGCAGCACATTCCCCGCACACCAGCCTCTGCCAGTCTGGTTAGGAGCATGCGCACTCCAGCCCCAGCCGCTGCCCTGGCTGCTCTCCCCCAACAAGGACATTGCCAGAAAAGGAAGCGTTGTGGCCTCTGTGCCCCTAGAGACATCAAAACGAGCCTGACATGCTGCAAATGTAATGCTTATGTTTGCAAGGCCCACTCTGACCTGAGTGTCACATGCCACTCATGTGCATGAATACACACACAAACACACACACACACACACACACACACACACACACACACACACACACACACCCTGTTGAGTTTGGTGTTTGGTTTTCCATTTATTTTTTGTATTATATGTTCATTTTGTAGTTCATTTTCAGTGCCCAATTGTATTTTCACTGATGTTATTTAATGTTTACATCTACAAATTGTTGTTAGACACTACTTTTAAATGTTGTTCTCAACTAAAGAATGTTTAATAAAAAAATTGGTGGTGAAATTTTTTTTGTGTGCTAATTTAAGAGCAGTTAAAACAGACCGGTCAATTTTGACCGGGAACACTAAAGTAGGGGGCTGAATGCGAACACGACCGGAGGGTTAAAGGAAGTATGTGATATAGAACAGGTGACACAACTGCAAGTAGTAGAGATCAAAGATATGACACTGTCTAACTCTTCAAATCTGTTTTTCTTTCTTCAAGACAATATTTCATTCCAAATTTTAATAAAGTGGTTGTAGTTGTAGTAATCAGATGGGTGTTATATCGTTATGGCAACAACAATATGGTTACGTTGCCATTTTGTAATACTGGGTGAAAAAAGTAGAAATACTTCATATAACGTACCTATATCTAACAAAAGTAGTAGGAGTAGCGATGCAGTTTTGAAAGGACTTTTGAAAGGCTGACAGTGGTGCTTAATAAATATAAAATTATACCAGATGCTCTCTGTGTGCATGAGTGTATGTTTGTTATAAGATATGCACAAGCAGCCAGTTCATGCAAGTAGATACGCATTGATGTGCCTGACCAAAGGGCATTATGCTCCACGTTTGTGTTAGATATTTTCCCCTCCAACTAAGCCACCCCCTCCACCAAGGATCCTGTAGTAGAGAACAGGCTTACAGCCTCTGTATGATGCAACGTAAACCCTCTCAGTAATGTGCTCCTGTGCTCCCAGCAAAAGCTAATAGTGCTAGCATGTACTGTACGCGTTATTTATGCATGAGCCAACTCTTCTATCCAGGGGAATTCTGATTCTTTTCCCGTGATAAAACTTGCATGGCCTTGCTCACTCATAAGGGAGTAAATGATTTAACACCAAGGCTTATAACATGGTAAGGAAGCAACTAATGTTAATAAAGGCTCTGTTTTTCTTTTGGGGGTAGGATGTCAAGGCAATGCTGCAGATATCTCCTGTTTTTTGCATGGTACAGTGGTGCCAGCCTCAGTTACAGATAAAACAGTCCATTGATCTATATGTTGAAAACGGAGCATTCACCTCTGTGCATCGGATCTTTAGGCTGCTGTTCTTTTCTTGTTCAGCCTCTATGTGACATTTCAGTACATTGCAAACCAACAATGTAAAAGACATGTCAATATGAACTGTCTATTTTTGGAACATTAACCGTGAATTTTGTAAAAACAAAATCCAACCTTGTAATTCAACCATGTTTCTATTACAATTCATAGTGAGAGTGAAGTAAAAAAGTTTAAGATCTCTGGAAAACATGATGGACAGGCGTCAATCCTGTGGTCTCCAGTATGAAAGTCAGGGAAGTGACGCCGTCATCCACCTTTTTTCTTCCATAAAAAAAGAAATCAAAAAGATCCAAATTGTTAAATACATATATTTATATTTACCCTGAAAATAATCTATGCACACAGGGAGATGTTGCATGTTAATGTCATCAAGTAGTATCGTCTCGAGACATTTAATATAAACATATTTGACCATTAACGTAATGTGGAGACTCATCAGTTGAGTGTCAGAATAAACAGAGCGAGATGTGACAGGAAATAGGAGCCATTTTATCATTTCTGAGGTCTTATCTTAAAACTACATGGCTTTTCACAGTAGACAAGCTCAGCAATCACTCCTTCCCCCATGAGAACGGATTGCATAGAAGTGGTGTTTCCATTGCCCCTAGAGATATTCCAAAGGAAACGCTTTAAAGGAAACATTAATTTGAAACAAACTCCCAAATACAGCAAAGTCATCAAAATGTAGTTTCCAGCTGTTTTTGGCCTCACTCATATGATGTGGTTGTGCTATAATACTACTCATCAGTAGGGGCAATCTCAAAAACTAAAGATTTGTCTTTGTCCATCTCCGTCAAAGTCGAGATTGTCTTTTACTTTACTCTCTTACTGTCTTTTACTCACTTTTACACAAAAATTATTAAACATTGATTCTTAAATAAGTACAAATTACCTCTTTTATTTTAAAGATTTTTGAGGCACTAGTGGCTTATTGGGACAGTAGACGGACAAGAAATCGGTAGAGAGGAGGGGGAAACACACAGCAAAGTGTGACATGAAATATATATGTGTGTAAGAACCAGTCCTTTATCTGCACTGCCTGCATGAGGGTGATAGCCTTTGTAAATGGCACCAGTTCAACCCACCTGTTCAGTTTGTTTAAGTCTAGCTGTAGTGGTTTCCTGTCCCCACTATCAGGAATAACCTGCCAACTTTGTAACTCAGCACTATGTCACAGATCAACAAGGATGAAACTAGCTCACAGAGCTACAGTAGACATCCTAGCAGTGGCAACCGACTCAAAAAAGTAATTACAAAACAAAAGATGGCAGAGTGACTGAGCAATAGACCAACCTAAAGTAAAGTCACTGCTGTAAAAGTGATTTAACCTCCAGACCAGTAGGGGGACCCTCTGAGCTATAAGGTTCCTTTGTGCTGCTGTACAACAGAAATGGCAGAATTTTTTTTTTGCTTTGTATAACTGTGCATCGTGTCACCACACTCATGCAGACATGCATATTTGTGAAAATGCACTTATTTTCAGCCATGATTTATTCACCACCCCCTCGGCCTGTGCTGTGTTTATGAGCCAGCCCAGCCTGCCCTGCCCTAATCAGCACTCTGGCAAACGAGGCCACACGTGCTACTTAAGCCCCCTCCCTCACGACATCAGGAAGCCTCAAAAATTCAAATCAACATTAAAATAGTTTTTTGTGTAAGTAAGATTCAGTGAACTCCATTATTTTCCTCACTATTTGCTTGAATAATTCAGGGTAGATAACTGAATTATGGATAAAGTGTACAGTTTGAAGAAGGGGTTCATGTGTAGCCTGGGGCTATAGCCGAGCTTTAATGATGTCTGGAGATGGTGGACGGGCGGAGGGAGAAGTCGTTAGCTCCACAGTCATTTTCTCAGGGATTAAAAACACGCTCTTTAAGCAACAAGATGGACCAGTGAACTGAAAAGAAACAAGCGGATGACGACAGAAAAATCTGCCAAAAGTCTTGACTCACATTGTCATTAGGATAAGAGCATTTCATGCTTGAAAGTGGTTCTTGATTTGGGAGATCATAAGCATGAAGAGAAGGTTTTATAATCATTCATCCATCTTTTCAAAGGTCTCTGTATCACATGACTTCAGATAAAATATGACCAACATATTAGTGTTTCTTTCAGTTTGGTACAACTTTGTTTAAATGTCTGGAATCTTAAATTTATGCTATTAGCTGGTAGCAATGACAACCAAACACACACTTTCCTGCTCACAGTCATAAACACCCTTCAACAGCCAGCAGGGAGTCTTCCTGCTCCTACCCACTGCAACAGCGAAACCAAGCACAGACTTCTCTCCTAATCACCCACTTTCCTCTAATTATTCAATCATAAAGCCATTAGCAGTCTCACACCATATTAACATGGTCCCACCTACATGCCAATTTGTGCAGTGCCAGGATGGAAGAGGAAGGGATTTCAGTATGTTTCCTTACCAAAACGTTGTATCAGACTGTGCTTTTCTTGGCCTCTCACACATTCAATTTGCAAATAGGATTTAGCAGCAGCTGTATTTTTTATTTTATTTTTTTAACATTTCATGATAAAAAGCTCAGCTGTTGATTCATGTGTTTTAAATCATTGGCCATGCCTGTGCAAAGTTATATTTAACAACTCTAAGCTCCTGTTTTATGTAGCTTCTCTGTGGAAATTGCCACTCACCCAGATTATGAAAGCTTATGCTACGTGATTACAAATTTAGGTTTTTTATACGGGCTTAATATTTCCTTCAGATGTTGACAATACTGGCAATAAACAAACTACTCTCCATCCACTAACATAAAATACTACAAGGCTTAATAAAAAGTATTTTACTGCTTATTAAAGTTTAGTTTTCTTGCTCTCCTGACCAGTTTGCATAGATTACATATATATATTAAGTATAATACATTTTGAATAATTGCTAAAAATGATTATCATTTTTTTTTCTTTTTAGCTCCAACAACATTAGATAAACATGAATTTACTCTTTACTGTTGCCTCAGACAGCTAGATCTACTCATTTGGCATTCTTATTATTATTTCCTTTACATTCTAGATAAGCTCATTTAAATCCTCCTTGTTTGTATTTCACTGATTTGTTAATGACAAAATAGTGGTTTTAGCGATGTATTGAGAGACTGATTTTAACCCATGGTAGGTACACTTTATGGGCACTCATATCAAAAGTTCATATATGAACATAAAATTTGGTTCGTGGTTTGAATCCTGGGCATGGCAGAGGTCTTTATGTGTGGAGTTTCACTCCGGGTACTCCGGTTCCTCCTACAGTTTAAAAACATGCTTCAATGAGATTGATTGGTTGTTGTAAATTGCCTGTAGGTGTGCGTGTGAGCATGTGTGGTTGTTTGTGTCTATATGTGGCCCTGTGATAGACTGGCGACCTGTCCAGGTGGACCCCTGCCTCTCGCCTATGAGCCGGCAGACCCCTGTGACCCTGCAAAGGATAAAACGGGTATAGAAGATGGATGGATGGATGGATGGATGGATGGATGGATGGATGGATGGATGGATGGATGGATGGATGGATGGATGGATGGATGGATGGATGGATGGATGGATGGATGGATGGATGGATGGATGGATGGATGGATGGATGGATGGAACACTAGTGAATACAGGAGAAGTCAGCTAAGTCTATTTGTACAGCACCTTTTAATACAGGCTGAAGAGAATTAAATAAGTTGAAAAAGAGTTCACTAATGAACATAGCTTTCGGAAAATCAAGGAGCCATTTAGAGGACATGTTATAACAACCTGGATTATATACTTGTTGGAAGAAACAACAAGAGTTGACACATTTTGACCTGGAGGCCTCCAGTGAAGCTGAACCTGACCGCATTCATACGTAACCTTCTTGGTCCATGAATGTTTTTAGCTTGTCAGCTGCCCATTGACAAACAGTCACCAAATACATAAATACATGGAGAAGGTCAGTTTATGACATTTGACTGCTGAGGCGCACATCCCTTCCACTAAATTCTGCTGTTTTTCTGCTGACTTCACTCATGACCCTACGTCTCTTGTGGTCAGATTCGGCTTCATGGCAATCTTCCAGGTCTTCATACCTCTGGCTCTGCAGCCGCAAAAAAATCTGCCAAAACGTATTTTTCTTTCCACAAGTATATGATCTCTTTCTCTGTAAAACGTTCTCTTAATACGCTCTTGATTTTCTGAAAAACATGTTGTTGGATTAACTCTGACATAACTCTTTTTCTTTTCAGTTTTTGAGGTGAGACCAGGTCTTCGAACCCCGGTGCCACCCCCTTATGTGACGTTTTGTGTAAGTACACTATAACCGCCATGCAGCTCAGTCCGCACAGGTAACCAAATCCAGTGGAGATCCAAATGAAACGTGATCCTGGTGGCTGAATATATGCAGTCATGACTAACATTTCACGTCTTTACCCTAAACGGGTTTTCTTTGCCAATTAGTTGCATACATTTCCAGACCTATGATAGACTCTTTCAGTAACAAGAAATGCATCTTCCAGCTCAGTCATATAGTCATCAATGTAACTGTGATCCCAGACTGACCAACCTTTTCATCCATCAGATTAGAGACTCTTCTGAAACATAGTTTGATGCTCTTATTTATCAACAGGTAAGGGCGAAACCTGAAAAAAGAGCTGTAATAATTGAAAGGTTTATTTGATCAAATTAAAATGATCAGCTTGAGAAAAAATAATATCCTTAAAACAATAAACAAGTGATACTAAACATGTTCTATAAAATATGGACTGCATAACTACCAAATTTAGTGCATCAGAAATTAAACATAACAATTGATGCATCAATTTTAGCCCTTTTAGGACGAGGTGACAAAAAATAGCCTTGATTTTATTTCTATTTATTTGGCACAATTGACTAGATACTTTACAAAAAGTAAGGTGAGGGTGACTGCTTGTCCATGCATTATTGATAAGCTCATTCCCAGCAGAATGCTGTGCAACAGAGTATCCAGCTTGTTCCTTCCTTTATTCATACCCATCAGAAGGCCGGCAGGTTATACGAGGGAATGGGGCGGATGAAAAAGAGTCGGGGCACAGATGTCGGTGCAGCTGCAGAGCCGAGGAGATGCTCAGGTTAACAGCTAACGTGCCCAGACTTTATGAGGGAATCTGGGGATGTAGCTGTAGCACCGGCTCAGACACCTGACCGATGTGGAGGTTGAACCAGCAGTTAAATCAGCAGGAGTCAAGGACACAAAGGACAGATCGAAGATAGTAGAAATTATGGAAAAAAATACAACAGGTACAAAAAACAAACCTTCCAGAGCATGAGAAAAATGCTCTGGATGGATGGATTAAAGTTAAAAGTGATTATCTACTTTCCTCACCATTTGACAGCTTCACTAAAGTGTGGCTGCAACAGACTTTTTTTTCTGTTTTTCACTTAATAATGAAATCATTGCCATCCTTTTTTTTTTTTTTTTTTTTTGCTTTGGCATCACTGAAATATCTATAAAACATTTTCAGGCCTTACTTTACTTTTGTTTTGGGTTGGGTTTTTTGTTGATTTTTTCTGTTCAGATTAAAACTTTCACGCTCCTTATATAACATGTATCCCTCTGGATTTCAGTACTCCACTATGTCCAGAACTGTCTGAATCGATACAGCTGATGGTCCTGGGCGATGCGTCCAGCAGAGCCACAGTTTAATAGACTCCAGCAGAAACCTTGGCAGAACGTCGAGCCAAGGCTGGGAATGAAACTGAGCCTGTCAACGTTGGCAGAGGCACAAACGACACACAGAAAAACTGCATCGCCGTACAAAATGTTGAGACAAATCCATTCATTCTGCCTTCCTACGATAGAGGCCCAGACACTGGCTCGACAATGACACTGTTTTATGTGGCGACTTTCTCAGTCTGTTTCTCTGTCTGCTTGTGAAAACATCCTCATTATCTGACAATACGAGCAAGGTGACAGCGAATAATGGTGCTTTTGTCAAAACTGATCCATACCCAAGGTATGGACCCACAATAGGGGATCTCTGTGTCTTGTCTTCATAAAGCCACACAGCTGCCTCTCCTCCCCTCTGTACACAATTAAACTCTGCCATTCAGTGGCACAAACCAATAAATGCAGCCTTTGTTTTAGCTTGACACCATTGTTATCTCTTCATAAAGATTCCTCTTCTTTGAAACACATGTTTTTCTGTTTAGCTGCATGTTGATTTTTTCTTTTCTTTTCTTTTTTTTTAAACAATGAGGCTCCCTAACAAAAGCCTTCCACACGTCAACAACACTCTTGCAGGCACTATGTTTGATTTAAAACTGCAGGAAATTTTCTAACTTTTAAATAATGAACACTCAAATACTCGGTAAATGTGAAGGGGCATTAACTGTAAAGCAGCTCCAGAGAGAGTTCACGGCAGCATCATAAGGATCTCCTCCTCTGTGGTGGTTGAGGGAGGCAGCAGTTCATATTCATTCAACAGAAACAAGTGAGGAATCTAAATCCTTTCAAGCAGACAACAGCAACATTGACACCGCGTGCACCCTGCTGCTAGAAGCCTAACAAACGTGTAATGTCAAAATGTAATCTGTTTGATTTGTAGGTGTAAAACTCAACGTTAGACTGTGGGGGGAAGAAAACGAAGCACAGAAAACCTTTCAAATAAGCCAAATCCAAGTTCTGGATCAGCATGACCACACAGAAGGCTAGTGAGAAAAAGGCATATAAGAACTAGTGAAAAAAGAGCCACAATCTAAAAACATCGTTATAAAATATTGAGTGAAATAACAGTTGAAATGCTCTGGCGTATTGAAGTAGTTTCCTCTCTTGCAGAGCAGCACCCCCTTCTGACACAATACTTCTCCACACGTGCACAAGTTCATTTCATTTTTAAATTAGAAAAGGAGATATTGAAAAGTGTAAATATTACAAGCAATAACAATATTATTTACTCTGCTACAATCCAAGTATAAACTAAAGCACGGCATATGTTAAATAATCTACATGATTATAATGTATGCAGTGCATTAATTGATATTATAATAAGAATCATTATAACAGATCCTAATAAAACTAAGAAAAATAAACATAACCAAATAAGAAAAAAATACTTCAAAAATATAGATGTGTATGTGTGCAAAGGTGACACTCTCCAAGAACACATATATATGCCAAAACTGCACATGCTAAACTAAAGTCATTGCTTTAAATGACCACTCGGTCTGCGCCCTGCCTCCAACCCCTCCTCTTCTTCCTCCTCATCCTTTCCGTGTCTCCTCTCTTCACAGCCATGTTGTCCCCTGTCATCTTCAGGTCATAATGTAACATGACACCAGTGGTTGCAACACGGCCGGCCAGCCAACCCGAGCGTTTAAGACCAATGAATATCATTTGCTCCTGGTAGGTTCCCTGGCGTTTTCAGACGCTGGCACCGCCAGACTGAATCAGCATTCACGCCTGTCATGTCTCTGATGATGAAACACACACATGGTCATGCACACAGACACACATATATATATATATATAGACACACACACACCCACACACTCACACACACACACACACACACACACACACACACACACACACACACACACACACACACACACTGTATGTGCACACACTCACATAACCACAGTGTATTTCAGGACAGGGAGCATGCACACACACCATCACACACTACTGCCCGCACAGAAAATTGTCAGCCTCTTGAGACCACTTTGTTGTTTCTGATACTTCTGTCATTCTCAATACACTTCACGCTGCTCTTACAAATCCAGTGATTTCTCACATCTCACACGTCTTATTAAAAAAAAAAAAACTATATAGGTTATCACCACACAAACCACTACAGGTCCTTTCCAGGTGAATGGGAGTGAGTTCCACCCCCTCATTATGGGGATTAAGGATGGGGGTGCCCCTCTCCTGGGTAACAAACAACCACAATAACGCCTTCGCCTCTCACCTCGGCTCTGATTTTCTGGCTTACACCACTGTTTAAATTCCCCGCCCTGCCTCTGAAAGTTTCCTCCATGGGGATCTTTGGGCCTTTGATCAGCCGGCCCTGATGTATTCAGCCATCCACCTCCACTGGGGAGAGTAAGTGGGCTTGAGGGGGGTCAGGGATAACGCTGCTGGAGATAACAGAGAGGAGGCGAGGAATGAAAGGGGAGAGAAGATCAATTGGGGTTGGGTAAAGAGGTGGATAAGACAGGGTGGGCTAATGAACCCCACTAATACCTCCTCCCAGCGCCCACACACACATTCAATTACAATAATTACCTGCCTGATCTGGTGCAATGACAGCACCTGCAAAGAAGGGGTCAGAGCTTTAAGTTGGACTTGCTCAGGAATACTTCATGTTAATGAGAGTGAATCAATTTGTATCTTTGGTTACATGCAGCATGTAATCTTAAAAGATCGCTGGTCTTTTTTTAAATCTTAAAAGGTTTGCACTGAATGCTGGTTTCAAGTTCTGAGTATGAGTCTGACACATCTGAATGTTCATCACAAGCATCCATGCAAGGAATTAAGTCTTGCTTCATGTTTGTAAAGCAAGGCGAAATGATAACAGTGACAAGTTTGAATGACCTCACGTCAGACCCTGATTTCAGTTTCACACCTGTATGTTTTACTATGTCAAATACTTCAGCTAATTCAGCTCTGTGTAGGAAATCACATAACCAATTTTTCGGTAAATGTACTGGAAATAGGCAGGAGATGTATTTCTAGACATCTGAGATATCAAAGCAGATCCTAGTTAGAGAGGCTTCCAAACTGCTATCTAATCAAATTAACGTTTATGAAGATAAAATGATGCTCTGATAACAAGTGTGGGACAACAGCAAAGAAAATCCTCATTTCACTTCAAGAAAGAGAAGACAAACTGCCTGAGGCCCAAAGCCGTGACAAAATGCAAAGTTTTCTCACTATAAGTGATTAAGTAAATTTGGAAAAATGAGGATAAGAAGAAAAGAAAGAGTCAGTGTCATTCTGCACAGGAGTAGTGCACTCAAGGCATTTCCCGCTCAGCATGTGAACATGGCAGGTGAGCCAATTTGGGCAGAGTTATGTGCTATATATAAATGTGAAATATGCACATTAAGCTCTGAAACATGAGGAGAGCTCCAACACTTTCTGCTCATCAGCCAAACCTTATAATACATTTATTCAACATTACAGCAAAGTTCCATGAATAATGATACAGCGCAGCAATCACCGCTGCTACAACCTCCAAGCTGTGCTTCTGCTTATGTGAGATAAAAGGTTCTTTTCTGTGGCTGCAAATTTTTTGAAAAGAAAAGAAATCATTTTATGATTTTCACAATATGTTGGGTTCATGCTGTTAATACTTTTAAGTTGTTATATTATGTTTTTTTTGTGTTATCAAAAGCTAACAGTGTTGTATCATTAATAATTATCTTTGATTTCTTCGCACAATATTCTTAAGCATGCTGAGAACCCTTCTTTCTGGACTGGGGTCGGCCATCTATGACGTCATAGAGGACAACATTTCTCTGAATACTCATATTCCACTGGCAGTGCAGATCCAGAAGAGCAAGAGCTTCAACACTGATTTTAAAAGTAGAAGCTGGCAACAGTGCGGCAAAGACTGAGTTTTCTTTTCCATCCTGGGTGATCTGCTGCGCTGCTTAAAACACAAAGAAATGTGTTGGTTGCTTTTTGTTCTAATTGTGATTGGCTGACCATGTGGATGAAGTTTGTTTTTCTGTAAATGAATGAATGAATGAATGAATGAATGAATGAATGAATGAATGAATGAATGAATGAATGAATGAATGAATGAATGAATGAATGAATGAATGAATGAATGAATGAATGAATGAATGAGGCCAAGTACGCTGCTGGATTTGCAGAGTTTGTGCATTTTAGTGCAAAAATTGTTGGTACAAAGAACGCTGCTGTGAATGTCAAACTTCTATGTTCTGTCTCATAATAGCAACAAGGGGACTAAAAACAGAAAAGTCAATCATTTAAATGCATCACATGTAGAAAAGTGACTGATTTCAAGAGTGTTCACACTGAGACGGCCTGTTCGGATTCAGTCAACAGTTTACTGCACTTCCCACCACATGGACGCATCCGAGAGGCTCTGGCTCTGCCTATCGACACGTCTCAGGAGTTCAGCAGATCAGAAGTGACTTCAGCCAAACTGGGGAGGAGGGGGCTACCCTTTTTTTTAAAGAGGAACCAGATATTTAAGTCAGATGGCTAAAAATGAGATAATATGGATGCTTTTATTCCATACTTGAAATGAATCCTCGTTGAAGTTTGAACTGTTTTGCACAGACAGATGAAGATGATTCAGTATCTTCACGTATCTTTCCTGATACGTGAAGCTGGTTTATTCCATCTTTATTTTTTGTACAATAAGCTATCAAGGCCTTCGTTATCTAAAGGACAGCCACAACAGTGTCATCAATCTTTATATATGACTCTATGATAATATTTTTCCAAACACTGAATGGTTCCTTCAGGAGCAGTTATGGGCGGGTGGTAGTACATTTAAAGGTGCTATTAGTTTGTGGTTACACAAAGCATTTTTATTTTGACATGGCAGTGGAAGCCCTGCCAAACACGCAATCTAACTGACTCAAGCCCATCTCAAACCTAACTTAAATCAGTCTGACATATAAATGACCACCTGCACTTACCGTGGCTGTATTAATGCTCTGCCTTTGATGCTGAGTGCTTGTTAAGGTCCCCGAGGTCAATTCCTTTTTGAATGCCAACCATTTGGACTCAAACACAGAAATTATACCCATATATCATAGCATGGAGATAGAGGAGTCAACATAACGCATCTCATCCCTCCAGCTTTGACGATGACGCCTCACTAAACAGCTCTAAACAAACTCTTTCAAAGCCCTGATAAATAAGTTAAGGGATAAAAGCTACATCGATACCATTCCAATGCATTAAAGGGCCAAATAAATAAATAAGTGGTGATGTGCAAGAGGGGGAGCAGGGGGAGGGATGTTGCACATTCTTTTGTACACTGAATCTATCTTATCGGAGCGTGTAAAAATAGCTTGACGGAGGCTAATTGTGCTTGTTGCTGAATAATGGATCACAGTGCAGAGGGCCTTCCTGGAACTGGGGCGGGCACGGCTGCTCCCTGCTGAACCCACGGGTTCCTTTGCCTGCTTTTGCCTTCAGGTAAAAAATCTGCCACAGCCCCCCCCCCCCCCCCCCCCCCCCTTCCTCCTCCTCACCCCACCTCTGACTCTTCCTCCTCAATCTTGATGCTCTTTATCCTCATCCTCAATGCTGCCTTTCCTTTCCTTTCCTTTTCTAAAGAGGCAATCCTAAAAGATAAATATTTTTTTTACTAAATCTACAAAACAATGCACAGTGAATCAGTAAACTGGAAAAAATAGAAAAATGAATAAAATAAAATAAAAACTATTGACTGTTTGCTTATTTATAGGAGCTTAAACTCTGTTTCTCTGTCAGAAATCATCTGAGTCTGCAAGAAGAAAGAAGGAGGTTAGCAATAAAAATAAAATAAGTGATCAATATTACACACACAGATAAACATGAACACAGGTGCAAAAGTAAAATTATTATCCACCAGCACAGCCACCAGTAGAATTCATTATAAATTATGTCTGAAAAATTTCATCAAATTCCATCAAAATGACACATCACACTGTCTTTCACCCTATTTTGAACCTAAAGTTTTATGTATCATGATAAAATAAGAGAAATTATCAAGTCTTCATATTTGTCTGCATATTTTAATTTTTTCTTTTCCAAATGATTGCATGATTTTATATCATTTGATTTCATCTGAGCTTGTATTTACCTCATTGTAATACACACTGAAAGTTACTCTTTCTTTTTCATATGACTCAGAAGAAACTAACAATAACTGCTATTATAATATTTATGTAGGCATAAGCGTACTGGACTTTGAGAGCATTGAGAGTTTCCAAAACACACACACACACACACACACACACACACACACACACATTGGGAATTAACCAATTAAGAAGCTGTTTTGACATCACAATTCCCCTTTGGCAAAGGCCAGTGCATCAGAAACAAACAGGGGATAACAGCCAAAAACAAGCCTTCTGAGTAGGACCCAGTCCAGCCACAACGAAGGAAAACAATCTTTCTGCAGTAATAAAACATGTAGAAGTCTAAGCCTGTATGGTAGTTTATGGACTTATCATTTGAACATTTTTAGCCAGCAATTTCTTTTACTAAAATTGCCTGTGTTTTGCTTTTTTCTTCAAATGATCTACATCCAAAAGTATCGGCAGTCCCATTTTATCTCATGTGTAACAGACTTGTTGGGCATCAGTGATCCATCACCATTTAAATCACAGATGCATGGTCCTTGCATCCATGAAACCGAGGTTTCTTTTTCTTTTTTTTAACTCTAATTTATCCTAGTCCAGAAAGGTGATTGTTTTACTTGGAAGAAGTCCATTAAGATTCTTCTGTTTAAGACAACAGAACAATTAGATTCTGAAGTTTCAGTTCCCTAAAGCCTGACAGCAAAAGAACTAATCCTCTTACTGTGCACCACCCACAAGTGAGGACAGGGATTTGTTGGTAAATACCCGTATCAAGTTTGTTGCTTCACATCTAATATGGCATCAAAGTTGTCGGCCGTGTGACGGGGAAAAGTGGAAAGTGTGCAGTTGCATCTTTGCATAAATGTCGCCGTTGCCATTGTCTTATCAGAGGAATGTGT
The DNA here is from genome assembly GCA_014839995.1 of Xenentodon cancila. Classification (NCBI taxonomy): domain Eukaryota; kingdom Metazoa; phylum Chordata; class Actinopteri; order Beloniformes; family Belonidae; genus Xenentodon; species Xenentodon cancila. Next base: position 2,356,740 of record CM026208.1, read on the forward strand.
GCAGCTGATGGAAGACCGCTTACACTTATTCCCCTCAACAAGTACAGGCTTGTTAAAAACTGCTTTTCCTTTATCTGCCCTTTGAAACGTGTGTACGACTAATGAATCACGATCTTCCTGAAGTTGAAATTGTCATTGTTTTGTATTCAAAGGAAGAATATTTGTTTTTATTTTAACTTAAGACTGAAAGATTAGAGAAGTTTGGGTGACTCTTAAATCCTTGAAGGTTTTGGGAAATCCAGACGTTTTGCAATCTAGGTTTATGAGTCTGAAACCACTAATACTTTTATTACTTATTTAAAGTGCTGTTTTTTTTTCTCTCTATTGAACAACTAGTTTAGCCTGAGATCAAATGTAGATAGGAGCTGTGATAATCACTTTGACAAACATCACACAGCTTAGACTGATAACTCCATCTTTTACTGCCGAGATTTTACACTCTTTCCAGCATAAAACAGAATAAACATCTCTGATAAGACATATTTTTTGGGGGCGCAAATATCCGTGTCTCTTAATTGAACAAAACTATTAAAAGGAGCCACAGGCAACAAGTCAGCGGGGCCTATCGCTTCATGTTTGTGCATGTTTGCGCTTGCTGGCTCCTTTGATCGCTGCTCAACCCTCTTTAACTTTCCTCTGATAACGGCAGACCCCGGCATGTTTCTTCTCCCGCATCCAGCTGTCCAAAAACATGTAGAGCTGTGTTCAGTGTCAACACAGTCTGTCGATATTTGTTTGTGCGGCACAACAACAATTTGAATAATTAATTTAAGAAATTGGGTTATTACATTCTGCTTTTATGTGCTTGTAATTTGCTTGATTGTTTAAATGATTGAGTCTGTTAAAAAAAATAAAGCTAATTACCCTGTCTAATACATTCCCCAATTTACTATTTACATGATTAATTGTATTAAAAGACAATTGGGGATTATTATTATTATATTGTGTATTTAGGAGTTAAATAAATCATATTCACCAAATTAAAAAATGAGAAAAAACATTAGTTGTTATTAAAAAAAAGAAAGTATATTTTTCCAGAGTGCGTAAAGCTGTAAAACAGAAGATGTGTAAAAACTGCACCAGACAAGCTTTCAGTCTGAAAGCGCGGTCGTCTTTTCCACTTTGTTTGACTCCCCAGAACATTTGAAGCGGCTGCAGTCCAGTCAGGGCTGGTCAGTTGCCCATTTATTAGCTCATGAGCCTTGATGGGAGAGGAGACCACTCTTATCAATATTTCATATAATCATATGATGCTGGCTTTGGTCAAGCTGCCTTTTATGGCCTCATGCTATCTGAAGCTGAAGCCGTCAGTACTTAGGGCCACAGAAGAAATCAATGGGCAGGATAACATCAGTGGCCTGCGTGTTACTGTAAGTTCAGCATGACTGTGTTAGCATTTCCTGAAATGTTGACATCACAATATTGTTATGAGCCACTGGGGGGAAGTTTTAGATACAGCAATATGTTTTTAATGGTGTCTATGAGACTGCAGAGGCGCTTAATGTTTGACAAAAAGGAAAAATCTAAATCAAATCATTTCTAGCCTAATCTTTTACATTATTGATGGAAAAAAATAATTTCCATTTATATACTGACTTTGTATAATCAATATGTACATTAAAAAAAGAAAAAAGAACCACTTTTCCCATGTGGTTTAAGTACATGAGCTGTTTGGGATGCCATCAAGGCATGCTAATGCTACCTGACATTTCTGAAAGGTTTCAAAATTCCAATATTATGATCACCAACTCATAATGCAGGACACATGAATAATTTCAGTGCATTTCGCGGAGGCCTGATCATTTGAAGCAAGCTCTGTTCAGGGTTTGTGGGTAGCCAGCGGATCCAAAAACACCATTAGCCAGGTGGTATCACATAAATTAAAAATAGACGAACATGGTTTTCCAGTCAGGCTGGTTGGTTTCTCGCTCCAACCCAGCTCCTCCCTCCTCTCCCGCCCCGCCACTCTACCCAGAACACAGTGTTTCCTCAGAGAAGGCCGTCTTCCAACCTGATGAAGAAATCTGCCAGAAGGAAAAAGACAAAGAACGGAAACAAAAATCTGCCAACTGATCTGGACATAGACACATGCCTCCGCTGCCGCACCCCCCCCTACATGGTATGACTACCTTCTTAGGATGTTTTTACAATGTTTTACCATCTATTTTTTTTCCTTTTGGAGTGTGCCTCAGGGAAGTGTGAATTAGATGGCAAACGGGGAGAAAATGTGGCGCACACACCTCAGAGGAGCGACGTTAGCGAGCTGTCACAAAGCAGGAGACGCCACCTGAAAGCACCACAAGAGTCGTTTCATGAGAGTTCAAATTAAAATCAAACTTCGCTTCAATTTGGTCAACTTCAGCTGATTTCTACCACCAAAGTCTTACAAAGCATCTCCATTTAAACCCTGTAGGATTCATTACAGATTTAAGCAACTATGCAGACGAGGCCTTGCGTCCAGATGAGCATCCCGCCAAAACAAGACTGGGAGAGAGATGGCAGGTACTTTGGGAATAGATCATAAAACTGAGTGAAGGAAGGAAAAACATTGGTGAGAAAAATAAAAAGTCTAAAAATAAAAACAGAGAGAACAAAAAAGACAAAGCAAAGACACTTTGGACATTATAAATAATAAAGGAGAAATGTTCACATTCTAATAATAGTAATAATACAATATAAAGACACAAAGAAATAGATGAGTGCAAGAGAAAAAAGGAAATATGAAAATAAGAGAAAAAATCATAAATCAGGACAAAAATCACAAAAAATGGGAAATGCAAAATGTTCAGTACCAGAAAAAAAAACGGAAGCTAAGAGTGAAGTAATGGAAAATGAAAGAAAGTGTACGAAGCTAAACTTTTGTCTAAAGTACCAAAACAGGAGAAATGAGGAGATGCGGCGTCAGAGTGCCACCATGATGACGCATCCAGCATGCTCTCCGCTGCCTGCTCTATGTTTAATAGCTCCCTCGTCATTCTACGCCGTTTCTCCATCCCTCCATCATTCCCTTACTTATATGTGGCCAGCCCCAGCAGCTGGAGACTGTGAGGGTAGTTGGCCCATTCAGGCCACGCTCTGCCGGTGCGTGCTATACTTCAGTCCGGGAGGAAAGGCCAGAGCGGCTCCCACTCTGTCCACCACAGATGCAGCGCTTCAAATTGTGTTGAGTAAATGAAAATCAGTGGAACGACTGGGACTGACAGCATGTCAACAGAGGCAGACAAGGGGAGTAAATGTTGGGGAATTAATCTGCTGGGAATCCTTTTCCCTGATACCATTCTGTGTGGGTGTAACTGCGATGCAGGCCAAAGAGAATTAAATTTACACCATTACAAACATGATCATCCCTATCCTTGTTGGTGTGATGGTAAGGTTTCTGTGACACCATTTCAAAGCATTGTCACATTGAACTGTGTCACAAACTTATCCCCTTCTGGCTTCTGTCTGTCAATGGCATAAACAACAAGAAAAAAGAAAATAGTCAGGGCAGAAAGAAGGGCAGCACTTCTCCAACGCGGTTGGAAACCCTCTTTGTTGCCAAATTGATATGTTCTCTTTTGTTCAAAATTTGTAAATGAAGTTACTTTGTTAAAAAGCATTTCATAAATAAAATTTAATATGGTTTCCATATTCACCTAATTGTGTCAGTCATTCATCCTCAGCAAAACAGCCTTTTCAGGTCAGAGAGATGCTGCTCTTGTGATTTTCAAAGTTCAACACAAACCAGAAACAGAAGGAAGAAGGGAAGTAGGAAGAACAGCCTGTGAGGTGGCTACTCAACACTGACATCGCCGAAACTCAGTGGTGTGAGGAGGGGAGAAAAAAAAATTAACGACACCAGACAATAAATTTTTCATTCACACTACACACCCGAGGTGAAATATGCGAGCTGCAGCTGCAGCATGACGTGTAAAATGTGTTTTGATCTGGCCTGCAAACACTGCTGAGGAGTCCATGAAAGATGCATGGGGCCACTGGAGAGGTATAAAGAATTTAGAGATATAAAGGATATATGACAAATAAATCAGGATGCAAATCTAACTTGGTGCCACTGGGACTTCTCCAATGAAAACGGCCTGAATAATTGAAAAGGAAGAGGAAACATTTCATCAATGAGAGGAGCAGTGCACGGAAAATGCTCCTCCCTTTATTTTTTCAAACCTTTTTCAGGTGCCTACCAAACCATTTTAGCAGAAGAGAACTCCAGCGAAAGAGGTAAGTGTGCAAGTACATAAAACAGTTGCTGAGCAAGTTTCTTTAACTAATGCTTCCAACACAGATTCCAAGATTTTTGAGTGCTCAGAGCAGACTTCATAAAACTAATACAAAGAAATTGAAGGAAAAGTGTGAGTCAAAGAGATACATTAGTGATGATGACTGCAGGAGTGATATCTTCAGATTCTATAATAGTTCTGTTCTTTACTCAGATTCTTAAGTCCATGGGGCCATAGAGAAGTTTTAAGAAGATGCTGCATTGTAAATTTTTCTGAACATACTTTTGATTTTTTTTTTAATTATTATTATTATTTTTTGAAGGTTTTTGTGGCTCTGGTGGCCTTTATTTTGAAAGTGGCTAGACAGGAAACGTGGGCATGAAGAGAGGGAAGACAGGCGGTAAAGAGCTACAGGCCGGGATTGGACCCAGGCACTGACCATCGCGCTTCCGCATTGACGCTCATTCATGCGGAACTAAGTGTCGTTGCAGTTCCTCGACTGGCCGCTGGAGGCAGGTTCCAAAAGCGAGTCACAGACTCCCGATCTAAAATGTCCAACGTTAGAGCAGAAACAGACATATTTACAGCCTGGTTCAAAACACAGTTTTGGTCTCTGTCGTTTGATTTGACATTCATGACAACTCTGAGGGGGTTGATTTTTATTTTTCAATCGTCAGGCTACCGCCCTTCACAAAGCAGCCATCCATTGGTATGAACCCAGCTTGGGCTCCACGCGACGGTCATTTTCGATTTTGCCGCCGAGTCGACATACGAAACGTTACATTCCCTGGTAAATGTCTGCCGGCAGCTCTGCAGATATTTTGGTGGGGTTCGGCTGAAGTGAAAACGTTTTTCAAAACCAGTCTTCAGAAACCACTGGGTCAGAAACCGAATGCTCCGTCCACTGTTATATACAGCCTATGGGTTATGGATAGTCTATGATTGGAACCTGCGCTGCCTGCAGGGGGCGACAGCCGCTGTAGGGGGCGCTCTGCTCAACCAACAGAACTATCCAAGTCGCACCTTTGCTTGTTTTTTAGTTCAGTTTAAAGCTTAAATGATAACTGACTTTTTTCTCTCTTTATTATGTATAACTTTCAACGTTTCTATTTCATCCATGGCTGCAAATGTCATTACAAAAGCCAGAAAATATTAATCATGCAAACAAGAAAGCAAAAAGAGTACACATGGTGAGAGAAGGGAAAAGGTTTATGCAACGATTCTGTTTTTGCCAGTCCAGCCAGATGATCCAAAATGGGGGGAGTGTTAACGGGAACTCATCCCCATGGTGAACCTAGGTTGCCAAGCACGGCTGTCTTGGCAACTGTGTCACCAGGGATACTGGCTCCCCATAGATGGGGTTCATTGATTAGAGTTGGAACTCACCCCAGAGTCCTTGGAATCATTAAACACTTCAGTTTTTTTGGAGAGGGAAAACGAGAGCTCAGGGAATTGTGGGAAGGTCTCAGAGGTCATATTCATTAAGAGGTTGGAGATCCTGTTCTGAATCCGAACTGTATTTCACTCTCTTACATCCCTCGTCGTGACGTCATTGGTGAGATAAAGACTTTACATTCATTTCAAATAAACTTCACTTTGTAGTGAAGTAGAAGAACTTCAGAATTTTGGGTGAGTATTGGGTAGTGTCAGTTTATTTGCAAACTAATAAACAGATTATTATAGAACCGTCTATACTTTTTGTCTTATTCTTTATGACTATTTTTCATGCTTAGCTGAGGCCTTACTGATTGTTTTAGGATTACACGACCTGCTGTATCATACTAGTGTCATCCTGCCTATGAAAACAGCTCTGTTCTTGTCCGTGGCTTTCTCTCTTTAAAGCCTTTCTTCACCTCTCCTCTTGGTTGCACTTCAACAGATTATAAGGTTGTGTCATTCTGTCCATTCTTTGCACAAGCAGTCATCAAAAGAAGCTTATCATCTCTTTATTTCATTAAAACACCTTTGTCATGCATTTTTCTACAGCATGATGGCTGGAGTTGTGATGTTAATTTTTTCATTTATAAGACTCAGATCTTTGATGTTTTCACTGTCTCACTTGAAACAGCGAAAGCATCAAAGATCTAAACTTGGCGTTGATAGCTCATAGGACAGTATATGTAGTCAAATAACTCATCCATTTTCTCATTATGAACCTTAGCCTCATCTTTTTTAAATGTGTTTGTCTTTAGCTCATTTTTCTGATGTCTAAAACATACGGCAACAAAAACATAAGGAATAAGGTATAAAGGTTTGCTGTAAAGAACACAGCCTGACATAACTGGCTATAAAGGGGCATTCAGAAGTATAAGGAAGGAGATCAGCAGCCTGTGAACGACTGCATGGAAAAACAATTGACAACTGAAGTAGATCGTTTGTCAGGTTTAAAGTGCGATTGTAAAAACCCTTTCGGAGTTTCATCACCTACAGTACATAAAAGCAGGAAATGATTCAGCAGATCTGACAAGCTTTGTCAGATCTGCTGGGATGAGTAGCTTGGACATGTATGAAATCAACATTAATGCTGGCACATACCTTCAATTTTTAACAATATGCTGTCATTATTTTTGGGAAAGTCTTGTTTAGTTCAAGCTGACTTTGCTTACAATCACTCTCCTGATATTACAACAGCGTCACAGCAAAATAATTTGGGTGTTTTACTGGCTTGTCTGCACTCCAGATCTGTCACTCACTGAAATGACTTATTGTGACGCGAAAAAGTAAAACAGAGGTGACAAACTACTAAAATGCCAATCAAGAAAAACTGAAAAACATTCTAATTGTGAAATGACAAACAGTCAGTCATCTCATGAATTTCATGTTCATAAAGATGCTCATTTCAAAATATTTTGGAAGCATGTTGCTTGAATAAAAGTCAAAAAGAGATATATAACTGTTTAGATAAATGGTACAAAAGTATCTGAAGGGAATTTACTTTATTTATGTTGTAATTATATTTTAAAATACTTGTATGTTGTCTGCTGGTTTTCATCTGACCGTGCAAATCTAAGAAAAGAAAATCAGTAAGTAAAGGTGTCAAAATAATACATTTTTGAAATAGTAGATGAGAAATCAAACAGGAGACTACAGAAGGAGCAAAATAGGTCAAAGCAGCTAAAAAAATAAACAAACAAATAAAAAAGTAGAATCTTTAGCACATTTCATTGGTTCAGCTTTGCCTCAGTGGTCAGAACGGCGGCTGGTTCAACGTGGGGTCCTGAATGATCTGTCATTCTGAGTTAAGTGCAGGTATGCTTATGAGCTGACACGGCTCGGTTGTGACAAATGTGTGAGCTCAGTGTCACATCTCATACTGCGGAGTGACTGACATCCCAAAGACCATGGACTCACCACTAGACAGAGCATGTCCACACACTTTACATTTTAAATGCAGCTGAATTGACAGATCTAATGTGTCTGTGGATGTGGAACAGTTTTCTCCCGGGTAAATCCTCCCGACATGAGTAAGCGGTCTGCACTTTCGAGCAGCTAAACAGAAACTTTTCTTATTTTGCTCATTAGGACAAATCAGCCACTATTTCTGCTCAGCCTGTATTAGAAGCTGGAACAGGGAAAATGTGATGGTTATCTTGAGCAAAAGGGCATCCCAGTCTCACAAGAAAATCTACAAGTTTGTTAAAACAAAGTCATGTTGCACAGTTGGTGCACAACGTGTGAGATGGTTAGGTTGTATTTGGCCAGTTGTTTCATGCAGTGTGTTGTCAAGATGTATCCGTGGTAAAAAAAAATAAACCAAAATTAAAGATGTAACCATCTATTTATAGAGAATTAACTGTAACCATTCATTTTTACCTCTGACCATGTTTTGGTAAACATCTAACAATACTTAACTTGAAATGACAGCAAAGCAGAGAAGTGAAGAGTTTTTGGGGCAGGATAGATGTTAAACATTCTGGTGTGAGGATAGAGAGATGTGCCCCTCACACATTGGACCACTTTTTTGCATGTTTGAAAAAACCCAACACATATCGATACTGTGCCTGCACTCTGAAGTGTGCCTCCTTTTTAACACGAGTGCATGTGTGTGCCTTTTTGACTCTGCCTGTGTGAAAGAAGGGCATGGGTGGCAAGACTACCTTGAAAAGGAGATGAGAGGAACTTCCTCTACTTGGAGCAGGCACAAAGCAGCCCGCAGTGGTTTGCAGGAGGGGCAGGATAGCCGGTAGACGGGCCGAGGGCCGAGGGCCGCTGCCAGGGGCGAGGGTTTTTGTGCGTTTTGTCAGCTGTGGCGGCACCCCTCAGGTCCGGTGGACACACGCCTGGTTCAATCGATGACAGCTTTGTCTATGCTTGGAGGGCAGCCATGAGCCTGATGCAAGGGTTGTCGTGACAACTGTGCAGCGCAACAAACAGGCACACGCAGATTCAAAGAGATACAGATGGAAGCTGGTAAAGCGAACCAGCACGATTCCTGAGCTCACTTCACAAATGGTCAGCATGTCTGTTAAAACCTGGTGCACCGTGTGATGGATCAAATGTTTTTCACTCAAGGAAAGAAACACTTTACATTCAAACATTGCAGAAGTTGTCAAAAATGTCTGTTTCTCATCACATCAGAAAACACAGAAAAAACTGTGTACTGATGTAGGTGTTTCAGTGCGTTTGTCTGCTTTTGTCTGTCTCACCGCTTGTCTCTGAGCCTCATTCACCTAGAGCCATGCTACAAAGGAATGTGCTTGCTGGCGCTCTGCTCCAACCCTTGTGCATCTTTCAAGTCTAAACTATGCTAGGATCTCACAGAAACAGAGCCTTCGTTGACAGCAGGCGCTCCTCCAAAGACATGCTTCGCATGCCCTGTGGAGGCCCCCGTGTATAGGAGATGCTGGGTCCAACCCTCTCCTGCAATCAAAGACAGCTTCATTATCTGCTGGCTAATTTTGTGCCTGCCCCCAAGACGACTCCCAGGTAATCACTGTGCAGGTTCACCCTCCTCTGCACCTCTACAGAACAGCTACTTGGAGACTCTGAGGCCACAAGGCTGCCCCCCCTCCCCAACAAAGAGTCTTCTGAGGAGCCGGAGCTTTCAATGCACTCCCCCCACCTGCATGGAGAGTAAAGGAAGGGATATTAAGGAGGAGGAGAAGGGTAGGGGGCGGGGTGTTGAATCTTGAATCTCCACAGCAGGAGAAGAGCCAGCTCTGGGACAGGCGTTGATACAAAATTTGAATGCTCGACCGGGGACACACCGTCGTGCCTCTCCAATTAAATTATCCAGTCCACAATGGCGAGGCCTCGAGAATTGACACCTCCATTGAGAGTGTGTCAGCAGCTTTGTGGAGACCGACAATTTCCATCTCTGCAGAAATAGATTTGCTCCCAAGGGGAGCAACAATAGCAGGGCAATCCTTCTAATGCTCGTTTTTGGTAGGAAAATAGGGATGAGAGCTGGGGATTTGGAAGGTTTACTCACAGGGACGAGGGGAATTCTCGTTTGGAAGTGATAATATATTTGAAGTGTCTCTGACAAAATCAAGTGTGCAATGAATGTGTTGTACTTCAGGTGTAAGCCAAGCTCACCTTCTTCAGCTAAGCATGTTTTGATAAGACCAATTGAACACTCGTCTTTGCACAGTTCAGCAACTGTGCAACCTTTTCTTTGGAGTGATGAGAGTTGATGATAACTCTGACCTATTTGACTCTAACTACAGTGCAGACTTTCACAAGAAGACTGTGTTGCACTCTGTATTTATTAAATTCAATTATTGTGAGCCCAAACAGATCACTGTTCTCTGCCAAATGTCAATTTTTACCGATTACGTGGACATAATTTATCTGTTTAAAGAGATAATGAGACACTTTTTTCAAAAAAGCAGGTAAGATCTAAAGACTGTAGAGATAACTGATCACTAAAGCTTCTTGGTACAGTCATAATTCATTTAAAGAAAAGAGAGATTTAAACGTACAAATGCCGTATTTCCACTGGAGGTCAAGTTAACCCACCGGGCCATTAACACAAGCACTTTTTTGCGCATTAAAATGGTGTTGGCCTGAGGTGTTCAGAAAAATGTTTTTAAAATCTGTCTTTGCAACAGCTCACTGGGCTCATCACTCACATCAACAGCTGAAGATACCCGTCTGTGCAAACGCACGCTCGGCCAATTCCTGCAGGAAGAATTTGGAAGAGACACAACTTGCCACCTCTAAAATGAGCAAAACCAACTGACACATGTGCATGCTGTCATCTTTTCCACATGACACAACTGGGTATAAGATCTGCACCACGCCAAGAGCAGGCACTGGTTTATTTTACCCTTTACCACATTGTTTCACTTACTTTATCCACAAGGTTTGGTTGCTTAAGTTTAACCAAATGGTTACCACAAAAGTAACATGAAATAAATGTTTTTGGTTTGGAAAAAAATCTCCTGCTTTTAGTTCAAATAGGAGAAAAACAGGAACAAACTGAGCAAACGTTTCCAACTGTATAGCTGCACGAATGCAGCTTCAGTCCTCAGACATAGTTGTCATGATTATTAACATTGTCAGATTTTCTCAAAGTATGAGTTCAGAGCAGCAGTTATAAATATTTACAAGTATCGTAGCCTGATCAAGAAATGTGCCAACTTGATAAATATTTCAGAATCAATCCTGATCATTAAGGAAATTAATAGTTATTTAATTACCAGTTTTAAATCATCATTACCAAATTGTTTACATACAAAAGCCTAAAAATGTTTTTACTTATCAAATAAGCTGGTATTGGTAGCCACCAATCAAAAAGTACGTGTTCAATAAACCATTTTATCCTTCCTCTCCTTTATCTCTCTTTTATTAGTTTTTAGAGAAATCTCAGCAAGTCTTAACTCTGCCAACATAAAGACACAGTTGTTCTGTTTGACTCTGTCAAACACGAAGTGAATGTGACTGACAAAGGTACACGGATAATACGTCTGTCTTTTTCTCTGCACTAAGTGGATGCTGCTGAAAAGTCAAGCCTTTGCGTCTGACCCCACAAGGTCAGACCGATACAAGTTGGTGCGTGTGTGTGTGTGTGTGTGTGTGTGTGTGTGTGTGTGAGGGGGGGGGGGGGGGGGGGGGGGGGGGGGGTCCCCCATCACCCATCACCCACCAGTTTTTACAGCCTGAGGCATCTTCCAGAAATGTGGTTGTTTTTCTTTTTATAGGGTAAATCTAGTCGTTTGAGTATTTGCTGGTGGATGTAATTAAACCTACCGAACAGTTCATTGAATGCAGTGTCACATTTGTAGGCATTCATAAATCAATCCTGAACTACAGAAACATACTTTTACAGGTTGGATTCCTAAACTTTTGTTCAATGATGACCTGCAATTAGACTGTTTGTCTCCTTCATATTGTATGGATGGTTTGTTAGTTAACCACACACAGAAGAGACATAATACTACTGGGAAAATAAAGAATTAACTGCAGTTGATGCAGGGTACGTTGGTGCTTTGGTCGTTTTCCAAGTGGACATTACCGATAGGTCACTAAAGATAGTGGGTGTGTTACAGACACGACTCAAATGATCATCCAGAAAACTGGAGTCACTGTCCTGTGTAAGTTTTAGGATACATTAAATATTAATTTTCTTTTCTAATCTGCAAATTCATTGCGTTTCAATGATCCAGGCTCCTCAGCCATACGCTCACTTGCAAGCACAAGCTGAGATTTCTGGTTGGTCTAATGTCTTTCCTGAATGTTGGTAATTAACTGCAGACGTTTGCTTCATGACAGATGAAACAAAAGAAAAAGTCTACAGTGGTTGCTGTGGTGCGTCTTCATTGTTTACGCCGTCATTATAGCACATGTGCGTCGTCTGGTAACAGTTAAAATGATATAGGCTCAGTAACCCTGAAGACCACAAACATGAAGTAAATCAATGAAACTTTGTCATTGTTTCCAAAGGCTTTTGATTTTTCTATCCATATTAGACCGAAACTGTGCTTACAAAGTGAAACAGGCTTTTCTGCAAACGAATACATTTTCTGTTTTCTAGTTTTTAATTTGCAGGAGCCGTATGGATGCCAGGCATAACTAAATCTGACATTTTAAAATGCAAACATGTTAGTATGCATGTCGATCGACACCCCAAATTAGTTGGTTGGGTTTAAAAGAGCTTCATTGCTTGAGCCTCTCCGATGTCCAATGAGCTTCTCCTCCATTTTCTTGGTTACCAGAGGAACCATCCTCACAGACAGGGATGTTATCAGTGCTGCTGGCCTAAACACATTAAATGCACACTTATTAAAAGTACTGTAAGGGGGGACCCTTTTTTCTTTTACAGTTTTATAGTGAGGATACATAAGAAATTAAAGCCGGTAACTTGTATGATGTAATTACATTCTTGAAAGTTACAAAGTCGCAGTCTTGTCTAATTATACCAGTTAAAAAATATTTTTTTAAAAAGCTGCATATGCTCAGGATACCGAATAAAAATAAATCAGAAGTTAGAAAATGTGAGTACACCACAGACCGGTGGAACACCAACCTTCAATCAGGTTTATATTTAACATTCCTATTCTTGCTACAGGTCATATTTGAAAAATAGAGCAATTTTTACTTGTATAAAAAAAGAGTTCTGTGTCCTCTGTATGAAAAAAAAAACTTTATGCCCAGAGGATTTCCTTTGTCCAATCAAAGACACCGGAGAGTCCAAGAGCCAGAGGAAAGAAATGAGGAAAATAATTCTCTTCCTTTGTCTCAGTTTCTGGGTCAAGGTCTAATTGATTTCCTGATTAGTCGTCCATCAAACTAAATCACAACCTGCTTTCACACCTTGATGGGAGTGTGATTTCATACTTGAGAAATTCATTAATGTTGAGCAGTTTATTTATCTTTTTAACAAGTCTATTCCAGTCACTCTTAGGTCTAAAATAAAATGAAACGTGCAGAATGATGAAGGGAAAAAGTAAAATGAAATATTATGAAAATTACAATTTCTTTTTAAGTTAGTTTTCACTTTTTTCCATATGGAATCTGAAAGGCATGATTATTCATCTCTTGACAACAGCTCAATTAAGACAATAATTCTGTTTTCCATTTGTTATCATCAGGGGAAATATGCCATGACACAGGAACTTACACAGTGTCATACATACTGTACACAAGATATACATAGACTGTTAGTGCCATTCATACATTTAATTTGTGAAATGAGGGTCGATCCTCATGTGATGCACAAGCTTCAGCCTGCAATTATCTCCCCAAGAGCACAATGTAGGCATAATTTCCCCAGACTGCATAATTATCTTTGAGTGAGATGACAAACTCATCACAGAAGTTTGAGAAATAATCACTTCAAGCTCGTAGATTTAGCTACTGAGTATAGAAGAATCTATTTTTAACCCTTTTGTCACCAGAAGACTTAATATCTAGTAGAGTTTCACCAGAAAACATGCGATAGGTACATTTTTCCATATCTGTAGAACATAGTTATGTCCACATGAAGCATAATAAATAACATGATGCTAATATATCCAATATTGTTGTTTTCTTTTGGATTCAGTGAATGCACATGCATAGTAAAACGTATAAACCCTAACCATGTGTTTTTGTAATGTCTAAGCCTAACCACCTATCTTTTTTAACTTTAATTTTAACCATGGATTTAAACTCAGAACCCTTACATCTTATGAGTGAGAGGGAAGCAGAAAAGTGTCAAATGTGCAAAATGTGCAAGATGTATCTTGATGCTGAGGTGCATAAAACAACCAGACTAGTCAGTTAATTTATCCATCCATAAAGGCTGTGTTGAATGCATATGAGGATGGACGAAGCGAGATGGGGAGCAGGAATGTTATCAAATCGAAAAAGTGGTAGAAACATTTTACACTGATGGGATGGCTTTATAAGTGAGGGAAGAATGGAGTGGGACATCAGTAGGTGGATTGGTGCGGAATCTGCAGTGATGCAAACTCTGCAACGATCTGTCGTGGCAAAGAAGGACCTGAGCCAAAAGGCAAAGCTCTCAATTTATGTTCCTACCCTCTTCTGTGGTCACAGGGTGTGGGAAATGAGTGAAGAACAAGATCCTGGATACAAGCGGCAGGAATGAGTTTCCTCCGCAGGGTGTCCAGGCTCTCCCTTGGAGATTTCTCCCTTGGAATCTTCTGGTCATGTCCCACTGGAAGGAGACACCAAGGAAGACCCAGAACATACCGGAGGAACTATGTTGCATGGCTGGCCTGGGAATGCCGTGGGATCCTGCCAAATGATCTAGATGAAGTGGCTAGGGAAAGGGAAGTCTGGGATTTCCTGCTTAGGCTACTGCTCCCGCGACCCGACCCCAAATCAGCGGAAGGAGATGAATGGGTGGTGATGGTTTTATGAAGAACTGAGCAAGGAAAATGTAGTAACAGTGCAATTTATGAAACGGGAACATTTTGTGGTGTGGATCAAATTACATGTTCTCTTGGAATTGTGGCATAACGTTTGTCAAGAGTAGAAGGGTCTGGGCTGCCTGTGTGTTAAAAGTAATGTTCACCTGCCAATCCGTTGTGCAATCTTTTTTTCTCTTGCATGTGGGCATTTTGATGGGACTTTTTAAGTTCTGGTGCCATCAGCCACAGGATGTAAAGGAACTAAATGGTACTTGATTTGTGGTGCTCAATGGAACTAAAAAAAAATGTATTTGAACAACAACAGCGACGTCTGTTCATGAATCACGAGCCTATGTGCAAGAACCTGTATTTTCCCAAGCAGACTAAAGTAATTCCTCATGTAAAATGTTAAATTTTACTACACAAACAGGGTTGTTTTCTTTATTTTACTTCTCTTTTGTCTCACAGAGACGGAAAAGTTTCTACAATGTGTCTCTAATGAAGTTTGACTGCTGGAAAAATAATGCTTTCTCATTAGTGCTGTGAAGGGTTGGGGGTTGGGGACTTAATGACTTCTGCAGGGTAAACACAGTGATTTCAGCCTTGATTTCAACTGCTCTGAATGTTATTTTCTGGATGTACAGCCAGGTTTTATTAATCATGCCACGGTTGCAGGGACAATTTAGTTCTTTTCTAGCTTAAGCGTTTTTAGTTTTGTATTTCAACCACAAGTTGGAGCATGACATCGTACCTGACAACAAAATATCTTCTAAAGCTCATGTCTGATGGAAACCTAATAAAGCAGGTTGGCATATTCTCACACTTCGATGGACCCAAATCAGAAATTAAGATTGATGAACAGCCTCTTTTACAACTGTTACTAAAGCACAATGAACATCACAGTCCCATAACTACCTTAGAAGGAGTTTTAGAGCAAAAAAAAACTCCTTACTGTCAGTGTCGTAGTCTAAATATGAAAAAAATCATTTTTAGCACATTTATAATAATATAATTGCATTTCAACATGTCTGTAAAGTTCCTGGTGAGTAAGCGTTATGGCTACAAAAACAGTCCATTAAAGTCAGTGACAAACTATGTGGCTTTGTTTTCCAGTCTGCAGCTCAGCAGGCCATGCAAGTACCATCTATATGCAGATCTCACCACGTAAAGAAAAGCAGTCTTATGTTTGGTCTAAGCTCAGGTCAATGCTTTTCCTTCATTTGGGCCATAATTAAGGGAGATTTTTGGTGCACTCATGGTAACTTGATACCCCTGACTGATGCTGATCACTCCCCGCAGGGCCCCAATCTCTCCCCAAACAAGCCTAGGCAAGTCCAGCTGCAATTATAATACTTAAAATAATACCTCAAAAGCAGAGCAATCATTAAAAAATTCAGCCCTCTAAACCCATCTTGACTTTGCTAGAGCTTATGACATCATTTTGAGCTGAATCTCCTTCAGCAGGTGTGCAAATGAAGAAAAAAAACATCATCAAACAGGTCTTGCATTTGTAGACTATTTCAATGTTTTAAAAGGTTTTAAGATTGCTATTTAAAACAACATGTGAGCACCAGAAAGTGTCTTGCAGCTGATTGAAATCACAGTTTATAACCCTGATCAGGCTGTGCAACAAAGCCCCAGAGTGGTCTGCTTTGCACGGCTATGTAAACAAATAGTGTTTAATTTTGCATGAGTATTTGCTTGGCGCCCGACACCCTAAGAGCACGGCCATATCATTAATAAGCCAGACTTGCTCATCAGACTGTAAATGGTTCACTTCATGTATAAAATATCAGAGGAATAGAGTGGCGCTGTATTTTGTAAAGAGCTCAGAATGGACTGCAGCATTCTTAGCTGAAATATATGGAGCAGGCCAACACCTGGAGCTGATGATGTTGAGAGCGCCACTCTGACATCACCTTATGGATGATGAAGGGCCAGCATGGACACATTCTTTTCTTATTCCCGGGCCAAATCTATGTTTAGAACTATTCACTGTCCTTAAAACTTAAACTTGGCTCCTCTGTGGCCGAAGGTGTTTAGAAAGATTACGTTTTCCATATATATACATATGAAAAACATTATTCACACTAATTATTCATAAACAGTGTCTGATATGCTTTTTCCATAGGAATTACAACAGACAGGTGCTACTAATGGTGCACTTGATTAATTGATCATCAGCAGGTGTTTTTATCTTTATAAATGCAGACATTTTTTCTGATTTGAAGCATTCAGACCAGTGCTCAGGAAGAAAACATTCAAGACTGTTGCAGATCTTCCCAAGAATGGATGTCGACAGCTCAACTGAGGTCAGTCCAGGATAAATGGAAATAAAAGAATTAAAATAAACTTATGTAAATGTTATTCATACAGAAAGAAAAAGTCCAACTGCTATTATTGATTATAAGCACGTTTGAGGAGCTGAATAAAGTTGGGAAAAGACTGTTTATTTAAGTTTCATCAGTTTGTCATCAATTTTGGGATAAGATAAATACTTATCCTATTTCACACTTATCATAGAAATGCCTTTTTAAAAACAAGTGTACTGAATAGAGCATGACACTGTTGGGTTGGTCTTTGTAGGCATTTGTTTAGTCTTTACAGCAAATCCGAACAGGTTTAGTTGATGGCTATTAAGCATGACGAGTGCCAAACTCAGACGTTGCAGATTACATTACAAAAGCGTATTTCCATCACATGTCTACTCATCCCACCCTCATCTTCTGCAGAGTGGGCCTTCAGCACCCTATTTTTCTGGTATGTGACTGTAAATTAAAGCAGAGCCTCTCACGATGCTGTCTGCATAGATGACTTCCTAATTGCAGGAAGCTGTGAAATTGTTGTAGAGTGTTTTTTTTATTTTATCGTCATTTCATGGTTCATTCCACATTCTCTTGCACACATTTACACATAAAACATAGACAGCCAACCTTTGGTTTGTATCATAAATGAACTGAATACATTCTTACTAAGGTATTAAATTCACATCTGCAGTGTCATGCAAGAGCAGGTTGGGGTGACACCCGTTACATACGGATTGTCCCCACAAAAAGTACAAACATTTAGGCCATGTCACAAAGATATCCAGACTTAAATTTAAAGACAGAGAGAATCTGAGTTTTTATGTGGGAGGTTGTTTCATAGATGGGGGACTGAGCGACTGAAGGCTCTCGATCCTGTGGTGGTCAAATGAGCGGGTTGTTGGGTGGGCTGGGTGGGAGGACGGCCTGAGAGTATGGCTGGGTTGTTGAGGTGGAGGAGGTTAGCGAGGAACTCGGGGGACGAGGTTGTTGATGACCTGGAAAGCGAAGAGCAGGACCTTATACATGATACGCAATTTGATAGGAAGCCAGTGGAGCAGCTGTAAGACAGACAGTTTTAGAGCATAAAAGTCCTTTTTACCACAAAGTCGAGCACAGGAGGTGTCTTTAATGCAGCCTGGATTTTCCAGGTCTGCAAACTAGATGCATCAGCCAAGTGAAAAAGACACAAACACTCAACATTTCCATGTAGCCTGCTTCTAAATCTGGAGGTTAATCGCATAAATATTTGAACAAGCATCCATTAATTTGGTTGTTATAATGCCTTATGTATAACTTGCCTCACTTAACCTGTTCTTGTGTTCCACAATATTTTTACTCCATTTCTTTGATAATTCAGAAAGCTCTGGAAGAGAAATACACTTAAATAGAAAGGAGTAGATCATTGGATATGCAACTTGATCTGTACATAACCGGCAAGGACCTACAAGAGAGTGCACATTGTTCTCCTGTATGCATTAGTCAAGTGCTCATTTTAGCTTTTGTGTGGAGCCCATTTTTTATGCATCACAGCTGAAAACAGGTGAGGAAGAAAAAGATAACCTACTTAACATCACCAAATGTGCTACGCTGCAACAAACTTCCACATCCAAGGTTTTTGACAAGTTGCTCTTGGGTGGGTACGGCGGATTTTATGTGTGTATGTTACAGTCGTCAGTGTATCACAGAGCCAGAGGGCTCAGTGTTTGATCCCTGGCTGTAAAATGGATTATCTGGTGGCAGGAGGCTGAAAGGATCACAGTGTGTTAGCTTTGAAACAGGAGGCGCAAGTGAATGTGCATGTGTGTGAGCACATGCATGTGAGCACATGCATGTGACCTCTGCTGCGGGCGGCCCAGGGGTCTGGGCGGCCCCTGAGGAAACGTGTTTTAAGAAGCTCTCTATGGCTCCTGCTAATGCTCACTTTGTCACCCAAACAGGGCGGGAAAGATAATCAATAGCCTTTGATAGCTTCTATTAGGGTTTTAACAAGCTTTTCCTCACGCTGGGCTGCTCCTCCAAGGAGAAATGAGGAGCGCAAACCAGGCCTCCATCATTCTGTCCTCTGCAACCTTCCTCTGGTTGTACTTCATCTTCTGATCTTCTGTTATCATAAAGATTCTAAAACTTTTGCAAATTAAGTCACACCACAAACATTGCTTGAGCTTTGGTGTTCAACTTTCCATTAATGTATATACAAATTACAAAAAGGTGTTTTTCTTCATAGCTTTATGTTCTAACTAGTAAAACTAATGTTTCTTGTGCTTTAATGCCTCTGACTTTTCTATCATTCTTTCTTTAAATATTGGAATGTCTTTTCTTTGCAGGTGTGCTACAGTTAAATTGCACTCAGAGACGTGCACACACCTCATAGATGTGTGCACGTCTCCGATGCAGGAGTGCAGACGAGCACCTTAGCTAAACTAAATCTAATTTGCCGCATCTGCGTTTGTCACATCATTAGAATAATTGTTCCCTCCTCAGCTGTTTCCCTGCTGTTGTCTATCAATTTCCGCCCCTCAAAACCAAATGATGTGTTTATTTTACTGGCTCTTGTGAGTTTTTTTGTTTTTTTTTCTTCAATCTCCAGCCACATCTCTCAAAATTATCACCTCACTTTCAGCACATGATACTAATGGCCATAATTAACCCAAAATGGAACTTAAATAATTATGGTCTATGAGGATTGCTCATTCAAGAGAACAGTAAATTAATTGTTCATTTGAGAGCCTGATCAAGGTGCATTGTATTTTATTCCTGCTAATACTTAATCTTCATTTACTAACAAGTTGTATCAAATGCAGTTAAGTGTCGACATAACTAGTCACCACGACACAACGCAAACTGGTCTAAACCGACTGATTAGGGTGGAGAGAGTGAATGAATGGATAATTCCTTTCTTTTGTTTCAAAGAAAAAAAACATGCCACTGAGAGTTCTCTGAATGAGGCCAAATATAAAGTGTGGAGAGAGTGTGGTATCTAAAGTGTTATAAAGAGCAGCATAATTCCAGATTCAATAAGAATTTCAGGGTTCTGATGATGGAAAGTTTCATCCCTGAGTTCCTGTCTGAGCTGCAGCTAAATGAACAGTTTAAACATGATTTTCAGCTCATTAAAGTTTTGTGTAGCCTTTTAGATGCGTCACTTTTGACTAGTTGGTGCCTGGTTAAAAGGTCTAAAAGGTGCTTCTGTTCCCTCTTTGAGATGCTTCTTCTTTGCTCTGTAATGATATCTTACTCCATCCACACACACGATGCAGCTTCAGGACCTCTTTTTGCAGCATCCAGTTCCACAGTGAGACGTTTTTGTAAAGTGTCACACACGTTGACAAATTTGTTAGTACAATTACAGGTTAGAGAACAAAAGAGGAACCCACAATGGTCACTGAAATAACTTAAAACTGAAAAAAGAAAACAAATTACCGGAATTTGAGGACTGATAAGCAGAGATTGTAAAACAACTAAAGCAGGGTAAAAGATTATCGGGCTGCTTTTCTCCAGATTTTCCTCCTCCTGACCAACTCCCAATTATCTTAAGTCTTATAAGATTATTCCATCAGATTATCCTGTGGCCTGAGATGAAGAGTGAATTGGTCCTGATAATTGGCTCTGAAATGGGTCGGGGCCAACAACCACAAGTATTAAACTTAATATTTACAACAAAAAATCAAAAATGATTGTGATGTGGAACAGTGTGTAGCCAATCAAGAGAGCGAGTGTGACAACAACTCACCTCGAGCTCGCTCAGTAGACTATAAAAGCCGTGTGTTTCCATAGTCTTTTCTTTTTTTAATTTCGATATTTTTCCAAACACAACAGTCCCAAGACCACCACCGTTTCCTCGTCTTGTCCATCTTCTTCCATTGTGTTGTGTTTTTTTGGTTGCTATGACTGTTGCTGTTTCTTCTTTTTTTATCTTCATGTGTGGGATCTCTACAGAGAAAAACATCTCTTCAGTTGTTTAAAAAATCCTTGCGTGTACCCTGCTTTAGGATACTAGCCTTGACAAATTTAGTTAGTACCCCAAGATCACATAAAACTTGTCCTGTAATTGGCATCGCAAGTGTCTTTAATCTTACAGTCAGTCAGTCTGTTTAATTAAAAGGTTAAAAGTCGTCACTCTGCTGTTTGGTATCACGGTGTTCAACACACTGAACGTGGACCAGAGGCAACAAAGGAGACAGTTGTCTGGGGAGATCAGAAAAACAACTAGACAAGCATGTTCAAAGGTAAAACCTAGAAGACCGTGTCCAAGCAGCTTGATGTTCCAGTGACCTTCGTGCAAATTTCATTCATATGACTGTAGGAAACATTCCTGGATGTAGTCGCAAAAAGAAAACTGATGATAAGCTGAAGACTGTTAACCAAAAGGTCCCAGAAATAAAGATTCAAGGTAAAGCTTTGTCTGCGTCAGGTTGTACCATCCTTCACTGTTTGAGCCAAAGTAGCCAAAATTCCACACTAAAACTTTTCAAAATGCATTTTGACAGGTCATAAATTACTGAAAAAATGTCCTTTGGACAGATGAGACGAAACTGGAGCTCTTCAGTGAGTCACAGCGGCTCTATGTCCACAGAAGCAAAAATAAAGTATTCCAAATGTAAAATGTTGAGACTGTTTCAAATGTGGAAAGATGCTGTTACACAGTGAAGTGAGTTTGAGCCTGATGGGAAACGATACTAGGAAAAGATTTACGGCCGTTCACGACTGGTTAGGGGTTAAACATAAAAATATGTGGTTCAGGTTTATGGCAGCCATCACCTGAAGCAAGCATCTTTATAAATGACTTTAGTGGAGGAATGAAGAGGGGTTGTGTCCTCAGTGTTACTACGTTCTGGTAGAGTGGGTGTAATCATAACCCGGGTAGGGCCAATATTTCCTACCAACATAAACAATTATTAGCCAGTGGGGTCTAGTTTGGAGTCTAGTTTGGTTAATCTGAGAGTCACAGTTAACAGTCTGGAACAGTGTTTGATATGCAACAAATCCACCAACAACACAGAGTGATATGTGCCGTTAATTGTTATCAGCTGCAACCTTTTTGTTATTTCTCTGTAATATAGAAACAAATTAAGTTCTGTTTCTTCCATTCACATCCATTTGGTTTTAACTCAAATTCCACCTTGAGAAGTCTTAATTTGGTCATCTTTCATGTGGTGATGCAGGAGTCAACAGTCGTGTGATAGAAACTTGCTGAAAAGCTAAAAGGAAAACAGAGGCTGGGTCAAGGAAATCTCATCCGTCGATCTGCGTTCCTGGTTTCCTCTTTATCTCGTCCTGCAACGGGGGAGGAAAGGGCAGATTTGTGTGTGTGTGTGTGTGTGTGTTTTGTTTTTTTAATGGGGTTTACAGTAATGCTCAGAGGGTGAAATTATTCCTGGAGCCCTGAGTTTAATTATTTCCTCTCGTATCAATACAGTCTACCGACGTAATTTCCGTGTTTATCTGATTAAAGAAATATTACATTCTGCCAGGGCACGGGCAAATTGACTTTGGTGGCAAGGTCTTGACAAGAACCAGACACGCAGCTTTATGCATCAGTAACGGTGTAACCATATTATCCATGCGCTGCTTCCTTCAGTGAAAAGCAAGATGCAGGCTGTTTCCAATGAAGACAAAAGAAGAGGAAAGAAATTCAGGATGGAGGAGATGGCGTACACGTGCTTGCATGACTTCCCTCAACCTCTCTTTTGTATTGATCATTACAGTTTCATGTAACACTGATTTATTTAATTGATAAAGCAACATAGAATATTAACTTTGGTTCTCCCTTTATTTAACATATTTTTCCTGCCTCTTTTAGTTGCTTTCATTTACCTTTCATGCATGCATAGGCAGCACAGTGACTTAGTGGTTAGTACTGTTGCCTTACAGCAAGAAGGTCCCTGGTTTGATTCCCAGGTCTGGAGGGAGTCTTTCTGTGTGGAGTTTGTATGTTCTCCTCGTGCTGGCACAGTCCAAAAACACATGTGCATCTCCCTGTGCTTGCAAGGTTGTGGCAGGAAGGGCATCCGGTGCAAAACAGGCCAAATTGATATGCAGACTATGATCCACTGTGGTGACCCCTTCAAGATTAAGCCAGCATGATTGTTGATGTTTAAAGTTGCAACATATGATCATCAAAAACCACTAGATCTGCTTGTAGATCTCCCACTAGAAAACCAGACCAGGAGTTTCTGGTGCTGTTTATTGGAACCTTTTGAAGCAGACAATCGCCACAATCTGCTTCCAGAGAAGCTGGGAAGTTTTATAAAAGTTTTATAAAAAGTATGATAGTGGATTGGTGGTTGACACTTTCAACAGGTTCCTGCCCCCATGACCCTGATCAGGATGGATGGATGGATGGATGGATGGATGGATGGATGGATGGATGGATAGATACTGCTTTTTTACAGTTTGGTGCATTCTGGATCAAAGATATCATAGCTATGCTCAAACATTATCATGAACATTTCTATAATTGTTAAAATGATGTGAAATTTAAGAGAAAAATTTTTAAATAATTGTCTTTTTACATTTATCTGTAAGATAAAGAATTGGAGAAATTATGAAATTACAGAAATTAATCTTTTGCTGCATTTTGAAAACTTACCAACTGTTGGAAATGGGATTGTTTTTTTGTTCAGGTAATGAAAATCTCAAAATCCAATCCTCTTTTTGTGCTCTATATGAAAGCTGTCACTCAAACTATTTCAAAGTATTTTCAGCTAAAATCGGACAGTTTATATATTTTTTTATTCTCCTCGTTTTCAGTTTCTGACCTGTTCTGTTGTTAGTTTTACTGTTTTCCTCAATTTGCAATAACATTATGAGTTCTAATAACATTATGCCAAATGAAATAAAATAAGAGTAGTAGTAAAATTTTAAATTAAATTCCAGTTGGCTTTTGAGGTTTTTATTTTTTGCTTTTTCAGGTCCTAATTTTGTCCTGCTTCAACCGTTTGTCTCTCAGTAACACACCAATGTTGACCTTTTTGCTTTCAATCAAAGGCATGCAAAGTATAATAGAAATAGAAATTCCAGTACAATAAAATACCAATTTACATGTGACTGAAGGTGCAATCGATTGCAGATGTAAGACTACTACTTTCTAACCAGACTGCACTGGCTGCAGACATCAGTATTCCATCAGTGTGAGCTGAGAGGAGGATTTTCCATGGGCAGAGAAATGTAAAAAAGAAAATACAATGAAAAAACAGAGAGAGCACTTTACAAAAAAAAAATAAGTAAGACTGCAGGAATGTGACTTAGCAATCATCTAAATGGAGAAGGAGAGAACATATGAAAAAAAATGTAAAAAGCTGCAGCCATGTGCTGGGGTGTACACCTGCACCAAGAACAGGTGTTTTCCGCCCCACTTGCAGGCCCCTTGATTAAGAGCCGCCACGCTTGCCTTACCCTGTCAAAGAGCAGCTTATCCCCCATCAGTGCAGCCCGAGCTCTGGATGAAGTGATGCTTAATTAGCCAGCAGAAAGCTACAGGCTGAATGTTGTTGTGAACACCCTTTTCTCAATCTTCCATTCTGTTATCCGCAGAATGTTCATACTGTGTGAACAAGCAGAAACTACAACAAAGAAACGCCAATTTTCTTTATTATCTTAAAGAAATGTTGTATAAAAAGTAGACCTCATAGTTTACTGTTTTTGAAAAGCCACATAAAAACCTTCAAATATGATCTTTGAAAGACAAGTACAGCGAGAATACTAGAGTAAAGGGATTAATATGCATACTGTATACCCTAAACCATAAGACTTGTTCTTTTCCTGTCTAATCCATACATACATGGGGAAGCAATCAATGAGAGATGGAGAAAGAAAGAAACTGTAATCACGCACAGCTGGAAAAGCAGGAGACCAAGAGAAGCTGCATTACCCAGCACTAAACACTTTCACCTGTGCAGCTTCGTTAACCAACAGTAAACACTTTCACCTGTGCAGAGCGATGTTTTTTACATTTTAATCATATATCCAATAGAGATACAAATTACAGAAGTAGAAATGTCTTTATATGTCACTTACTTTGTACAACATTAAAGCAATTTAGTTACTCGGGCAATACATTATTTTCATTAAATCGTAAAAAAAAACAAAAAAAATTCTTTATTTTTTTTAATTATTTTAGTGCAACTTAAAAACTGTTGCTTGCTCCAATGTGCAGTGGCAACTGTAGGTGTGCAGCTATTTGAAATGGTACGATTCCCCGTG
This sequence comes from Xenentodon cancila, assembly GCA_014839995.1. Taxonomy (NCBI): domain Eukaryota; kingdom Metazoa; phylum Chordata; class Actinopteri; order Beloniformes; family Belonidae; genus Xenentodon; species Xenentodon cancila. The sequence continues at coordinate 2,381,763 of CM026208.1, forward strand.
CACAGACACCCCGTCGGCGGTGGCGGTGCAGGCTCCTTACTGCAACGCTGCTCTTCCTTTTGTTAATTGCCTTTTACTCGGAGGGCAAGGTAAGCATGGTTACATTCCCAAACTCTGTAACAGTACTTCCTACCCCCAAGTAAACATTCCCAGCAAACAGCCTTTTACAAAAGCTCTGTTTCAAATATCGGCAATATGCAGACTGCCCTTTTTCTATGCGTTGCCCCGGTAGCCCCATCACCTAAGATCTCTGTTGAGCCTCATTTAGTACTTTTGTCACTAACAGTTCATTTGAATATTTGATCTAAGTTCATTAGCTACGTGAGAAACAAACATGAGCGTAGCATGATAATAGACTGGTTTTATGTTTCATTAATTCCTTTTTTTTTTCACTAAAACCTTTAGTTAAATTTGTAACACACACACACGTGCAGACACACACACACACACACACACACACACACACACACACACACACACACACACTCCAACCAGCCTGAAACTGTCTTCAGTCAGAGTCACAACAATGTTTTTACCTCAAACAGCTGATGAACCAAGGTGGAGTTCAATGCATCCCACAGATTAGTATTTAAAGCCAGCTGTTCCACAGAAACCTTTCACTTTACATTCCTACCGCTCTGATCTTTATCACGGTGCACGTCCATCCGTCTGTTATCTATACCCACTTGATCCAACGCAGGGTCACGGGGATCCGCTGGAGCCTACTTCAGGGGGACACCCTGGACAGGTCACAGTCCATCCCAGCACCACATGTAGACACACAACTACGCATTCACACTCATCATGGTGCATATTTCAAATAATAGCTTTAGTATTGTCTTCTTGTCTAATCCTGTAAAAACAAAAATATTGAGCCTTAAATGTCACATTTACAAAGTCAGTGTTAATGAAAAAATAATAAGCCATACAGTTAATTTCACAGGCTTCTCTTTAAATTTTAGCTGATATATTTTGAAAAATGTGGCCACCAAAGAAGACTTGCTGTCAGATTTTACAGTTCATGGTAAATGCACAACATCCTGTGTTTGATTTAAGTCAGGCCAACCCCATCAACAAGTATGCACTAAGCAGGAAGGTAAACAATACACTACAAGTAAATGTACTAAAGAGCCCCTAAATTAAGATATCGTTTTTGTCAAGATGAAGTTTGGTTTAGTCACGCGCACAGTTCAACAGAGGTCTTTGAACTGCTCACCCAGAGCAGGCTTGACACAGCTCCAGGGTGAAAAGGACATTTATTCACATCTGATGTAATTTTTTGCTGTGCCTCGGATACTCAGTGTAGCCAAGACTTTGACACACAGCTGGAGAAGCTTTAAAGAAGTTTCTATAGCCAACAAATGTTTAATCTGTTGCCGACAGAGGCACATGCAGAAACTGACACAAAGCGCCTAAATGTTTCTCCATTACCCCTAAAATAAGAGTAAAAGTGAGTTAAATGAGCTGGCCAAAATCATATGTTACACTAATATACTCTATTTCCCAAAAATTATCATTTCTACAGGCAGTCAGTGGACAACAAAATGACTAGAAGGCAGCATTTAAGATAAAAAAAAAAGGGTTCACGCTGATATTATCATTCCCTCAAACACACAATTTAAAACGCAATAGAAATCCATGTGCACTCACTCCCATACATGCACACGTGGATGCGCTTGCGTACACACACTGTCTGTACCCTCATTCATCCCAGGCAATCTTAAGCATTGCCCTGTAACCTAATTAAGAGAGCAATTATGTTTGAAGCAATGAGGATTCAAAGAAATGAGGACTACTGTGTTCGTGTACAGTATGTGTGTGCGCGATAATAATGACTGTGTACTATCACAGCAAAGAGTAACAGCAAACTAATTCTGCTCCCAAACGTGAGGCAACTGTGCTGCTACTTGGATATAAATATTTGAACAATTCTGGTTCATATTTTGTGCATGTCTTAGTCTTATTTTCTTATACTTCTGTTAGGATCTTGTACACCACTCATTTAATTTTTTTTTAATCTTTTTGGCCTGACAGATGCATTACTTAGCATTACTTATGATTGCTTAAGAGAACTTTTACTGCCCCTGGCTTAAACTCATGACTTTAGATTAAGTTAAAATTTAATCCAAAGGCATGGTGAATAACTCAGAAAAAAAAAAGAAGACATTCTGAGCATAAATTGAGTTCATCTGACAGAAAGGATATTTCACCTGAGGTTATACCATACCGGAGTTCTGTGCTGGCAGTGTATACAGAATTTTGCAGTCATGATGCCAAGAAGCAGGGAAATATTAAACAAAGGAGGAGAAAGCAGACGTTGAAAAATACCTGCTGGCCCGATACCGAGGCTCCATATGCCCAGCTCTACCCTGACTGCTGGCTGACCAGCTTGTATGCCCACTTTCAGGCACACACATACATGCAACACACGCTTCACTGGGGACAAGCCAGCCAGAGTAATCCTGGCCTACTTTTCAGCCTGGAGCTCACTGCAGCACCGACTACACACACTGCTGCTACTACTACTTCAGAGGAATGAAAGGAGGTGCACAAGGGTGGATGAAGCATGAGCAGAGACCCGGCCCGGACTGGCCGTCGGGAGCAGCGGGACAATTCCCGGTGGCCTGGGCTCTTAAGTGGCTAGACTGGCCTGATTTTAAAAAGAAAGGAAAAAAAAAACAAAAAACGCAGCAAACTACTTTGGTGCAGCTAATTGGCCTGCAGAAACTGGCACCACCTACAAATGAAATGATTGCTGTTTGTTAGATATCACTAATTGTGGCGATTGGTCAAAATGACAAAGTCAAGTTTTATTTTCAAACGGATCAACACAAAATCACGCTAGGTGGTGGCGTTGGTTGTAATGTAATGAGTAGACAAAAAAGAGGGAAGGGGGGGCAGGGAGACCTTATGAGAAAAAGAAGGTCTCTAGAAGAGGAGGCCAGCAAACGCCTAAGCAGTTTAGACATGTTCAAAGCCTCCACCAGCAGCGGTGGAAGTAAGTTATTTAACAAATGACAGATACCGGGAGACGGTGTGTTACAAGCTGCAAACGTTTATCTGAAGATAGCAGGATGATCACTGCTGAGATTCTCCACGAGCCGTTTTATGTAGCTGTAATAACGACCTTGGTACCAACTCCTGTCTAAAGTCCAGTCTGTTTTTTAAATGTTGCAGTGGTTGTTATGTTGTTAAAGCTCACATCAGCCCAAACTTAATAATATGTGTTGTGTTAAACTGGCAGGTTGATACTTTAATACTTTGCTCTAGCAGTCTGTCCACAAACCGGCAGTCTGTCCACAAACCGGCAGTCTGTCCACAAACCGACAGTCTGTCCGCATACCGGCAGTCTGTCCACAAACCGGCAGTCTGTCCACAAACCGGCAGTCTGTCCACAAACCGGCAGTCTGTCCACAAACCGGCAGTCTGTCCACAAACCGGCAGTCTGTCTGCAAACCGGCAATCTGTCCACAAACCGGCAGTCTGTCCACAAACCGGCAGTCGGTCCACATACCGGCAGTCTGTCCACAAACCGGCAGTCTGTCTGCAAACCGGCAATCTGTCCACAAACCGGCAATCTGTCCACAAACCGGCAATCTGTCCACAAACCGGCAGTCGGTCCACATACCGGCAGTCTGTCCACATACCGGCAGTCTGTCCACATACCGACAGTCTGTCCACATACCGGCAGTCTGTCCACAAACCGGCAGTCTGTCCACAAACCGGCAATCTGTCCACAAACCGGCAGTCTGTCCACAAACCGGCAGTCTGTCTGCAAACCGGCAATCTGTCCACAAACCGGCAGTCTGTCCACAAACCGGCAGTCTGTCCACAAACCGACAGTCTGTCCGCAAACCGGCAGTCTGTCCACAAACCGACAGTCTGTCCACATACCGGCAGTCTGTCCACAAACCGGCAGTCTGTCCACAAACCGGCAGTCTGTCCACATACCGGCAGTCTGTCCACAAACCGGCAGTCTGTCCGCATACCGGCAGTCTGTCCACAAACCGGCAGTCTGTCCACATACCGGCAGTCGGTCCACATACCGGCAGTCTGTCCACATACCGGCAGTCTGTCCACATACCGACAGTCTGTCCACATACCGGCAGTCTGTCCACAAACCGGCAGTCTGTCCACAAACCGGCAGTCTGTCCGCATACCGGCAGTCTGTCCGCAAACCGGCAGTCTTTCCACAAACCGGCAGTCTGTCCACAAACCGGCAGTCTGTCCGCAAACCGGCAGTCTGTCCGCAAACCGACAGTCTGTCCGCAAACCGGCAGTCTGTCCACAAACCGACAGTCTGTCCACATACCGACAGTCTGTCCACAAACCGACAGTCTGTCCACAAACCGGCAGTCTGTCCGCAAACCGACAGTCTGTCCGCAAACCGGCAGTCTGTCCACAAACCGACAGTCTGTCCACATACCGGCAGTCTGTCCACAAACCGGCAGTCTGTCCACAAACCGGCAGTCTGTCCACATACCGGCAGTCTGTCCACAAACCGACAGTCTGTCCACATACCGGCAGTCTGTCTACAAACCGACAGTCTGTCCACATACCGGCAGTCTGTCCACAAACCGACAGTCTGTCCACATACCGGCAGTCTGTCTACAAACCGGCAGTCTGTCCGCAAACCGACAGTCCAGTAGGTTCCTCTGTGGAGGACAGTCCAGTAGGTTTCTCTGTGGAGGACAGTCCAGTAGTTTTGAAGACAAACATGCAGGTTCTTCTGTGGAGGACAGTCCAGTAGGTTCTTTAGAGGGAGGACAGTCCAGTAGGTTCTTCTGAGGAGGACAGTCCAATAGTTTTGAAGACAAACATGCAGGTTCTTCTGTGGAGGACAGTCCAGTAGTTCCTGGTGTAATGATTACACTAATCCTCATATTTAGGGGGACCTGCAGGGTCATCTCAGCCTGGTTGTAGCTCGGAAGAACCTACAAGTACGAGCAAATCTACAGTAGAAAAACCGGTTGTTGGTTTAAGTTTGAATTATGCATAAAATATGAATGTTATTAATATAAAATAGAGCTGCAACATTTAATCCACTAATCAATGACTAAGCGACTATTGAATTAATCACCAACTATTTTGATAATCGTCTAATAGTTTTGAGCCTTTTTTTAAGAATAAAAAGTTAAAATTCTCGGATTGGAGCTCCTCAACTATGAATATTTTCTGCTTTCTCTAGTTTAGGCCTGTAGAGAGAAAGTAGAGAGAAACTTCAGAAGCAGGTTTTGAGATGGTCTTTTAGTTCAAACAATGCCAAACAAATGAGGGCAGGGGACGCTGGCCACCTTTCTCCAGGTAGCGTCGTTCCTCTTTGAAGGAGTCCCTGTTGCATACAGCGAGAAAGACCCGAACCTCACCAGGGATTATTTTTACTCTGCTCCTGTTTTCAGGATGAAAAATGACACCTGAAATATGTAAATTATTACATCACCCATCCCTCATGAAGACACAGATGACTGTTATATATTAATTACATTTTATTTATATAGTGTCTATTACAACACAAGTTGTCTGTAGGATCTTTTCAGAGACTCAGAACATGACATATTATAACTGAACATGTCCTAAAACAGAAAGTAATAAACTTCATGTTTATTTATGCATAATAGAAATACAGCATGCTTGTAAACAATGTGGTAATTCATATAATATGACTTTGTGATTCATGTGCACTGCAGCCCCTCAAGGATGAAAGGGTTACGGGATTTGGTCCAGTTACTGTGTAGATCCAGAGTTGGCACTAAATAATTTTATGTAACATGCTTAAACATCTGAGGTTTGTTTCCTGAATGCAAATTAGTTTCCACTATCAGTAACATATGAGATATACTGTGTTTTTTTATGCCAAAAACCAACTAGCGAGATCATTAAAATAATAAACAGGAAGAAGACACAAAACATGTGTCTTTAATTTTATGTATTTGTATGTATTTAATTATTCACAATTTGGCAATATTTTCTATAGGAGAACACGTTTACCTCCTAAACATGATATTTAAAATAGAGGACATTATTATTATTATTTAGAGGACATTCAAAGCCTCTTTAAAGAGCAACAACTTCTCTGCACTGAAGAACAGAGGAGGATTAAAGTGCATCAGCTTTTGAGTACAGTTATTTCAGTTAAAACTGTAAAAAGTGATTAGAAATGTGATTTTTTTTTTATTCCTATAGAAAATGCTTCATATTTCAAATTCATCTTAAAACAAAAGTTTTTTTTCATGTGTCTATTAAATACAGGAAAAGTACCACGTCATCTATTGATGCCAATTTTAAAAATATGTATGTACTGTTTATTTTATGTTTTAATTTAATTTCTTTAATACCCTATTTAAATTAGTATTTTATAGATGTGCTGTTGCCGTGTCTCCATATAAATGCAATAGAACAATCTGCATTATGCCAACCACATGAATCTTTTCAAATATCTTTTGTTAACAAGTCTTACATGATTAATTTTTATCTTATTAGATTTTTACACCAACAGTTTTAGTTTTACTTCTGTATCATTTTACCTTAACAGTAATTAAGTTAATTAACTTAGCACTCCTTATACATCTGAGCAACACCCCTTCTGTCATAAAACAGTATCATTGACTGAAGTTTGTAAGATTCAAGTTAGGTTTGTTGATGTGTAAAATAAACCAACGTAACTAAAGTATAAGCCAGTAATGGCGAGGGCTGTACAAACACACAAACAGCTAAGGATGAAGGATTAGTCGTCCTTACGGTGGCCTGAGTAGAAAAACTCAAGGCTTAAGAGGTCAAACTCATAAATCTCTGCACCCTCCATTAACTTGAAATTGTTATGAAAGCACAAACTAAACGGAAGCGCGTTGCCACAGGCTGGGCAGCATGTTTGTCAAAACGGCATCGCTGATGTTCCTAGTCGTAAAAACCACACGCTTCCTTATTCTAAATTGTCTTTTAAAATTTCAGCTGTTCTGGTTTGTGAGCTTGGAAGACGGTGTTTAGTGGATGCTTGATTGCTTTGCAGAAAATAATATGCATGGAAAATAAGTTCAAGGACATTTTAAGGTGAATAAAAAGTGTCAGATGGAAAAGTATATTTAGCGTCTTCAGTTGAGAAGTTTTGATGTACTCGCTTGGCAAACACTCCTATTTGAGTCACTGGCTGTGGTAAAACATAAAACTCCTGCCATTCTGGATGATTTGTTTATGAAGTGCTTATTCCAAGTCTTGCTTTGCCACCAAAACAACTGACCTTATTTACTTATTTTTTTGTCTGGTGATCTCATTCCAAGTCCTGGTTAATTTGGTGTCACACTGACCTTTCAGCACCAGACGAACCAGACGACACAACGGGAGATATTCATAGGTAATGAGCTGCTTCCACTGGTAAGTCTGACCTTTGGTCTATATTTTGGCCTTGTGCAGCTTCGACGCTTCTTTCAAGATTTTGATCAGCTCCCCCTTTTTCTTCGTTGACAACGCTGCCTCCTTTTTAGGCTGCAACTTGCCAGGTCACTGCTGAGGCAGCCCTTGATCTGAATCAGCTGCCTCAGACACAAAGACTCCAACTCCACTGACTGCAGCTGGCTACGCCAAACTGCGGTTTTATCACAGGAGGACTTTATGGTATCGGGGCATGTTACTATCTTTAATCAAGAGCCTATTTTGTCAAATTGAGAGCAGGCTTCCTTGTTTTCACAATCAGATATTGTAATGCTCTGCCCCTAAAATTCTCTCCCTGCTTGCATGTAAACATGTTTTTCTTTGCTTTATAAATGTGTTTTTGCAGAGATGCAGACTCACTGTGGCTTGTACTTTGTCTTTCTCCTTACATTTACTTCTTATGTGCAAAAATAAAACTTCTATTCTTGGAGTTTTGTTTTTGTTGTTGAATGTCTGTGGGGAAAATAAGCAATCAAAATCCCAGATGCCCAACAGCCCAGTTAACTTCTGTGAAACCTTTTTAAGACTTTGATACTGAGCATGTTTAAGAAATCCTATTGTATCACAAATATATACTGCTCATGTAAATATACAATACTGTCACAAATGTATGCAACAGAAAAAGTTATTGGAAACTAGAATACACACTTTCAAGATCAAACTTTCTACTCTAGAAGAAGACAGTGATGAGTGAGAAGTTGGTACCGCCACAGTCGAAAGCTGTTATAAGTTATATTGAAGTAAATGTGAACAGACAGACAGACAGGGAATCTTGTAACAACATTCTGTTGTCATGCAGCAGTGTTTATGAGCAAGTACAAGGAGTCTGGAATAGTTTTCAGTGTGCACACGGGGCTAGTCTACGCACTCAGCTGAGGCCTGGACTCTGCAGGTCACTTGCCTGCTTCCCCCCACGCTCACTGCACGGTTCTGGATATGTCCAGTGGTACCAAACCAAGAGCTTCAGTCCTGGGAGTGCATGTAACTTACAACCGAGGGGCTACGTCTGGCTCTGGGAGTCTCAGGAAAACCTGGAAAAGAGGAAAACTGTTATTCCATCACCCACCACCAACCACAATTAGAAGAACGGGATACATTTTTATGTAGTTTATCAGGTAATTATGCAATATGCATAATTGTGGGCGTGGTCTTGTAAGTGACATCTCACTATGGTCTGTCTTCCCTTTAGCTGCTCAGTGTTTTCTGCTGTCATGACTTATGCTGTGTGAATGAACTCCTAACGGTGCATAGCCATTCCTAAGATGTTTAACTTGTGCTGTTAATTGTCCTTTTGGGCCACTGCGACTGTCGCTGAGTTGGCCTGGAAGGGTACAAGGATGAAGCTTGGCTCACGCCCTGCGACTGTGTTGCCAGATTTGTGTCAGCGTGTGCTTATCTAGAGTTTGGTATCATTTAAGTAAATATCAGATAAATATCAGTAAAAACGTAGAACTGAGAATCATAAATGTAAACAAATCATGCATGTTTAAGTGCAGGTTGGTAGGCCTGGAGAAGTTTGTGGCAGGACTACAAGCTAAACGAAAAGCAGATGACCTTACATCAAACATTACAACTGAAAAAAAAAAAGAAAACACCACGAGGCCCGTCTCAGCTTTGGCTTCATGAGTACAACTGTGGATACCGAAGAGAGGCCACAGTGTTGTTTGTCTCAAAATATTATCTACATATTACTTACATGAAGCCCAACATGAAGCCCAACAAGCTGAGGCGCCACATCCTGTCGATGAGTCGATCGGTTTCTTCAGGTAAGTATCGCTGTATCGCTTCACTGAAGCAGCGTCTTTAACTGCTGATGCTCAACTGGCCTCCTGTAAAGTAGCCTGCACAGTTGTTCAGTATACAAAGCTGCACGATTGCTGAGAAACGAATACTTCCTCCTGCAGGTGACATGGTTGCAGCCATTGTTGATGAAGCAACAGCCAACAAACTGAAGGTTTTCCTCTGTCACAAAACACAACCAGGAGGTGCGTTTGTGACATGGCTAAAGAAAAAGAGGCGCAGCTTCATGGCAAAATAAGAAACGGTTGTTTTTCTCTGCAGGTGGACAGGCGACTGACAGTAGCAAAGACTGTTTATTGATAACATATGTCAGATAGGTTAATGCTGATGACTCAAACGAGAATTTGCTTTTCTGCAAACGTGGAAATAACGGAGCCACGGCTAACGAATTGTTTAAAAATTATGAAGGCTTACTTAAGAGAGGTGAAGTGGGAGGAGTGTGTGTCTGCACGGTTAGAGCTCAGGCGACGTCTTGGAAGCGAGGTGGGCTATAACCGCTCATCAGGAGGGTCTCCTGATGAGCGTCACACAGTGGACGCGTTGTATGAAACATCGAGCAGCGCTGGCGTCTAACAGCTGAGTCCCGAGCTGAATGATGCAATGACTGACATCACTGCCACAGTGAACTACATCAAAACAAGACTCATTCAAGCTGGGGGGTTTCCAGCTCTATGAGAGGAAATAGGATCTGACCACACAGCTGTTTTGTTTCATAGCGAGTCCCGATGGCTGTCACCTGGAAAGGTTTTATTCAGGGTGTTTGAACTGTGGGAAGGAATCATAATTTTCTTGGAAGATGAAGACAATGAACTTGGATTCAAGTTAAACAATAACAGCTTCCTCATAAAACTTGCATACCTCAGGGACATTTTTTAAAAACTCAGTAAACTAAATCTTCAGATGCAGGGCATTAAAATACACCTTCTACAGCTGACAGACAAAATCACATCATTCATAGAAAACTAGATATGTGGGAGAAACAAGTGAAAAAGGGGAATGTAGACTCATCTGAGAGCTTGAAGTCATTCATTGAGGACAACAAGACGCAGAACACAGTGATCACATGCACAAACATTGCAAAAACATTTCCAGACGTATTTCCCAGTGCAGGATAGATGCTGAATATGACTGGATCAATGACGTCTTCAGTTCAGCGCCTGCAGCTGAGTTCAGTACTGTCTAAGAGTTTATTGTCACCTCAGATTCTACAATGAGGCTACAGTTTATTTAAAGACTTTAGTTGAATCTCAATTACCACTAGAACTGCACAAAACCTAAATATTGCAAAGAAAACCTGAAATAGAAACACAGAGAATTAAAGAGTCAAATTTTAAAAAATGTACGCTTGCATGAGGTGGTTTTTCAGATGTGTCAATAGTCTAGTTGCGTGCAAAGTGTAGTGTAGTTTCCATTAGAGTTCTCACTAGAACTAAGAAAGTGGACCACATCAGTCCAGTTCTGAGGTCCTTACACTGGCTCCCTGTATCTCCGAGAATCGATATTAAAATCATTCTGTTGCCATATCAACCATCCAGACCTCTCAGGTCTTCTGGTTCAGGTCTTCTGGTTCAGGTCTTCTGGTTCAGGTCTGCTCTGTGTCTCCAGAATCAGAACCAAACATGGAGAAGCGGCATTCAGCTTTTATGTTCCACAAATCTGGAACAAGCGTGTAGAAAACTGCAGGAATGCTGGAACCATCAGTTCCTTTAGATCAAAGTTCAAAGTTCATCTTGCAGGACGAGACACACACAGTTACGGACATCCGGAAAGGAAAGAAGGAAAAAAGCTTTTGGAGTGGATTGGAAAAGGACAGCCAACTGCTGCGCTGAAGAGCCCTGACCACTCTTTTACCACATCGCACTTGTGTGAGATAGGTTTCTTTACTCTTCCCTATATTAATAAAATATACAGATCAAAGCTGGACATTGAAAACAACTAAATGACTGCAGCCTTGCAGCCCCCCAGGGCTTCATCATAGTTGTGTACCAGGTCCCCCAGTCGGCCTGATCCGAAAGAGTGCAGGCCATCCTGGAGGGTTTATGAGTTGTCAAACTGTGGTAAAACCCAAACTAGACAGCAGAACATTTCTTCAAGCAGAGGTTTTGAGAAAGGCAGCATTCTGAGTAAGAGCATTAACAACATCAGAGTGAAGCAAAGGCCTGTTCTCATTTCCAAAAGCCAGACTCTTGATCCCAGTTCAGCTTTGTACCCACTGGGAATTTGGCTTGGTAGCACATGAACCAGTCATCCATCTGCTGGCTCTGACTCTCCTGCTTTCATCAGATGTTCCAGACAGAAGAAGAACACCTACCACAACATGTCCAAGGCAGTGGCATTACAGAAATCCTGCAAGAAAAAAGGAGCCTGAACAAAATCAAGACACAACCTGGCCAGCATGAAGGTCGGGATCAGGAACTGTGACATAGACGTTTCATGATTTAAAATAGTAAGATTGTTCATGAGCTGCTCAGTCTCACATGTGAAAGTCTTACTCATTTTACGTTTTCCACCACACTGTTAGGATATACTGTATGTGGAACTCTCGTATCAGCACAGGGAACTGAAGGTTAATAATGAAGAGCATAGTTTCCCAAAATTGGGGCAAGCCCTGGAGATAGTCACTAGACAGCTCTGCTGTTTTGCCAAACCGTAATTGTAATTCGTAATTACATTCAGCATCTTTTGAGCATACAGTCAGGCAAGGCCCACAAAATTGCAGTTAATTATACGCATCATTCTTATGAATCACTGACACTCCACTTTTAAACCACACAGAGGTGGCTGATTGCTTTTTTTTCTCCCAGCAGGAAGCAAGAAAATGTTTTGAACAATTCCAAGGTCTTTTCATGTCAAAGAAAAAGGGAGAGCATCAGTTTGCAAGTGAAGAGGGAGGGGTATTTAAAGGGCCAAAGACACCCACACACACACACACACACACACACACACACACACACACACTCACTCACAGTTGTCCCATTGCTTTCATCACTCTTCTTGATGAAAGGTGTGTCCCTGCTCATGGGTCGCTGGTCCTGGGCATCTCCACAGACGGCTCATTGGAGAATGCAAGGGCCCTTCATCTCTGACAATGACAGGTCTCGGACACTGGGCCTCTGTGACAGACAAACCATAATTCAGTGGAGGGGGAGAGGAGCCAATGGCCTTGACTCGAGGCCTCGGTAATGATTACATCCAGATTTCCAGTGCCACACACAAATGTTAGACTCCACCCACAAAGAAGGGTTGTTGTCACTTTGCATATGCCAGATACACCAAGGTAGAGTAAAAGCTTTTCAAACTAAACTGGAGTTAATATTTTACACAACTGGGTCACAAAGGTAAGAAGCTTTGATGGAGGATGTTCTGTCTTGGATTTGAACAGTAAAGCAACATTTGAGTTTTGTATTCTCAGCAGACATCAGTTGACTCACGACATCCCTCCACGACGTCTTCTTCAGATCAGAGGTGTGAAATGTGAACGAGTAATGAATCTGTATCCACAGCATTACTTCTATCCCTTCTTTTTTCTGCTTGTATACTATTTATTGACAGAGGAGTTCCCCAACATTATCTGTGTTTTCTGAGGTGAATTTGAGTATTTAAGTGAACTCTAACAAGGTTTTCCTCCATCTGATACACCCGCATGTAAAGCTGAAAGAACTCTAATGACCTCCTACAGTTTTCTGCCCTGCACAAAGTTAACCGTCTTCCCTTCGAGTCTTGAGGTTTTAGCCAGAAACTTCTTACCGCTCTTTTGAGAAGATGTTAACCATGGTTACTAATAGCACCACTGATTTTCACAGAGTACCAAACGCTTGATCCAATCCTCCACACTCAACTAAAACACATCAGACATACAATATTAAAGAGATGTCTTTCATTTTTTTCAAAGGACACATTTCAAATTCAGTGAGAGATATCAGGTTGTATTAGGGTAATCGTTATTTCATATGATACGAGTCCCGACAAGCAAGTGAGGGCTCCCTGGACTGCACAGCTTGGGATTTGGTCTCTCACAATTTAACTACAGAACAGAGTTCAGAAAAAAAACACTGACCTCATGAAAAACTGAGCAGTTAAGTACTTTTGTCTCTCAGAAGCCCACTGAGACTTACCTCTTGGCATCAACCCATACATGTTCAATCTCCAGAATAATCATACAATACTAATCACAGAATCACATCAGCAAAGGACGTAATTATATCTTTTTCCTTTTCTACAATTGTAAAACCTTTAGGGGTGTGACACAGTAACCTTTCTTGCACTGAACGCTGCAGTTGGAAATTAAAATAAGAAGAGCATTATTGAAAGATGGATGAAAGGCGAGCAAGGAGGGGTGTTTGGGGGGCCCATGAAAATAAACTCTTGCTTATGAATATGCATATTCATATGTGGATCCTGGTGGGCATGAAAGACAAAGGGAACTCTAAAGTTTGCTGGCCCCTGTGGGTGTATTCAAGCCAGTCCCATACAAAGACATAAATTTTCCGCTGAGGCCTAGTCGGGGATGGCATGGAGGGAAGCCCAAGCGCCCCTGAGTGTCCCTGAATCAGATGGACAGGAAGTCATCCCACAGGAACCCCTGTCCCTATGGTGATTCCCATGAATTCCCACAATTCCACTGGCTCGTTGGTTGGTTACTTATTCAGCCAGGCACTGCCATGCTCCCCTTGAAACCAATCATAAAGGGACAAGAGGGAGGCCAAGAGCGGGACAGAGAGAACGGGGGGAAAAATGATATTTCATTCACCGTCACAACATGACCCAGATAACAGAAGATTGCCCTTTTTAGTCCTGGCAAAATTGTCTTTGTGTCTGAAGTTACAAGGCTGGAAAAGAAACAATAAGCTAAACGAAAAGGGGGTGTTTCAAAGGTTAATTCTTTACAAGTGAGATCAGAGCATCCGTTCTTCAAGGAACAGAAGAAAATCTATCTCATTGCTCTTTCCCTCCTTTCACTTTTATGTCTAGCCATAAAGAGCGGTTTTTATGTCCACTCGAATGGCTGAGGCACACAGAACATGCATGTGAATGAGAGCAAACCGCAGGGGACCAATATATCTTTACAAACATATATGCACACATATAGAGAGGAAGGGGAAGAAGAGGAAAAGATATAAAGACAGAAAAGAAGGAAGGTAAGCAAGATGTGGGTATGGAAAAGAAAGGGTAAGGAAGGTTATGACGGAGAGAAGAGGAGACAGAGGAAGACAGACAGTCTGGAGGGAAAAAAAACTGGAAGAAAAGCAGACTGGAGCTTTAATCACAGAATCCTAACTGAACCACCATGCAACCTTCATCGAGGAATCCATCTGAGAATGTTATTACAGGCCTGGCTCTGGTTGTGACTACCGGGCCTACAGCGCCAGCGCTCAAGCGTTCTGTTTCATGACCTGTCCTGAATACTTACTCAGAAACACTGCTTAAAATCAGAGCCATTGTCAATTATTATTAATTATTATTATTAGTGCAATTTAAACTGTTGCCTCAAAATGTGTGAAGTCTTTGTTCACCTCAGTTCAGGGAATTCAGAAATGATTAATTAAAAAAAAAAAGGTAAAACAATCGTGTTCCCTTCCAGATAATTACTTACTCTTCAAATTCCATCCAAAATATTATTATCATCATCATCAATCAAGTTTGAACAGCATGCTATTAATAGTGAAATAAATTGAATTTTTCTCCACAAATCCCAAACATTTTTTAAAAGTATCTGTATACTATATAGTAAAAACAGCATTCCTATCATATATTTATAGCATGGGTCTGTTGAGCATATGCCAGTACGCTAACATACCTGCAGGACTTCGGGTTGGACTGATGGAAGGAGGGAGAGGGAAGTTGGTAATGCAAGAGTGAAAGGAAGCAGAGATGCTAGAGGGAAGCAGGAGTCTAGAGTTAAATATTAATCTGTGGTGATTCATCTGCTGTGCAAGCCTCCAGGCTCCTTCTGCACACCACCAGCTGTTGGCCCCTGTCTCTTGGTCCTGGACCTTGATGTGAAACGCTGGGCTGCTGCCCAGAGTGCCCAGGCATGAGCCTTCTTGGCTGGGGGAAAGACTGTGAAGGCCAGGACAGGTGGCAGACTTTGCTGGGATGACCATGTGTGTGTGCGGAAGTGGGTTTCTAAATACATGTGACATGGACTATTACACTTACTGTAATGTACAACTGTAAGGTCTGTCGTACAGAAACGTCCAGGCAGTTTGAAACTGGTGGATGGAGGAAGACATGAAGAGAAGAAAACTGAAAAGGATATGATGGGCAACTAATTGAAGTCTATATTGAGCTTTTGGGGTTTGTGGAAAGCTCAAATTAAAAGTGTAAATTGGTATATGTTTCAATTTCATTTACTGCATCATGATAGTGGCTCAGCCTGCACAACCCCCTTACAACTTTTACATGTCTTTTACATGTCCTCTGCCTTCATTTCCAGCAAAAATGTTGTGTTACACCACAGCTTTACATTTCAAAGCAGCTACAAAACATCAACCCTAACTGCTCAACCATTTTTTCATGCACCTCCCTAAACAATAGGAGGTGCAGCACAAAAACTCTGACAGACCAGAAACTAAACAGTCACATGTTTTCATATACTGTACTTGGGGCAATATCCACGCTTCTTCTTTGTATCCTAGACATCAGTCTCGGTCAAGCAAGTTATCTGGTGTGTCTTGGTGCGGACCTTAACGACAAGCTGATGATGATTCATTCATTATATGAGGTGTGTTTGAGCAGGTAACATCCAAAACATGCAGGGCAGCAACCATTGAGGACTAAAATTGGGGAACACTGCCCTACAGGTTCTCACCCACATTTGGTGCCCAGAGACGTCTCCTGCCCTTCTTTGCACCTCAGAGACGTAGGTTTTCATGATGTACCATGATGTCCTTGCTCACACTAAATGACCACCTTACCAACAACATTTGTGTGACGTATATACTTTACATTACTAGACGACAAACACAAACAAACAAAAAAATAATAGCGCAGGCCAGCTCTGCAATGTCTGCAGCACATGATTAGACTTTATATACAAGATAGATGTAACCACAGGGTCTGAGAAGTCTGTGCATTGGCATCTACCAAGAGCAGGCCCCATAGCAAGTCTGGCAATAAATAAAATAAATTTACCCAGAAGGGAACTAATGAGTATCCCAACATTCCTCCAACACTACACTACAACACCCTGGGCAACTACTGAAGAGAGACCAACCTTTATTCAAAATTTTAGAACATGGGACAACAGTTGGTATCTCTTAACCTCTCACAAAAGCTCAGACTTGATTGCCCCAAGATAGACAACATTTCATGTATGAAAGCCCATTATCAAAATCTTGGAGCAAGGCCTCATCATGGCAGAAGGGCTTGTGTGATCCGGTATTCTTTTGGGAGTTTTGCTGTTAAAAGGTTATAGCCCATAGTAGGGTCTCCCATGGCAGAAAAGGGCTAGGGGTAAAGATCCAGACAAACATGAAAGATTAGATTCTTTGGATAATGAAACACAAAATACCACGATCCAGTCTGGGAAAGGCTCATTGCCAAGTTTGGGGGCTGAGTTTGCCCGTACATTCCTGCTGGCCGCTTTGCCATGAACCTGGTTGCTTCCAGTCCAAATCCAAGATTTGAAGGGTCATGTGAGTTCTCCACCTGCAAGATTCAAAGATGAGGTCTGGTGTATTGCTGCCATTTAGATGCAGCAGAAAACTCAGGTCTCCTGTTATTTATATAGTAAAGTTTACAATAAATTATTAACACAGAGTAAAATAATTAGGAGCCTATGTAAAGCTATGATTTATAAGGCTCTGTGTCAAAAACTATTTTATTTCCTCACAGAACAATCACAGTGTGTAGGAATAGCGTTTTTATGGACATTTATCACTACAGTTCACAGGCAAATAAAGTAGAAAAGGGAGAACAGTGGGATCCTGTTGATCTGAGATGAAGGCACTCATGGGGTAGGCTGAAACTACAAAGACAAGACAAAAACAAGAATCTTAAAGCGGTGTGTTTTTGCTGTTTCTCAGCAGGTGTCCCCAGAGCGCAAAAAGCTTTGCCTGAAACTATAGTGTTTGACTTGTTTAGGTGTTTGCTTTAAACAAGAGAAGAAAGACGAGGGATGTGTTAGTGCCAAATGAAAGAGCGTCTTCCTTAACTGCTACAGGATCCATATGGACACGATAAAAGCTCCAGGAGTCTTCTCAGTTGTATTTGCCTCCTTTAGCTGTTTTGGCTGTTTCCTTGCGTAGAAATACTTGAACTTTGGAATTACTCATTCTGTTGCTGAGAGGAGTAAAAATAGCTTTACAAAATATTATAACTACTGACATCAAAGTCAAACTGAAGAGTATGAGTAACATATGTAACCCTAATCGAAAAAACATGTTTCTGAATATTGAACCATCTGCATTTTAAAATACTGACTTATAAAATATTAACAGGGTTAGGCCAACTTTTTGGACTTACTTGTAAGATGTTCTTCATTGGTCTAACCTATTCACCTTCATTTCTAAATGAAAAGCAATTCAGTATTACTTTGTTTGGATGATATAACATGATCAGAACCCGTCTTAGAAAGCTTGTTGCTGATCTATAATCACCCATTCATACAGTACCTGCAGATCTCAGGCCTCTAACAAGGAGTGTTCGTATTGCATCTTTGGTAGAGTAAAAGAAAAGAAAAGAAAAGAAAAGAAAAGAAAAGAAAAGAAAAGAAAAGAAAAGAAAAGAAAAGAAAAGAAAAGAAAAGAAAAGAAAAAATTGCTGGGTCATGAATTATAAAGCAGATCACTTTCGTATGAGTCCAGGGAGGAAGAATGAAACCACATGAGAGAGAGAGAGAGAGAGAGAGAGAGAGAGAGAGAGAGAGAGAGAGAGAGAGAGATTCACCCCCTATTCGTGCCCTGTCTGGTATGTGGGAAGCCACAGGGGAGAGCGATTTATGGCCAATTGAAGCAGCAGCAACATCACTCGGAAAGCAACGAGTGGATCCATAGCAACAATCCTAGCGGGGCATATTAATCCCTTGCTTTATGTAGTGCTAAGTGTACAATAGTAATCAGGATTGGTGCAGGCCCCACTGATCATTAAGGGAAAAGGCTATATAAAGAATTCATAATGGGATTAGCCCACGGCGAATTGAGAAAGACAGAGAGACAAGAAAATGTGGGGGTTGATGTCTGGAGGATGAGGACGGGAGGAGAGGGAGGGTGGATGCTAAGATGCTGCGAGGGGTGGCATGATGCTGGAATTAAATCACCCATCAAATTGCACGGAGGAATTTTAATTTACAGGTTAATGTCATATTGTGTGACTAATCACAGCCAACCATCTTGATGAAGCAGAAGAAAACCAGAGAATTCAGAGGTTCCTGCAGCACACTGGAAAACCTGGGTGCAGTCATTCCTGATGGACACGTTATGATGAATTAAGAGGAATGGTACTGATGCACACGGGAGATCTTAACTATTCGTTAAAAGATGAAAAGGCAAACTGGTGATTCATTATCTACACATCTAATTTCACATATGCTCTCACATTAAAACAACGACTCCACTAGCCCCAAGAATGTATAAGACCAAACAGTAAAAAAAAAAAAAAACATAAATGACAAAATTGCTATGAAAAGTTCAATGAGTAATGTAATTAAATAGATAAAATTGTTCCAGACATCATGTAATCCTATCATGGGCTTTTTTGTATTCTCTTGCTTGAATTATTTGTATTTCCTTGTATGATCAGTCTGGGATAACTCCGATTTCCCGTGCGAGTTATTTGACGACTGTACTCCATCGGAGCACCATCCACTTTGATGTCTTTGAAAACCAGTTACTCATTTATAATCAGTTAAGCTCATTCTTGAAGCCAGTTGTTTTCCTCCTGTTTTTCCGCATTTCCATTATTTCTGTGTTCCACCACCACGTTCGCTCATTAGTCATTACCGCGAGGAAACTGTTGACTTGGTGAACATATCTGAACAGGCACACGACTGATGCTCTGGTGAAACACTAGTTGTGTTTCCTTCAAGCTGTTTTAATGAACAAACTTAAAAAGCAAACACAAGCATCTGGAAATTCAAAAAGAAACCTGCAAAATTCTGTAAATAACAGTGTTTAACTCTGTCCATGTTGACTAAAACTTCAACTGAACAGCTTCATAAAGAGTTTTGCTGAACTCTGCTCACTAATAATTTGATGTTGGGCTGAGCTCTGCTCACTTTGGGTAACTCCTTCATCACTGCAGCAGACCGGGGGGAGGACTTTATTACAGCCACAGCTCGTTAGCTTGAGTGGTCTTAATGAAGCAGCGTGGCGATCAGACAGAAATCATGCTGCTGAGGCCCTGCGTCATTAAACCAGCCTTTAATTACGTTGATATATTGCTGGGACGGGCTTCCATGCCACGGAAATCCTCCAAGTCTTTCCGGACTCTCCTACACTCCTGACACACATATGCAAGCGCACCTCCAGAGCCTCAGAAACGGACCGACGGGATGAGACCTGATGACACGCGAGAAAGTGATGTGCTGCAGTTGTATTTACATTCACATCACATTTATTCTGAGTTTGACTGTGTAAAACTCCAAACCCATGAGCAGTTTCCACTCAATCCTAGAATACTGTCTCTGTCGTCAGGGTGAAAACTGCCCTCAAACAGTATTTAGTCCTTGATTATGACCTCTCCATGGAACGTGCGGATGGCATGCGTCTCCCCACAGCAGGTGGGGAAAAGAATTTAAGGACAGGTATGGAATTGAGGCGAAGCTTTGATCCGATCTGAAAGACTAGGTGACAAAAAAAACTACTTGGCTGTGATTACTATTCATGAGTTTATCTCAAAATGTATTTCCCAACTGATTTGAGGTGGATTTGAGGACCAACAGGTTGCCAGATTCCATTAAATATCTGAATTTAGAGTCAACAAAAAAAAGAAAGAAAAAAAAAACATCTTGTGTGTCCAAAAAGTAACACATTAAATAATAAATCCCATTAAGTGCATTAATGAAATTCCTGGGACCTGTTTTGTTAATAACATTCCACTTGACCTGTTTAAGTATTTACCTTATGCCCAGCTCTTACATCTGTACTTTATAAACTGTCTGTAAATTATATGAAATATGCGATGCTCCTCATTCTCATTGAGACGTTTTCTGGATAAACACCTAAGCGAGGCATCTGAACGTCTGCTGGAGTGAAATATTACTGTCTGTAGCTATTCTGTGAAACATGTTCCACTTTTCGTTCTTTGGTTTCACATCTATGATTGCTACATTATGTCATGCTTCCCTACCTTTTTCATTATTCAAAATGAACTGAAATCCAGTTATATAATACGAGGGCAGAAGTTCTTATGAGATTTGAAAAGCTCAGCACTAGACATCTCCACTCTGTGTTAATTGGTTTTGCTTCTGAAAGGCCATCATTTTCTTTCAGGCCCATTAACCATAATGCTCCAGAGTCCAGGATTAGTTCACACTCAGTAGGACTGCTGTGTTGTCGTTAAATTCAATTTAACAGGACACCCACCAGTGGTAATTACAGCTAACCTCTGTTACTGCTTCATGTTACTTTGGTTATGTTAGTGTTTTGTTGGACACCAGTTTGAGTTTTACAAAGTAGGATCTCTTTTATTTTCCTTCTTGATTTCAGTATTCATTTTGCTGCTTGAAATACCTAACACGGATTGTTGTTCATTAGAAATCACTGAACATTGGTCATAATTTGACACATTCTGGACACCGACATCTAACTGCATCTATGTTTAGGCTTTCAAAGGCAAATGTAGGCCAGTGATTTTGGAGCTCAGAAAGCACACGACTATTTTAACCTTTGAGCCGTGAAACAGCGAAATGGTTGTTTCACAGTTTTGATCATGTTCTGGATCAATGCAGTTAATATGCATTCTTGAGTAAGACTGCGTTGCCTAAACTGCTAGACTATTTAATTTCTGAGCACACAGCTGACGACATGTCTGATTTACTACAAGGCTCAGGAAAACCTGAGAAGACACGACTGTGATGCCCTCTAGAGCCACGCTTTTCATGACATCAGGAATGTAAATCCTTCTGGGTTTCTTTGGTAAACAACAATGAGTTACGCACAGCTCTCCTAATGTTTGCTGCTTTAAACAGAAAAAACTGACCTCTAATATTAACTCACTCCACAATTTATTCAGTCGGATGTGCTTAAGTAACATTTGCACAGGATGCAGGTAAAAGATTCATTATTCAACACCTGGAATGGGCAGGGAAGGGCCTCACCAATGGCTTTTACCTAACTACCCCCTAAAAGCCTCCCAAGAAAAATACCTGCATTACAGAGCCATGCTGTGGAGAAAGTGTACTCACTATAGAAGCACTCCCAGTACCTGAATAAAAGATGAAATATTGAACATAGACTGCAGGGTTTTAAGTTTATTATTTAGGCCGGGATGGTCTAATTGCACTAATGCAATGGAGCACTTTTTTCCAAGCAAGGTAGAGTCTGGTGGTTTCCAGACCTCTGCTTAAATGCAGGATTGTGAAGGGACCACTTTGCAGTGCACCCATATTTCCAGTAAGGATTGAGTGACGGTACTACACTGTACAGTCAAGGTAGAGGCATTAATTACTTTTTAATTTGCAAGGTTTTACTAAGTCTTTAATTTTTTTAGACCCGGGGCTCTTCACCTGAGGCTAGGAAAGGCAAGAATGGAAGAGCTAATCTAGATGCAGGAGCTTTTAATTCAGAGAAGCATCACGCTCGCCTTATTACTCGCATCAAAAGCACTGCTGCCATCAAAACCAAATAGACCCTGAACAGCATTTCACATTAATGAATCATGACTTTGAAAAACAAAAAAGTAAACGTTACAATTTACATTTATTTTCTTTTTATTATCGTGTATCTGACTTGGTGCCTGAAATGTTATGACTTGGTTATTGTTTACCATATTTATATACATTTTTGACCTGAAACACCCACCACCACCACCTCCACCACCACCTCTCCACAAACTCTTTCTTCTTTAATCCACTACTGGTAAAACAAAGTTTGTCCTTTGGCTTTTCATGTTGCAGCATGACCCAGTTTCATTAATTATGTCAAACCATCCAGACCTATACGCAGGAGCCAGGCCCAATCCACCATACTACCACTAATATTTCACAGATGGGATAAGCTTTTTTGGCCGGAATGCAGTGATTTTCCTTTCTCCAATCAATGCTTCTCATTTGAACCACATTTTTTTTTAATCTTTTTACTCAAACACTTTTCCAACGGCTTTCTGGCTTGTTTATGTGATCTTTATCAAACTGTAAGTAGACAGTGATGTTATTTTTGGAGAGAACTGGTGTTCCACGTTTGCCGTTTGCAGTGTTTTGTAGTGTTTTCCTGATGATGCTGATCAACATTACATGTCAGAAATGTCAGAAAGAGCAAAGAGAGAAAGAACACAACCTTGCAGAGCGTTACACACTGTTCTGGAAACCATCTTGTTGGTTGTCTTGTCTTTTTTATTGAGCAAATCAATTGTTTTGGGCTTTCCAGCAGATTGGTGGAGTCCAAACTCTTTGGAGAGGGTTTTGAAAATGTTACCAGCCTGATCAACATCAGTTGAATTGGATTTCAATTATTTTATATAGTGTTAATTCAGCACAATACATTTTAATCCAATTTAAAAAGAAATTCATGCAAAATTGTAAAAGGGGAGCAAAGCAGATGTCAGGGAGAACATGTGGAACTATGAAGTCTGAACATGACCACATGTTGACACTATATATGTATTATTTTAATTATATTCCGGGGTTCATTGGGAAGCAAATGAAGAGAAGCTGAAACCGAAGACAGAACTCTCATTGCAGCACTTTATGTTGGTGGACGCAATTCAGTTGTTTTCTGTTTGTTGTTTTCTTTTATTTTGATAGTAAGGAACTGCAGTAGTCCAGTTTTAAAGTACAAATAAATGCATAAATGCAAAATAAAGGACTTCTTTTTCACGATTTTATATTTATGTTTTTTGTGTCATTCTAATTCTGAAGCAGAATACATTTAATGTGAACATTATGAAGAAGGTCATAGAAGGTCTGTGAAACTTGTTTTATTTATGATTTGAAGGTCAGAAATTACTGTGAAGTTTCTTACAGTAGTACGTGATGTCAAGGTAATTATGTTTCGTTATTATATCTGAGGTGTTTCGGACTTAAAGACGTTAACGTTAGTTTTGTCTGAATTTACAAACAAAGAATTCAGTCATCCATTCATCTTTAATGTCTTTTGTCATCTTATTAACAGATTAATAGTTTCAAAAACACTTCAATATCCTGGCAAAAAAAGAATAAAGATTTTTCTTTAAATCGAGCAAATCTAAAACAACTGACAGACATAGTTAATTAAATAGAGAATAAATATATTTGAACAAAAGGTGCAGTGTTTCACTAGCTGTTCTAATAGCTCCAGTGTAAAGAGGGAAGAGCTGAGGCAATGTTTCAGTAATATCTAAGAGCATCTTAAAACATCCTACCTGGGGAAAGAACATGGCTAAAGGCTGTGCAGTTAACATCACCACATTTAAAGCAGATTACACGGTGAGTCTCCTGTCCCCGTAAAAGGGCTGGTAGGATGAGGCCACATCACACTGAAATAAATATAGAAACTCTGGCATCAGCTCAGTAGTCCCTCCTCATAGGTTATGTTTGATATTTCTCCGTGATGATTGGAATTTTTTCCCCCTCTCCTGGCAGGAGACTCCCTTCATCGCCTCTTCAGAGGCCTGTCCCTCCTCTCTGAGACCCACACAATCCCTCAGTGCTGAGGTCTCTGAAATCCCAAGACACTGGGGCCTTATGAAATCCAACAGAATGGCTTTTATCCCCTGAAGATACAGTACAAATCATCACTGGTTTTATCTCAGCTGGGGATGTCAATTTATCTAAATGAGCTTAGTCCTTCTAGCTGCCTGTCAGAGTTATTCCTCCCTCTCCAACGCAAGCTTCACACCCTGACACCCTCCTTCTTTTCTTCTTTTCCCCCTCTCTCCTCCCATCTTTCAGCTCTTCTCTTCCTTCTCCTGCTCCGATTCAATGAGCTTTAGATCCTGTTGATGTCGCCGTCCTTTGTTCTTTTGAGAGGGAGGGGACAACAGAGGATGTGGCAAGCAACGGGATTGGTACTGTGTACTGGGCACCAGCTTTTTCTAAGCTTACCGCACTGGCCCAAAGACAAGTGTGTGGGGAGTGTGTACTGTGTGTGTGTGTGTGTGTTGTTGCTGTTGAGCGAGTCCCTTTAGTGTGCAGTGAAATGTACTTAATCTGCCTGCCATCATAATGCAAATGAAGCTCCCTGGTCCCAGCGGGGAGATGGTGTGTGTGTGTGTGTGTGTGTGTGTGTGTGTGTGTGTGTGTGTGTGTGTGTGTGTGTGTGTGTGTGTGTGTGTGTGTGTGTGTGTGTGTGTGTGTGTGTGTGTGTGTGTGTGTGTGTTGTGGAACAGTCAGGTCCTTGACAGAGGATGCAGGAAAGTTCTGGGGGAGTGAGGGGCATCAAAGAGTGGGCAAAGGCTTCTGTCACACTAACACAATGGCTCCGGACCAGAAGTACACACCGAAAATCCCAACGAAGCAGACGTCGATAGAGACCGAGCAGGTGAAGTGGGAATATCGCACTGATTCTCCTCAGTAATACTCCTGCTTCCTGAAATGCCTCTGCAAAAAAAAAACAACAAAACTGTTTAAAATCTGTTAAAAATAAAGAATGAATATGATTAACTTCCTTTCAGAATGACTTGCTAAAATGCTATTCCAACTGAGTAAAATTTCCAAATATGCTGGGTTTTTTTCTATCCCAATTTTCCAGACTGGTTTCCAGTTTTTCACTACAGGTTCTTTCAGACGACGTGACTTTAGGCCCGTTTTGTCAGTTGCAGAGTTCACTTCAGTAACAAATTGACAGGCGGTCAGGAGTCCACAACTGATTTTTACGTGAAACAACTGACTAATCAAAGATGACTGGTGACACGTTCCCCAACCATTGGTTGGTCAATAGATATTAAACTAAAATAATATCTGCAACTGCATGGAATCCCCATTTTAGCTACAACCAATGAGAGAACAAGGGCGTCACAACTTATGTATGTACAAAAGTATGTACAAGCCAGATGCAGGAGACGGCGGCGGCAGGAGCTCCAAAAAAAGAAAAAAAACGAGATTAGTTTTAACTAAAACCAAAAACAACCATGACACGAACCGGCCGACACGAACCGGCCGACACGAACCGGCCGACACGAACCGCCCGACACGAACCGCCCGACACGAACCGGCCGACACGAACCGCCCGACACGAACCGCCCGACACGAACCGCCCGACATGAACCGCCCGACACGAACCGCCCGACACGAACCGGTACAGACCAGCAGGGAGCGGGAGACAGACGAGATATAAACACAGAACTTGACAAGACACAGGTGCCAACAATCAGGGCAGATAGGAACAAGGGAAGTCAAGACAAATCTAAGAACACAAGATCCATGAGCAAGCGGTAGACCAAAAATGAAGGCCAGTGGTGCACATTTTTATAAATGAACGCTCCTGCGGTGTACTTTAAAGTATAATCATCAAGATTATCATATGTATCACAAGGCCTTCGCGATGACCTGATATCTGACCTTCTTGGCCACACTCACCTTAATCCTGAGGACTTTACTTTAGTCCAGAAAAGTAAAAACTTTTTCAGTTTCCTCTCCTCATTTCAATCCACCTTCTCCCTTGGTTATCATTCACCTTTTTAAGATCAAGGTCGAGGTACATTTTATTGTTCCAAAGGGGAAAGCCTTTTTATGTGAGGATATAGGAAACTGTCTCCACGAGGCAACAAGAAATATGTTTTGTGGGTTCAAAGCTAAAGTCGATACAAAGGAAAAAGGAAATGCACACAATGGCTCTTTCAGGACAGACATGTGCACTCAGTTGAAACACTGCAGTAAATTAGGCGGGGAGAATGGTTGACGGCAAGGATTATTACTTTACCCCACACTCTTGTTGGGGCTACTTGTTCTCACTTGTATTGTTTTTGCTTATTTTTATGTTGTGTACAAGCAGGGGAATAAAGACAGCACCTAAAACGATGGATTAACATCGTTAGACAGCTATATCAATTTAACATTTTACTTTTTGTGGATCAGTTGTATGATATGACATTTCACCTGATTATTGATTTGTCAGTGATTAATCTGATCTATGTTAAAAATGTGATTCAAAAAGACAGAAATCTGACAGCAGCCGAGGGAATCCGGCTGCTACTGCTCCGCAGGCCTTAGGTGTGCACAGCAATCCCCATTTCACTGCTTTGAGAATCAAATGTACAATAATCTGGCCCAGCCTATTAATAGGAAGACAGTTAATTAGATTCAAAGATTAATTTACAGCTTGTCTAATCTATCAAAGGGCTAAAGATAACTATCTAATTAAGAATGAGTGGGAACAGAAAGAAAGTTTGTCAAACAAAGAACTCTTATCTGTTATCTTTAGGCACCCCCCCCCCCACCTATCACTCTTTCACCCCACACTCATTTGTTCCCTCTGTTCTCCTTTTCTCTCCTCTCTTCCTTTATACACAGCGCTGTGTCCCCCTCTGCCCCTGATGTTTATTGATTGCCAAAGTTCATAGAAGAGCATCACTTAATGTGCTTGCTTCATGTCCCGCCTTTGTTGCGAAGGCTGTGGCCCAAGATATTGCAAATTGATCTGTTTCTGCCCGCAACCCTTTGTCAGGGTTTGTGAAGTGAACTTCTATAACATTAGCCTACACTCCAGTCCATGCCCCACCCTCACTTTTTCATTTTCTCCTCATTCAGTCTGTCTTTTTCTCATCTTTCTGAGGATGGAATCAGCATGGTTAAACACTGGTTTGAGAGGTGATTAGCAGAGCCGCACGCCTGACTGACTGCACTGATGAGCTGCTTGAGGTTTGATGATGTAGCCAATAAACGGACACTTTTGATTATCTGACCTCTGAACTCCTCTGTCTCTATTACAGCCCTCTGTCACACCCTCTCTCCTCTCATCTCCCCCTTCACGCCTCCATCCCCCTATTGTACCTCTCAGGTGAGGACTTGAAAATGAGGTCACGCTTGTTTAAACACAAACAAGGACGCACATCCTCAAGGGCAGCTCATCCTTGAAATGATCCGGTGCACAATTTTATCACCACTGGGAGAGGACAAAGGGAATTATTTTATTTTAATGTCACTGATTATATGACACATACTTTTTCAAATGCCAAAAGGAGGTTGGGGTAAATGGTCTAAGCAAAAAATAAATAAATAAAGTTTATTATCGCTAGAGAGATGAAAGTTTTCAAAAAGTTGGCCAAGAGAAAGCTTTGGGAGACAACGTTTATAAAAGTTGTGACAATCTGTCCCTTTAGGCATGAGAAATAAGTGGACTCAAAGATGCAAGACAAGCATCTAGTAAAATTGTTTTCCTCATTTTCTCCAGCGCTGGACAACTTGGCAGGAACGAAGACGAAACCCAGCGTGCTTTAACATGCCAGCGGTCTGACTGCAGCATCCTCCTGAGCCAGTCAACACTGGTTCCTGACGTCTGCATCCCCGACAGCGTAATTGCCAGGTCTCCACAGTTTAAGAGTGCCTTTAATTAAGATCTGGAGGCCCGAGACCACCGCCACCCCTCAACACACCCATACACACTCCACTACCTCCCCAAGCTACTGTTGTCATGGAGAGAAGATGTCAGGGGGAAGAGCTGCAAATGTTTGCAGCGATGGCAGGTCGGGACGGGCGGGTGGGTGTGGGGGCTTAAATGTAGAGGCTGTACAGAGGATTGCCTGAGAAGAGGGCGATAAGGGGATAGGAGACTGCAGCACAATCATCTTGATTTCTTGTGCTGAACGATTACATGCCATGCTAATTGCTAGCAGAGGGATCTTTAATAAATATTTCATTTGGTGCAGCATCATTACTTCCTAATGTTGTTATTAATCTCCACCAGTAATTTCTACTCAGGAGAAGCATCTTTCTGAGGGGAGAGAGATGCCCCCCCAACACAAGGAGAAAAAGTGGTATATGCAGAGAGAGCGAACTGACGGATGATTCTGAATTAGTGCCATTACATAAAGTTACAGGAAGCGAAGGTTTAAGCGGCGAACAACACAAAAAAGGAATGTGAGGAAGAGAATAGCAATAAAAGGAAAAATGGAAAAGAATAAGACGCTAACTACAAAGCACAGACGTGATCGTGGCAGTGAGAAAGGCTGCAAATAACATTAAGTCACATGTCATTTCCTGAGAGGCCTTTCCATCAGGGACATCATAGCTACTAATTTGATCTGTACATGAAAAGTGCTTGTACAACTGCTTCTGCACAAAAACATTTGCTGAGGATAAATGGCCAAAGCTGTCAGTCAGGACTTTGACTGCTGAGGTTGCAACACAAGGCAAGTTTATTTATATAGCAAACGTCATACTTGTGCAATTTGGAACAAAGATAAAGTAAATTAAAAGAGACTTATGGATACTTGAAAATAACAATAATTATTATTATTATTTTCCCACCAATTAACTTCAAACTCTCAGTTTTGGAAACGTTGTGGAACATTCCAGGTTCCTTTCTCTTTATATCAAGATTTTTAACAAACGCTTTTTCTCATGTACATGCTTCAATTACGTTTAAAAGAATTCAAGTTCATTTCATCTGGAGAGAAGAAACATTCCTGAGCATTCCTACATCGGGGTTAAATCCCTTGCACAGCTAAGACAAGTTGCAGTTCCAAAACGTACCACTAGGGGATGTGAATCCACGAGTCCACTGAGCCCTATATTAAAATAAAAGAAATATATTTACAGCCTGGTTCAAAAAAATGGTTTTAGTCACCATAACAATAATTGAGACCTATGAAAACTGAACAGTTGGCAAACATAACAACTATACAGTTGGCAGCTGTCTTGACATCTGAGCAAAGCTTCTGGGCTGTGAATTAAAACCATACAGAAAGTAGCCAGTCGTATTTTAAAGAGTGCACTTATTATTGGACTGTTAAGTGCACTGCTGCAACTGGCTGTGGGTTGGCCTGGAAGGGTCTGGGCCCAAATCTTGGCTGAGCAGTGTGCATTTGAAACGGGAGCTGATCATTCACTGTCAGTTCTGAAGCTCCTCCTGAGCGAGCTCAGCTGAAGGAGCTGGGCGCTTACCACTATCAGGAGACTCTGCAAACCACAAGGATCAAAAGGGAAGACGAATGCTGCTCAAAATGGGCAGCCGGCAGGGTTTAACCAGTTGTCAATAATAATCAGTAAGTCATACATTTATGATCATTCAAATGCATCAGTGAAGTTGTTTCACAAGTTCAGGTAGTTAATGAAGGAAGATGTTTAGTCACCATGAGATTCCTCATACAGTTATTTTTTTGACGTGACAGGTCAGATTCCACTATAAACTAAGAAGAACCACATTCATGAGAAGGACTGCTGACTGTTACGTATCGTTCCTCCAGTTGTCAAACTCCAGGTCTGATTCTGGCTAATACATGTATGTCCAGAATCTGCCTTTTTTACAACATTAATATCTCTCAAAGCTTTTGTTTTTGTTTTATTTTGTTCATAAGGCATCCTTGTCATTTGTAGAAATTTGCCACTTAAGAACTTCCAGACATTAAACCAATAAGAAAACATAAACATCATTGTGATATTACTGATATATTTACTCTTGATTTTACAATATGATATTACAAACTGCAGAAATAGCGTGAGAAGCCAAAGTCCTCTAGATAAGATGAAAATGGCTGAAAATTGTTATCCTATATCTACTTTAATACCAGTACCTCAATTTTAATTAATTTCTTTTAATTATTAAATTCTGCCAAAAAAAAGACCCTGTAATGCTGCAATAATGTTAAACAGAGGAATGTTTTGTTTGTAACATTTATTCCATATATATTATATATATTTATTGTTAATAATTATAAATAAAAAGATAAATTTAGCTTTCAGCTTTATTTATAAGTGTTTGTCAAGCAATCATCTATTGTGTCACACACATCTTCAGCTCTTGAAAGAAAAAATACTTACAGGATATTTTCTCGGAAGGGTCCTTTATAGTAAACATACAATTTAGTTTGGTGAGAGTAAGTCAAGGAAGAGTTAATTAGTAAGAAATATTACTAGAATAACAGACAGGAGACCAAATGCCACTTCTTTGATGGAAAGTAAACTGCCCGCCCGACTTTTGCTTTAAGTAAATATGGCTTGCAAACAAATAACAGGAAAATGTCCGAGCCGTCCTTACAGCATCACGGTGCTGACAACATAACCCACAATATTTGCAGGGAACTGGTCCACACCATGTTGTGCAACCCGTCTCTTTCTTCATGCAGTTTAAGACATTAAGAAGGCGTGAAAATGGCAGCAAGCTAAGCCTTGGGCAAAAAGCAAACAGCATTAGCCACCAAGCAGACGTTGCATTTCGCTCATTCCAATATCCGTCTGCGCCCGCGGCGATGCTAGCTAACTGCTATCGGACTGGCTTATTCACACACATTCGCCACAGCTCCAGTGCTTTTGGAGCAAAATTCAATCTTTGGTAATAAGTGAATATGAGATGGAGCGTAAGCACAAACTAAAAAAGCTAATCCAAATCCATGTTGGTTTTATCTAACACTGTATTTCATGGCCACATTCCAAATTTGTATGCGAATAAGTGAGGAATGATTACCAGAAACGTGATAATGTGCTTTGCATGATGTTTCAATAACACATCCATCACACATGGCCACGATGGTGACAGCGGGGCAGGAATGGATGGAGGGATGGTTATAAAAAATAGAGAAGATGGTCTGATTTATTGGCTTACAATAAAGAAGAAAAAAAGGTTTTAGTTAATCCATTAATCCTTCAACCTAGTGTGCATTCTTTACTTCCATCTTCTTTTTCCTCCCTTGCACACACACACACACACACACACACACACACACACACACACACACACACACCACAGTCGCACAAGCAACGACACTGCCCTGAAAGAAAATAGAGTTGTGTGTACTATCCAATTATCTGTCAGGGGTGAATAATGGCCCCAATAATATATTCACATTGCCGTTGCAGATCAATTTTTAATCAAGCTGAGAAATATGGAGCAAGTGAAGCTGAAATGACCCACCAGGATCTCTCCCATAATGCCTTTGCAGAGGAGTCCCTAATTTTGCACCAATCAAATTATCTTTTCCCCAGGCCCCACCTGCCCCTCTCAGGCCCCCGTCCCAGCGCATCATAACCCGGAGACAGTGCCTTCCAGTGGGCTGCAGACGAGCGACCACAACCTGCCGGTTTTTTTATTAGGGCAGAGGTGAGGGGGCGGTGACCTTATTAAGGAATATTTGCTCATAATAAAGTAATCAGCTGTCAATAGCAGCAGAGCAGGAGACAACAGACCAAAATAGTCTGGTTTTAAAGAAAGAAAAAAAAAATGATGAATTGTTTTGTTTATTTTTAATTTCATTTTAAACATTGGAGTGAACCGCAGTCAATAATCAATCTTTTATTACTATAAAACATTGCTTGCTTTGATCTATTTCAGCCTGCATCTTATGGCCACTTGGGGGAAGCACAATGAGTAGTTCATGTGATATTTACATGTTGCCTTACTTAACTTTCTAGCTTTTTAGCTTTTAATATTTTATATGCCGTTAACATGCAAGCAACTGTAAACAAAAATTAGCCTGTACGGCAAAACCCATCACATTTACACGAGCTAAAATGATTTTGCTCATTAATATGCATCTTACCATGTGAAATTAACCAAAACAAAATTACTTAATTTAGGTTAAAATAATTAAAGCATACTCCACTAAACTGTGACATGGTTTCTAAAAGATTCTTCCTAGTTTGTGACATATCATACAAATCATCAAGTTCAGACCCTTGCTATGTCTACGTTCTCATTAAAGGCAGGGTAAGTGATTTCTGGATAACGTCACGTCTGTTATATATTTGAAAAAAAAACATAAAAATGCAGTGAGATAGCTCCTCCCTCCAGTGCTCCCCGAGCAAAAACACTGCAAAGCATCCGAGCCTGTGGTTTGTTTAAACATATGAGTATATGAAGAGGGGCGTGTACTCAAACGGTGAGTAACTAGAAGTGGTTCACGAGATATTCACTGGATGTGATAAAAAATGTGCTGTAAAAAAATCTAATAAAATTACTGACCCTGCTTGAAGATGTTAGACACCATTAATGTGCAGTTTTTTTAATCCTGTTACAAAGCACATTTCAACCGTGCTTTCTTACCTTTCTTTCTTCTCGGTGAGAAAATATGAGTTTCAATTTTTGAGGGGATATTTGATTAACCTTAGAAAGTGTCCAGCCGTCTCCCCACTATTGTCAGAAATACATCGACATAACACTGAAAACCTGTCCCAGCTGTCTATCAACAAGGTTTGAGGTTTATGTTACTTACTGAAAATAATGACGGCAACTCACAGACCTACATGATGGCAGAGGAAGCTTAAAAAGTCACATAATTACAGAGAGAAAATGAGAGAGTGACTGAGCAAGAGACCAAGCCGGAGTTAATGTTAAACAGTCTTGTTAAATCGACTGAACCTTCGTGCTTATAGCCAATCCATGAATTACCTTCTAAGGCCTCCATACTGTATATGTTTAAAATTGAGAAACACATGATAAAGTGGTCTGGCAAATATCTTAGCTGAAATGAAAATATCTTTCTCACTTTAAATGGAAACGTAAGCATGAAATGAACTAACACGGTGAACACAATGGTTGCATTATGCGGCACCACAGTCAAACGTTCTCCACGCGTTTTCCACAGTGTTCACTACAGTACAGACTCTTCTTACATTAATTGCTAGTTCACAAACATTTGCTCTCTTGTTAACAGTCGCTCATTTATTAACACAATGCTCACATGTATAATTTATACGCACATATCCACAGGCAAAATGACCCAAAAGCACATGAGTTCAGCGCTGTAAACTTTCTGACTCCAGTCAGCCGTATTCTGTGCCTGAGATGGGTCACGTACCTCTACGCAGCGCTGGAGCCATCTGCAATGAAAGCTTTCCCATTTGTAATAAACCGCAACCTCTCAGAAGAGCAATCCTTGAGAGAATTCATCGTATTCTCTCCTCACCACAACAGCATCTGTAAAACAAATGAGCAGGGAGGTAATTGGAGACAAACAAAAATTACATTTCCAATAAAGGCTCGTATCTTTGGGCTCCCAGAAGCCCCCAGCCCTACTCAACTGTTTAACAGTCTTAATACCCCCTCTCATCATCCTTCCTGTTGGGAATCCACCTGAGAGAAGTTATCTGAGCACAAACAGAGCTCATCTAATGTGAACAGGTTGAGGGTTTAGCGGTTGAAAGGTTTTAGGCAATTAAAAGGGGAAAGTGATGGTGGGAAAGATGGATAAGGGCATTGGATATAACAGTTTAGATGACCCACACTTTAAACTTGAAGACACAGTATCCTACGGCCAAAATCACTGACTTCTGTTCATAAATGAATAACCTCTGCTAAAACAACAGGGAAGTCTGTTTCCTTACGGTTCATATGACGATAAACACTTTAAATTTGAATTTAATTTGACGAGCTAAATGGGTGACGTGTTAGACATTCACATGATGACAAAGTCAGTATTTTGAATCATGAGGTCAAATTTTGTGATGCACCTAAAATAGAGCAGGTTTGCTCTGTTTGTTCCAGCCTTCAGAGTTTGTGGAAAGTTTAGGAGAAATAAAAGAACTGGTTAAGAAATTTACAAAGCAAAACAATGATGTTGATCAATTTTATGTGGTTAAAGTCTTGGCGAAATAAAATGTTTACATAATTAGAAGTGTGCAAACCTTCCCAACACTCACATGCTTGATATTTTTTTGTTTTTGCTCCTGGTATGATCAGGAGGTTTACATTTTATTGACTTGAACGCTTGATTTTTCAAACTAAAAATGTCAAGTCCCCAAAGCTCCTTCACTTATCTTATATTGGTTAGAAATAGACATGAAAGCCCCAGTGTTGTCAGACAAATCTTCAATTGTCTTTCAATTAAATTCACAAATATGAATCTAATTTCCAAAGGCCCTTATCAATCTCTGCACAATAACCACTCCACAAGAAGATAGATGCACAGATGCATCTGACGGAGCAGCAAAGATATGGCCTATTGCTGAGAAACATGAACCATCGGCACTCTGTGCAGTCTTATTGTATCAAAACTGCCCATATTAGATAAATGTTTAAAACCTGACGTTTAAGATCCAGCTTGAGCAAAGGCAGGTGGACGTCTGGACAGGAGAAGCTCCAGATGCATTTTGGCAGAGCAAATAAAACATGGGTTTTCAGATTCAACTGGTTCGAGGCTACATTTACAGAACTTTTTCTAATTCAAAGTAACTTTTAAACGTTTGTAGTACTAAACATAACTGCCGTCAAACTTGTTTGGTCAGCCCAGAGACCAAAACACAATTTAATTTACACAGAATAAGACAGCAAACCCTGACATTTGATAATAAAGGTTCAATTAAAATGCTGGAGATGAATGTTCTGTCTGACAGATATGAACAATTAAA
Organism: Xenentodon cancila; assembly: GCA_014839995.1. NCBI lineage: Eukaryota > Metazoa > Chordata > Actinopteri > Beloniformes > Belonidae > Xenentodon > Xenentodon cancila. The sequence goes on from CM026208.1 coordinate 2,416,564, forward strand.
CTACAGTTTTTGTTTAAATTGTTCCAACCTAAGATTTTTTTATTTTTGTTTGTTTGTTTCTGAATGTTGAAGTGAGTGTAAGATTTTGTGTGTGATATGTGCCCCCCACACACACACGCACACACACACACCCACACACACACACACACACACACACACACACGCACACACACACACGCACACACACGCACACACACACACACACACACACACACACACACACATGCACGCACACACACACAGGAAGAATTCCTCTGAGTGAAGCAGCAGCAGTCATCTGTTCACTGCAGCAGAGATCAAATCGCTTTATCTGATGGTGAACCTGACATTAGGCCAAACTAAAGGTCCTCTGCTCGGTTCCCTCTTATCTAACCTCACAAACGGTGAACTCTGGGACCCGGGCCCTCGCTAGGGGAAACTGATATCTGCCTCGGGGCAAAAAGGCGGTAAGTCCCCAGCTCCGTCCATTCCGTTATGACGGCGGGCTGAGGTCACGATGGCTGCAGGTTGTGGATCACACTCTCAGATATTATTTGGCCTTCTAACAGCAATGTCTTTAATGAGATGAGGTATAATGTCAGTTTAGATGCTGGGTTAAGAAGTGAGAAGCATACAAACAAGTCCAGTCAGTCACACAGGTACAAATTTGCTTTCAGCTGGCCTGGTGAAGGTGGTGCTAATTGCATTATTTTTATATATTAATTTATTATTATTAGAACTTCTTTTATACTTGCTGCTTGGCTGGTTTAAAGAACAAAAATACTTGACAGTTTTTAAAATGAAACAGAAAAATGTGAAAAGTTAAATCTGACTGTTACATAACGTCAACCACATGTGAGAAAGCCCGCCTCTCCAACCCGTAACACGCCTCTCTCCCGCCTTCAAAAGTCGTTTACTTGACTTGTACCCTTGTGACTGTGTAGTATATGTGGGGCCCTTTTTGGTTCTTCTTTGTGCAGCTTTGAATAACACGTTAGTGAGCTTTTGGATGAGAACCATGGTGGATTAAAACGGACCATGTTTATGCTCTTAAGAGGTTACCCTTGTGGTTAAAACGTGTTTATTTGGAATTATCCACCTGTGCTGTGAAGTTTCATCCAGTTTTTGACAGAAAAAAAAACAGAATTTTACTTTCTAAATGAGACATTCATGTTCCCTCTCTCAGCAGCCACATCAGCAATAATTCCTCTCTTAATCCTAGTTGAATCGCTCCGAAACCCTCATTCCAGAGCTGAGCTGGCTTTTTGCAAACCATTTCCACCTCCATGATAGCATTCGTGACTTGGCTCCTTGTTGTGAAGGAGTTTGTCTGCACAAAGGAAATAATTGAGCAATCATCCACTTTAGTGGCCGTAAACAGCCTTCCAGGCTCTTTGTTGCTGCTGTTCCTTTTTATGATCGTACCAAACTGTTGATTTTGGCTTCAAAATCAACTCAGGACCTTTATCTACTCAGTTAATCTTGAGATAATGACGAAAGAGGCCACACCTGGCCGTGAAACTACTCACCTGTCCCCACCCAGTTACTTGTGATTACATGCAAATGTAAGTGCTTTATGTTAAAATGTTTCTAAAGAGTTAATGCTGTATTTTTGTTTTTTCAAACTCTATTGAATTAAAGCCAAAAGTCTATAAATCAGTCACATCCAGGCGACTGTATTTCAAATCCATTTTGGTAGCAAAATGCATCTGTGAGATAGACATGGAAGAGGAAACAAAGAGCAGGAAAGTGTGTTACTGTGTGCAAGTGTGATGGTGCGAGAAAGAAGAGCTAATAGTTTCAGGGCATTCCTGTCAGCGTGACTGCAAATGTTGGTCCTTTGTGGCTTCCTGTGCTCCTTAATGCTTAGCTGGTTTGATGTGCACACTCTGAGAAGACAAAGATGGAAACGTCCCTGAGATGTTTGACTAATTCCTCCACGTTCTCGCATCTCCTTTCGCTCTGCACTTCTGTTTATTTGCTTTGCCTCAGTCATTATGTGACAGAAGAATCTGGGAATGTGGGATTTGCAAAACAAACGTGCTCTCTTCCGTCATCACCGCAAACATAAAGTAAGAATTTGTGAGCGTACACACAAGCGTCTCCATCTCACAAGTTACATTTTTGCTTGCGGCATTTCATTTCTCCAATTAGATTTGCCTCAGACCTGGTTGGTTTTAGCTTTGTTTGCTCCACCAGGCAGGACTGAAAAGTGGATTTCAAACAGTTTTAAACAGTTGTCTTCAAATTGATCAAATTTATATGAATTTAAGTACCAACTTTGCCCTCAACTTCCAACCAGCACACCCAACAAAGTGTGTGACCCATATCGTTTAGTGAATGCAGTTATATCATGCACACTAATTGAAAGTGGGACATATCGGCCACATGTCTGCATTTCCATGCGTGTGCGCACCCCCACCGGCTGTCTGCCATCTCTCCTCCTTCCTCTCTGATGTGTTTTTCATGTTAACACTTTGCAGTGCCTTAGGTACATTTTGTGGCTTCCCGCCATACACAGCCCTACCAAGCCCATTTAGAATGTTTTTGTGCGATAACATTTTTATTTTTCAATTAAATTTTTATACTTTTGTGTTTTTTTCCCCTCCCATCTTTTCTTTGAGTGTTGCTATTTTTCCTTGCATGCAGTTTTCTTTTCTTTGTTCCCTTTGTCTTAAAGAAGATGCTGTTTTGATGCCAAACTGATTCCCTGACGTCCTGCAAATGGAGGCCAAAAAAGAAATAACCTCAACGTTACTGACTCTATCAGAGCGGCTAACTGGAAAATCTGGAAAACTACAATCAATTGTAGTGTGAGCTGCTGGAACATACTGTCCTCCGTCTGAGGCCCCACTTCTGGACGTGTTCATGTTTTTCTTTTACATCCATTAACAGAGATGCAACAACTGGAGGCAGATACGTAATCGATCAAGGTCATCAAATCCACTGTGCACTTATGTGACAAGTTTTCTGTGTGTTCATGGTGTTTTACATGCGTTTATCTGCAGCTGTAGTTTCCATGAAGCAATAATACACCACTGTAGTTTTGCATACTCTTTACACATTTAAAGTAGTCTTTTATTTGTTTTTGAACTACCTCTGGATCAGAATACATTAAAGTTTGGTGCCAGTGTCCAAACAATCCCTGCCGTTGTTTTGGCCTAAGTGGACCAAAGCCTAAATCTTTTAAAGTCAGAATGTGTTTTTTTACTGAATCACAAACTGAAAAAGCAAGAATCCATCAGACGTCACAGACGACTGTAAGAATCAAACGAGCCCCTGAAAACAAAAGGAGGGCAGAGAAGTGGATTAATGCGTCTCATCTCGTTCTTTCTCATCGCCTCGCACCAATCTGAATCTTGATTGGAACGGTTCAGCTGATGACAAGAAGCAAACGCTTTGAAGAAGCAGTTGTTCTCTGCTGCTTTACACCAACAGGCCAAAGTGAAGCCATATCACATCTGACACCCCAAAGCTTGAGAAATTGATCCCGGAGTATAGCCATTGATTAGGTTGGGATTTGAACAAGCACTCAGGCCAAAAACTGAGAGAAGGATCAGAAGCGAGATGTGCACCTGGCTCAGTTCTTCTGTTTGGGGAATTGATGGTCTCCCACTAAGGGGGAGATTATCCCAGTCAGGACATGTGAGCAGCACAGCATGGGCTTACATCAGTGCATGGGTTTGTATTGTTATGATGGAGGGTTTTTGTTTGGTTTTGCTTTCCCTGTTTTATCCTCGTTATAAGTTTTATGTATTTTGGATATTTTGATGCTTATGTTTTGAAGTTATGTTTTGTATTTTTCTTCTTTTTTCTTCTTTTTTTTAAAGATTTCTTGAATCCACTAACGAAGCCTCTGTTTGGTTTATTTTCATCTTTGACTTGCTGTTTCAGTTCGAGATTCTGTTTCTTTGTTTGTTTGGTTCTGTCTGACTTCGCCGTGCTCCAGTGTCTCCTGATCTTTCCCACCGGTGTCTCATCAGCCCCTGCGAGTAGTTGTTGTCTTGTCTTTCCCGTTTTTCCTGCTGGTCCATTTTGTTTTGCACCAGCTCTTGCGCTGCTATCTAGCCGATGATGGTTGCACAACAATCCTGAAATATTACCTGGATGTCCCAGGCAGCACTGGTCTTAGCCAACCGAAGGTCAGAACATTCACTGGTAATCTTCTACTGAACCTCCACAACCCTACTCTTGGGCTACTTTATTTCCTGTTGTCCATTTGTCTGGAGATTTTCCGAAATACCGAATAATCAACATAAACATGTCAAATACTTCCTTCAGCCAAACCACTTATTGATTTCTGAGGCCAGTACTTGTGAACTTCTATTAGTGTTAGATCGCTTAACTCAAAGTGAAGACTGAACAGCTACCCTGGTTCTGTCAGAAGATGTCAAAAACCCGTTTCCAGTACAAGATAAGTAACGTCATTGGCTCGTTAATCTGTTAGAGATGTTTGAGTCCTTCACTTATTGGTTACTTTTCTCCAGTGTTCCTTGTGACTGTGAAAATGACACAGTGTGTCTGTGACTTTTGGATAATATTGATGATGTACAGACATTTTTAAAGAGTTTATCATAACATCACGTCATCTCACCGTAGCGTTTCACAGAAATGTGTTAACGGTGTATTGGTGATGTAAAACATACAAACAAATTACCACTTTTTAACGTGTTTTAACTGACTGAACAGTTGTGGATATAAAAACTCTGACCAGCATCTTACTGGTGAGGGTTAAGATGCACCAAGGCAGAGCCGCTCAGGTCCTGTGCTCAAGGGCTGCTGCCCTACATGTTTTTAGACGTCCCCCTGCTACACCTGACTCAAGTGACTGTGATGTGTCATCAACAGACTTGTGCAAACCTTGAAGTCAAGCTGATGATGATCATTTCATTTAATCAGGTGTGTTGAATCAGAGAACCATCTAAAACCTGCAGGAGAGCGGCTGTCCGTGACTGTAAATGAGCAACGCTGCACTAAGGGAACAGTGTGGTTGCTGTGCAGCAAAAAGTCTGCTGGACTGTAGATGAGTGCGGTTAAAAACTTATCTGAGAGAGAGAGCAGAAAATTCAGCAGCATTCAAGTAGTTTTAAACTCTGTATCTAATCACACAGGACAGTGTTCAGTTACAAACACAATGGAAACCAGCAAAAGTGTGGAGGAGGCATACATCTGCCTGTCAGTGCCTGTATTAACCATTAATATTTTGTTGGGGGTTTTTTTCTTGTTGCTGCAAAGTAACACTGGGTGGCAGTCAAATTTAACTCCTTGACTGAAGTGCCAGGGAACGGCTGCACCGCTCCAACTGATCAGATCAAACTGGCGAGTCTGAGAGTCTGACACAAGTGGAAGAGAATCGGACCAATCTTCCAAAATAAAACACCTGGAGCGTGTTGTATGTTGATATTATGCTAAACTCTGGTGGCTGCGGGGACACAATATGCCAAGAAATGTTTTGAAACAAGCAGATTACCACATTATTCTCATGTGATCTCAAAATCTTCAGATAGGCTCACAAATCCAACTGTGCAGCACTCAGCAGTGATCCAAGAAGGTAAAAATACGGTAATAAAAAACACTCTTTTAAAAAAACAATGTGGTTCAACGTAGGTTATGTGTTACCACAAAAAAGTCCAAGAGCAAAAACAAAGAGGAAAAATAAAAGTTAAAAGCTAAGGATCTCAAGAAAGAAGATGAGTAGTGAAGAGAGGAGGTGCGAGCTGAAGGCTCTGGCAGAGCCGAAGCAGGCCACAAACAGAACAGCGCTGAAGGGCCCAGGACAAGTGTTGCCATGTCCCCCTGAAACCACCAAGACCGTTGGGTAATGAATAAATAAACAGCCCCTCCAACCATCTCGCCTCTTCCTCTTCCTGCTCTCCTTGCTTGGCAGCCAACACACACACACACACACACACACACACACACACACACACACACACCCACACACACACACATGAAAGCACACACAGAGCCTAGTGCATGTGCGCAAACAATACACACATATGCATACATGCATGACTGCCTTTGCCCTGACTCCAAAACCACACACACAAGCATTTAGACAGTTTATTCTATACACCCAAAGTCAGTGTGTAAGAGTATATATTTACCGCTTTGCCTCCATCATACTGCTTGTGCTTCATCTTTCTACTCATTTTTATCCCATACTCTGTGGAAACAATGGGCCGGCCCGGCCAAAGCCAGACATCCTCGGTGCATTCCCACACTCATGCCACATATAACCCAGCGGCGAAATCAGCTGCACACTGCAGCTGAGGCACGCAGCAACTACGTCAGAGCTGCAGAACACCGGAGAAAAATCTGCAACTCCTGCCGAGATGACGCTTTAGCTCCACATCTACAGGCCTGACAGTCAGTGAAAAAGCCTTCAATTATTCATCTCAGCGGGCTACGAAGCCAAACACAAAGCAAACGCCTTTTACCATGAAACCTTTGGGACGATGCTAAAATACTGCTTTCACCATGAGTGGAAATATAAACATTTTAATTTGGTTTTCAGAGGATTCATTTGTTAACATCATAATGTTGCATCACTAGTCTGGTAATCGACAAGAGCTGAACAGAGCTGGTGAGTGAGGGACAGACGCAGCAAACCCCAGGACAGGATCTGGTGAACTCAACTTAGATGAAAAGCAGCGTTGCCAGATCCAGTTGAGGGTTTCCAGCCCAAAAGCTGCACAAAAAGCCACCCAAATTACAAGATCAACAGTTTAAAGTATTTTAAGAACCTTGATGTGCTCACATTAGTGTTTTATGAAAAGCAATACAGTCCAAGCATGTATAAAAATCCTGCAAAAGCAAACCACCACATCTCACGTCTACAACAAAGTCCTTTAACATCATTTATGAGGTCATCTCTGCATCTCCAACAGTCTAACAAAGCTGTAAGCATCTGCCGGCCGTGTGTAGTCGGATGACAGCCTCAAACTGATGAGTAAGCAACCAACAAATTCATACAAATGTATAGCTTTAAACATACTTGGGAACCATAACTTTATTTGCCCACCCAGCTCTATTTTTACTAGTAAAATAAAATTCCAAACCAACCATTTGAGCATGAATCTGCCTTCTTTTTCAACATGTAGTGACTGCAAATATTTTACAAATATTTGACGTGGAAATTCACGAAAATGAATTTTAAAGTGAATATTTGGCATCTGATCCAAACTTTGAGCTTTCCAATGTCACACAGTATTTAAAGTTGTGTCAGACAAATAGCTCAGATACTCGCTGGCGGACAAAACAATGTCTGTTAAACACTAATGACAAAATACGCTTCAGTTTTACCTCAGTCCAATTCAAGAACCTCTGTCTTTTCAAATATACTCAAGACGTCCTTTGGGACACCAGTTTATCCGTCTGGATTTGGAAACATTACAGCATCCTTGCTTTTCCATTTCCATGCCACATCTTGACTGGGCATCTTTGCACACCTGGGGTTGTGTCTGGTGTGCATGTACCTGGCCTCCATTGCTCATGTGCTGAAGACCTGTTCTTGTGCTGCTATGATTGATGCTTCCGTCCGGTCCTTCACACCAGACTCTTGGAAGGGCTTCTCAGCATCAGCCACTTCTTCAAGCTGTACACGTGCATGGTATATACGGGGCTTCGGCTTCTCTTTCCATTATGGTTCCTCCTCCATCTTTTCCTGCTCTTCTCCAGATCTCTTTTGCCTGAAACATTCACTTTGCAGTACAACCCAAGCTGAAAGCCAGTCCCAGTGCAGCAATCACTTTTTACAAGAGACATTTGAACATCTGAGAGAAGTTCAAAGTCCATGTTAAACCTGACTGCTCAGTTTTTAATAGCAAGTGCACCAAGCACCCGTTTTATCCTTTTCAGGGTCACGGGGGTCTGTCGGAGCCTATCCCAGAGCTCATTACAGGCGAGAGGCCGGGGTCCACCTGGACAGGTCGCCAGTCCATCACAGGGCCTACACACACACACACACACACACATATATATATAACTACACACGTCTATATATGTGTGTGTGTATATATGTGTGTGTGTGTGTGTGTGTGTGTGTGTGTGTGTGTGTGCATAGCTAAATTGAGAATCAAACAACATGCATGTGGGATCATGTTTGCTGAAAATGCTTCACCGTAGTTACTTGTTTCTGCTCTTCTGATATAGTCAGCTGGAGGAAAACAGCTGCTTTGAGATCAATAAAGAAGAGACAAAGAGAAAATAAAAGTATTAATAGGAGCCCAATTTTTATGATTTAATGTTATCAATTGGGTGTATGTTTATATCAATAAATAGTAACTTCAAATGAACTAATCAAGTTTTGACACGCTAATGCTGATCATTTCTCCAATATGCTGGTTTCTTTTACCCACAAGCACAGCAGAAAGCAGTTAAGGTCTCTAAAGTGAGAAGTTTAATGCAAACCACAAAACAATTAAAATGAAAAATACACCTGTATGCCGCATAAGTACTCCTAAATAGGTTTATTCTTCCTTGTTTTCACATCACCTGGACTTTATTATGTCTGCCAAATAATGTTTTAAACATCACACTTTTATAAACACTTGCCCAAAAAGAGCCTTCGATCTACACTAAACAAAGCTAGAGGGTCAAACTTTAACAGGCGCGATGTGGGCCCTGAATTAAATGTTGGATTTGCTTTAACCTTGAGTAAAAATCTGTATTTTGTGCATGCATGCGTCTCTCTCTCCATCTCCCACACTTTATGTGGATGCAAATGAGTATCTGGCTGTTTATATGGAAGCAAACGTAGGAAAGAATGTGTGTGTACGTTGGTGATATCAACGTGTGCTCACTCTGCTCTCCATGCTGCTCTGCTCCCACAGTGCCCCTGGGACCCATCTGCCTCCCTGTTATTAATTCATCAGGCTTAACCATGCAGCGCTTTATGACTCTGTTTGGACTGACGAACTATCACACACCCGTTTCTCTCTCTTACTCTCCTGCAAAAGCACAGTATTGAAAAACAATATCCATCACTGGATGCTGAGCCTCCACTTGCAGCATAAAATGTCTAGTCTATTGTCTTGGCCTCGTATGTATAGTCCAGAGTTATCAATACAATGTGCAAATGAGGCATGTGCTCAACCTATGCATGGCTGCCACAGAGAAAATATCTGTACAGTTATTGTTCTCGGTCACTGAAATTATTCAAAGATGATTCTGTTGGATGAACTGAATGCAAAAGCCAAATGGGAAAAAGAAAGAAGAGAGCATTTCCTTTCACTTAAAAAGTGTCAAAGTTAATTTGTCAAAAGGCTATGAACTTTCTTTGGGCTGCCATCAACTTAACTCGCTTTATTTCTCACTCCATCTGTGCAGCTAATTCCCATCAGAGAAACTATTTTGCTGATTGCAGCCATGTTCAAAATAAACCTCTTTAAAGAATGAAATCTAAACTTTGCAATGAAAAATAATCTATGAATCAATCAATGCCCTTCACATGAATCAGTCTTGATTGCCATGCCTAAACCCTTTCCCATCAAACACAGAGGGGAAAAAAGATCTGAGATTGCGGCACATCAAAAGAGTTTATCTAGCCAGTATTATATGACTGTAAATAAACGCAGCAACGGTACAAGATACACTCAGAGAGCAACTGAAGGAGGGGGAGGAAAAGAAGTCTTTACCTGGCAGCTCAAAAGACAAACAGCACACATCACTCAAAAGACAGAAACCGTAGAAACTAAATGGATGAGCTATTTTCTCCTTTTATTTGTGACCATGTTAGGCTTTCTATGGTTTAATATCTAAAACATGTAAGACTACGGCGAAGACAGCAAACACCACAAAACAATTACCCACTGCACAATTTTCAGTTATTGTTATAGTTTACAGAGATGATTTTCCCATTTTCAAAATATTACTTCCCTAAGAAGAGCTGCAGCACATTTATTTAACAGATCACAAATTTAGATGCAACCGCTTTTGCCTTCAACTTCGTCCCGCAGAGGGCAACGTGAAACTCGAGGACTTTCTGGTCTAACGGGAGCTGACTGCTGAGGTCATACTGCCCCCCAGTGGCCATAATCAGAATAGAAAATCTGCTGCACTGAAAGTTCCAGTCCAGGTGAAAACGGCCAAGTTTGGTCTAAATTTCAGGGTTGCATTCTCACAGCAGGAATCCAGGAGACTGCTGTCAATAGGAAGAGGAAAAATGTTGCCTTTCTGCAACCTGTAGCGTGAGACACTTGGGTCAAAATAGCCCACCGTTGTTGAAGTGATTCTTTAGTGTTGACAGTGCTCGTGTCTGATTCGTGAGCACTAACATTTGAGCCTCTATGGAACAAAGTGACTGATAGTGTTCTGAAAATGGACAGACATTGTGATGACATGCATGATAGTGAGCCGGTTGTCACTTCAAATACATGAAAAAGATGCCGAAAAGTTAATGGGAGAAAATGCCAGAGAAGGGCTCTCTGTGGACAGAGGAGTGAAAATAACTGACGAGAAGTGGAGAACCGTGACATGTTTTACACAGAAGTAGAGGAGCCAAGGTGGATGGAGGCTGAGAGGAGGAACGAGTCAAGTTTGGTAGCTGCTCGTTGCCTGGCTGAAGTACGGGAACAGCAAACTTATGATATGGAAGTACAAGAAAGAACAAAAGGAAAGTAAAAATAACACATACTTTCGTTTAGGTCACTCAGACAGACCAGAAGTTCTCTTTAAAACATTGACTCAGTTACATTAAATAGTTATGCTTTTTACAGTAATGTATACTAACGATAATGCAGGATGAAAAAAACAAAAATACTGCAACGCAGTGATGGATTATCAGGAATAACTGCTCTTCATTTAAGCTTTTAAAGGGCAGGCATTTCAGCACTGATGACATCATAGCTGTCTTAATGTAAAAAAAATAAATGCACACACTCTAAAGGAAATCAATAGTAAGTTATACAACTGCATGAACACATCGCTGTAATTCCTCTATAGGAATACAGACAAAAAAACTTCATATGCTTTTCAAAAAGTGCACATGGATCTTTTAGAAAGATATCTCATAACATAACACTGAGGCAGAATATGAAGAAGCTGCAGATGCTCGGTGGTATAAGGTGGAAACATGCTTTAAGCAAGTGTAAAGAAAGCTTTTTGTCAAAGAAACAAAGATCCTGGTTCCTTGGGTACACTGTTGCTGTCGCTCCATTTCCTGCCCTAAGCTACCTTACTTAGTGCCTCTGCCTCCGGGGAGCTTTTTCTTGGCAAACAGGGCTGTTTATTTTACCAAAACGGGCCTTCAATTCAGCTCCTTTGTCTAATTAAAATGTTGACAAAGCATCGGGGACTAGGCATTTTATTTAACAGTTAATTGTGCTGACGCCGGGGACCGGGGTATTTTGTGCATACACTCCGCAAGATCTCGGGGAAATAACACAATTGTGTTTATACACACACACGTGCACACGCACGCGGGAGATCCGTTTCTTGTTCACTGGTAAGATGAATTTTAAACAGGAGTACCAAGTTAATCAGTGGGAATTCTGTGGGGGAATATCAAGTTGCCTTTTAACACGGCAGGATGCATGTATGATTAACGTACTGCTCCCAGTTGGGCTGAACTGAATAATTGTCTTGTTTACCAACAGGTGTTTTTAATCTAGACACTGGAATTAACAGTCCTTGTTTGTAAGGGCACTCAGGGGTTGCCACGTTTGGGATGTAACGGCTCGTCATTTTTCTTATAGACAGCTCATCTCATCCTAAATGAGCATTTCAAGAAAGTAGGTTCCAATGAGAGAACAAAGATGTGTTGTTGGCGTTCTCTCTTTATTAGACATTGATGTCCTTGGTGATAATAAACCATGCCTAGAATATCTTTTGAGCTGTTACACATACAGGCTGAATTGGTACACATATGTCACATTATGATTTATGGACAGTAAGTGGGCAGCTGAACGTGTCTGTTCATAATGTTTTAATGTGTTGAAATTAAATGAAAAAGAGTCCACGATGTGTTTTGTGTGTTGGTTGTTGTGTTACGTAACTTTAATATGACGCCGTTCTGCGTGAATCATTGAGAATGAGTCCACCTTTGTGCCAACAGTCAGTGACGCAGGCGACCCTTCAATGTGGCCCAGGACACAAAGTGTTTACACTCTTAAAAAAATCGCATCTCAGCACATCTTCAAATGTGCCCGTGATATGTTTACGTATGTAAACTAAAGCAAATACATGGACGAGAACGGCTCGTAGAGGAGGTAAAATACCCTTCAGGAATAAAACCTTCTCAGTCAGTTTGCTTGTTTGTGTCACAAACTGATTGTATGTTAATGGTGTACTAATTGTCTGTAATTTATTATTTTTTGTACATTATTCTATTTCTCCTTTTTAACATCATCCTAACAGGGACTACGGATGAAAACGACCCTATGTGGCTAATTATGGTCCCATTACAAAACCAATTGACATGAGTGTGGTAATCAGGGTAAATAGTCCCAAAACGCCCCTGAGCTGCTTCCCCTGGCAGCAATGCAGGCCCAAACCATCATACTGCCTCCACCATGCTTCAATTATCTTGTTGCAACTTTTCGTTCCTTTTCTTCTTCTGACTTTTATTCTTTCAGTAATTTTCATGTTTCACCTGAATACAGAACATGGAAGGTGTTTTTGTTTGTTTGCTTAGATGTTTTCTGCCAAAGTCTAATCTGGCCTTCTTGTTCTTGAACGTCACTGCTGTTTTCCACCTTGTTGTTAACTAATTTACATGAATGGATCACCGGGTTTAGATTTTGACAGATTTTGACATACTTACCATCTCCAGCATATTCACATCCTCTCATGTTCGGAGGTGGTTTTTTCTTCACGAGGAGGAGATGCTGCAACAATCCTCTCCGGTTATCTTCAGTGGTCTTCCACTGATCTGATCAAGTTACACACCAGGGAAGCTTAAAAAGAGAAAGTAGGAATCCTGTTCAAACAGTGTTTATATAAATTCACCAAAAGGGGAAGAAAAAAATGTTTTCCACCCTAAAAATGATTGAATAACACGTCAACATTTGTTCAAATCCCTGAAGATTCATATTGTCAAGCAGGATCCCAGTGGCACATTTATCACATTTCGTACTTCCGGCTTTTTGGATGTCTCTCTGGGAACTAGAAAAACAAGGCAGTCACCTTGAGTGTCATCAATAAACATACAAAGTTGTTGTTTTTTTCCACCTCTCCTAATTAGGTGTTTAAGCACTTGGTTTTCTGGTCGTCTTTGGTTCTAGATGATTTGGTGAAAAATGGTGTGAGTTCCGTGCAAATAGTGCATTTACTGTTCCAGGCGTGAAGCAGGTTATTCAATAAAGTCTCGCTTGTATTACCTTTTAACACGTCAGCCTGAAAATGACAGGTTGATAAAGGAAAGGTTTTTCAACTTCCACTTCCAACAGTTTTGTAGCCCAACAGGGTAAACCTCGGGGTGAAACTGAAAATGTATGAGAAAGACAGACATTCAAGGCCCTAACTTGGTAATGGAAGTTGGGGGTTTCTGTTGTTTTTTATTAAAGAAATTTAAAAACACCCACCAAGTCTTTTATGTAGTTTGAAATGAAGCCAGTCTTGTGTTCAGTAAAAGTTGCCATTTGGAGTCTAAAGTCTACATCTAATCCTTGAATTAAATAAAAAATGCAAAACAAATGACTGTACCAATAACATTTACAGAACTGACGTGAACATTTATTTCATATACTAGACATTCCCTAAATGAAGAGGGCTGGAGGTGGGGAGTATAGGACTTGCTTTGGGAGTGACAAGGATGGATTAAAAATCAGCATATGTGAGAATAAACCAAGGTTTGGGTCCCAGGGGGCCTGGGTTGTTGGTGTTGGGGTCTGATGTTTGGATCTTGCCTGTGGCTGGGACCTCAGGGGGCTTGTGTGGGGCTGCCCTAAGGTGGCAAATTGAGTGTTTGGGGTGGCCCTGGGGGGGTCCTTTGAGGTAGGGTGTTGACTTGTTGCTGGTGCATCGTGGTGGGTGGAGGGATGCCATCCGGCTGTCCTGGTGTCACTGGTGATCTTGTTTGTCCCTGATTTATCCCTGTGTTGGGTTTGGGCGGTGGGCGGTGGGCGGTGGGCGGTGGGCGGCTTGCACGGCCGTCTTGGCCCTTCTGGTGTTGATCGTTTTGCCCCTGTTCTTCCTCACTTCCCCCTCTCCCTCTCTGCTGTCTTTTTATCCTTTCATCTGCTGGCAGGCGGTGGAGTGGTGCTGCTGCTACCGGGCTGTGCAAAGTGGTGGGCTGTTAGGTCCGTTGCACTTGGCGGCGCCAACGCCATGGACTGGGGTGCAGCGTTCTGCGGAGGCCTGGGTGCCGCTGCCTGGTTGTGGCCCTACGCACTTGGGTTCTGGACCGGGCCTCCTGTCAATAGAGGTGTGCGTGTGCGTGTGTGTGTGTGTGTGTGTGTGTGTGTGTGTGTGTGTGTGTGTGTGTGTGTGTGTGTGTGTGTGTGTGTGTGTGTCTGCATGTTTATATTCGGGCTTATGCTCATACCTGTAAGTTTGTAACACAGACAAAAAATAAAAATAATACTCACAACCCTTAGAGACCTGCATGCATGTTTCATACACACACACATACACACACACACACACACACACACACACACACACACACACACACACACACACACACACACACACACACACTGCACCCATCACTGTCATGTCTTTCTTTCAGTCTTGGCTTTCATGTTTCACATCAGTGATTTTAGTCCTCTTTGTCAGAATTAGGACTTAAATGAAAGACATTTACATTCACACACACCTGAGCACCTTAAAAAAAATAATCTCTGCAGTGAGATCAAAATTTACATATCTTATCAATAAAGCTTTTATCAAATCATGGTAGTAACCATTAATATATATGCAGACGTTTTTTTTTATTTTGTTGCATTTAATGGCATATTAATTAAGTGGAAATGATTGTATTTTGGGTTATGTTTCAGTTAAATTCCATTCCATTTAAAGGTAAATTAATTATTAGTTGAATAGATAAATAAAATGCAGGATTAAAGTGTGTTTCTGTCCCTCCTGCACAGTTTGTGAACACTTGATCACAGAGGCATGCTCTAATACGAACATCGATGCATTTCCATCAACACGCACGGCTGAAGCAACCAACAAAGGGGCTGCTGGAGCTTGTTTAGATCATCCCTCACACACCCCAACATTTTAAAACCCACACGATACACACATGCACACAAGCACGTAGATCCCTTTCAAGGGACACTCTTTCTGTTGTTGTTCGCTTTCATAGTCGTTGCCATATGACTAATCTTGTAAACTTTTGCTTATTCACTGGTGACAGACTCAGAACCAAGACCTGTGAAGCGTTTGTGTACGTGCCCTCTTCTGCACATGCAGATCTGTGTGTCGCACAACGGTTGTTTGGAAATCCAAGAGTGAGATTAAATCAGCTTGGCTGATCACCAGTGGATATGTTTACAGCTGGCTTCAGACAGAAATGATAAGCTGTTTATGTCAGATCTGTCATGAGCAATTGCAAATGTTTAGACCTTCTGATGTGTGCAACATGATACTCCACATGTGAAGGAGCTTTTGCATGTGTAGATAAGCAATCAGTGAGTGTATATCGGGTTTAAAAACAATTTTGCACTTCTCTGGCCCTTAAATTAAAATATAAAACCTGCACAATGAACATTTAAATACTAGTATTTACTGTGATGCAACATTTGACTATAGACACTGGTGTGGATGCATATTTACAGTCTATTGTTAATCAACTCCCAGATCTGAAAAGTTATTTGGAGCAGCCTTTATTATGAGCTTACTTTTACATTGTGTGTTTTTGAGAACATATGTAAGGCACATCCAGCAAGAAGTAGCGTGTAGCCAACAAAGAGTGACCGTCCTCTTTCCCGGAGGGCCTGCTGGTTATTTGACAGGACTGTATATCATACCACTGGATGACTTCTAATTGCAAGTGACTGCTCTGTGTTTATCAGGAGCAGCTGTACGGGTGTGTTTGTGTGTGTGGCGGGGGTTCACTGCCTTTTTTTGTTTTCTTTTTTTAAGGGAATAAACGTAATAAGTATTGTGTTTGCTGTGGATTCTTTAGGAAATTGCCGTTGCACACACAGAGGCTGGAGCCGAGGCCTGGCGACAGAGACAGAGTCTGGCACCCCGAACCATTACTACGCCCGCTGGGACCACAAAGGCCAAGCTCTCTGTGAGAGCCAGTGTGTATTTTGACAGTGCTGTAAGCTTTCGGGGGTTAAAGCTTGACACAACTTGATATGAGTGTGAGGCTGTAGGTAAATGTGCAATTTTCTTTTCTTAACTTTGGCTGAGTCAAATGCAAGATGCTGCTCTTTCAAACTATGATAATGCCATTACGATGGGTACTGCTTCAAATTTGATAAACTCAATTCATTCACTTCAACATTTATGTATACTACATAGTCATTGTTTTCAAGCAAGTTGGCTACGATGTTATTCCACCATAATTTCAGTTTTGTACAATTATAATTGCACTATGGCAAAACTATATACATGGCACATTTCCTTGCATGAAGTGCTAGAGTTTAGATTTATTATACTAGTAATGTTGAACATGGAGGTTGCATTACATACGTCATTATGTGCATGCATGTTTTGACAGCACTACAAAGTTCCAAACTTGAGAAGGCAAAGCTATAAATCAGAAAACCGTGGACGCCACACAGGAGAAACCCATAGACTAAACACTGATGACCCCGGGGCTGACCTTAATATGCACACAGGCACATACAAACACACACACACACACACACACACACACACACACACACACACCAAAGCAAAACACAAGCATTTTTAAACCTGCTTTAAAAACAGTCAGGATTAAGCAGTGATTTGACATTGAATGATACATCAAGGCAGAAATCTGTTACTTATTTGTCATCAAAAAATTACTAATTATTTACTCAATATTTTGTCCTCCTATATTCTTAACAAGTTTGTCTTCCCCTCTGTAAATATGTTGATCAAAATTCAGTTGAATACATTTTTTTTTTGTTATTTTAGTCAAAATATGAGGAATATGGAATCCAACTCTTGTCACTGCCAACATCACTGGAAACTTTACAAGACGTATCACAATGATGGTTAATATATTACCTGACCAAACACACACGTCCACTTTTATCCAGCAAGACAAAATGATATCAGGACAAGAGCATAAGTCAGCTACCTTGACAAATCCTAGGATGTGGACGGGTGTCTACCTGTTGCAGTATGTTGTTACCATTTAGGGGCAAAAATATTTCAAGTAATCTGTTGGGCGGTGATGGGGTTAAATCATACAGACTACAAATTATCTAGTGCTGAGTGTGAACTCAGATTTTTCTCAGTAAGCAGCCATCTGTCAAACATTGCTCGGCCCATATGAACAATCTGGTCATTTTTTAAATTTTTTGCTAAAAACCCTCCTGTGACAGCATAATCCTGAAAATTACGATGAGGATAAGAGTGTCAAAACTGGTGATTTAGGGTTCGACACAGTCACTTTAAAAACTTCGTGCACCCTCTTTATATCTTATGTTTTTTTTCTCTGTGTGTGTGTGTGTGTGTGTGTGTGTGTGTGTGTGTGTGTGTGTGTGTGTGTGTGTGTGTGTGTGTGTGTGTGTGTGTGTGTGTGTGTGTGTGTGTAAAAACAGCATAAATCTGATCATACTGGGTCTAAGAGGATTTAAGAGGGTAAGTTACAATCAAGTGGTGTTGGTCCTCGACCTTTAATGAAATGATCATCAGCAGGTCTGCAGACCCAAAAGTAGATGTTTTGGCAGTTTGCTGAATTGAAGCATTCAAGTAAGTGTTAACACAATGCCAAGAGGGACTGATATAAGCATTGGTCTTATAGAAGCAACTTTGCTGAACATCAATTTGGAATGGGTTTAAAATATATAAATATTAGATGAGCTACAACAATTCTATACACATCGGCACAAAAATATAACAAATGACAATAACACAACCATCGGCATGGGAACAGTTAAAATAGCTCACTGTTCTCAACTGTGTGGGACAAAACCTCTCAGCTGAGGTCACAGGTAGTCAATCAAAGCCGATGAGGGTGTAGCTGATACGCACAGACACGTCACTGTTATCAGGACCATATTTCACCCAGCAGCCAGGGGTAATCCATTTTAAATTTATATGGTCCAATAGCTGGCTGGACTTAAGAAGAATTCCTACGAATATTTAAGTTTCTTAAAAGGGGCCTAAAGCAACAAGAAAAAAATTACAGCAGGTCTTAGGAGTTAAGTGAGAAGTTAACTCGTAGGTTAGCATCTTGCACTAATGGATAGTTCTGTAAAACTGCTGATTATTTGATTTATATAAACATATAAATAAACAAACGTCTGTCTCCCTCTGCTGGAACAAACATGCATCTACAGTACTAACAACCGTTAGACCAGGTTGATCCTGACATCCCAGTGACTCCTAATCGCTCCCAAAGTCTCACTGAAACTGTTAGATTGACCTTTTGTCTCATACCACACACTGTGGTGCCCTCATTTATCACCCGGTTATGAACTGTTGTAGAATACAGCGAATGATGAAAGAGGGTTTGTATATGTGTTCAGGGGTCATTAGTGTGCAGGAAATTGTTCGTTTTTAACGGGGAGTGTGGCTTTGGGGTGCTTGTTTGAAGAAAAAAAAAAGGTTTTTATGTTTGTGTACCAAAGTTACAGACTGAAAGAGACTTTTGGAGGTCAGAAATGTCAGGAAGTCAGGGCTGATAAATGTTTTGTAAAACTCAGGATGGAATGCAATGTGTTTGGGTTTGCATTTTAGACTCTTTTACATCAAACTTAAAACATAGGAGCCAATAGTTTTACATCTATTCCTATTTAAATTTGCCAATTGTTCCTATAGTTCCATCAAATCAAAATATTATCCAATTTCTTTACACATTGCATCCTTATCACTCCTAACCTTTTAGCCATGAAAAACAAAACATGTCCATTCCTTAGGAAAAAGGTGAGTAAACAGGTGAGTAACAAGGTGAGTACAGTAGTCCATAATCTGAACGTATTGTTTTATAGACAAGAGTTTTTGGGGGATTTTTGCTCTTTGTGTAGGTTTTATGAGGCACAACTGAGTGACTAACTGTAATATGAAAAACACATTTTCACAAGCGGTTATTTTGAAATTATGTTACTAGGATAATCAAAGTTGTTAACATTATTAACAGCTAAATTCCTTTAAGTGTACTGGCTGACAATAATGACTTACTAAGGATTTTAAGTAAAGATCTATGGTTACTTTTATTTTTTGCAGATTATCATTTTCCTACATGATAAGTAAATATGTCTGGAAAAGATCTGGACTAATAAAATCAGTCCTGATGTTATTCTCCCATTCAACAGCAACCATTCCCTTTAGGATCAGTGAAAAGAAAAAAGTCCCGAGGACTGTTATCACTGCCTGTGTCATGAAAGATTACATTTTCAAACTAAATGTTCAAACTAAAATATCACAATAAACTGATATTACAGTCAATGTTTGATTGACAGTCCAGAAAGTGTGATAATGCACTTATAGAATCATCAATCCATCCATCCATCTATCCATCCATCCATCCATCCATCCATCCATCTATCCATCCATCCATCTATCCATCCATCCATCTATCCATCCATCCATCTATCCATCCATCCATCCATCCATCCATCCATCCATCTATCCATCCATCCATCCATCCACCAACTTCCACTTATCTGAGGTCAGGTCATGGAGGCAGCAGAGTAAGAGGGGAGGCCCATGACTGGTTCTCCCAGACCATCTCCTCCACCTCCTCTGGGGGAAATACCAAATAATTCCCAGGCCAGCCAAGAAAACCACTTCCCGTGGGAGGAGTCATGGGGGCATCCTCACCAGATGCCCGAACCGCCTCAGCCAGCTCCTCTTGATGTGGAGGAGCACCAACTCTACTCCGAGTCCCTCTCGGATAACTGAACTTCTCAACCTATCTTTAAGTGAGAGTGGAGCGATCCTATGAAGAAAACTGCAGATGCTGCACTGATCTGCCTGTCAATCTCCCCTCACTCGGGAGAGACCCTGAGAAATGTAAACTCCTCCGCTTGAGGCAGTACCTTGCTCCCTACCCAGAGAGGGTATTCCGCCGTTTTCCGACTGAGAACCACAGTCTCAGATTTGGAGGTAGGGATTCTCAGTTCCGCCAAAGAAAACCAAAAGGAACACACCATTTGCAAAAAGCAGAGGTTGAATCCGGTTGAATTGACAAATCCGGTGACAAATGGCAGCCCTGACGGAGCCCAACTCTCACATGAAAAAAATCCAGCTTACAAACAGCAATGCATATTGCCAAACTTACAAATTGGACGTGGACTTGCAGATTAAATAAAAAGATGAAATATGTGAATAAACTTGCTTTTTTGAAAACACGTGGTTGGGACTGACAACATCAACATGAACTGTAATGAGCAGCTGTTTGGAGAAAAGAAAAAAAACTCAGCAGAAAGCTGCATGAAGCCGGCTCTGGCCTTGCGCTGCAGACGGTGACATGAGGAGCATTTCACTGGCAGAGAAGGAAGAATGGATTCAGATAAACAGCAACGAGGTCCCAAAGCGAACAAGACACAGACATGTTTGAGCCCAAGGACAGCAGAGTCTGGGTGTGCTGGGAGAAACAGAATCTCTGAATCCTACATGAACATACACCAAATGTTGTGCAATGCACTTGGCCAGAGTTGTTAAGATTTTTGTTTGAAAAACACTTAGGCACAACAGCAGGCCAATATGATAACATTATATTTTAAAGCAGCTAGAAGAGTTACACGAGTGATATCCCAAGATCTACATTAGAAACAGGCAAAATAACTGGTATTTACCAGGACACAGGCTGCAATAATGGCAATAAAGTCTGGAGGAAAATGAAGTTTACATGCACTTGTGAGTGCAGAGAGCCATTATTGCCCTCTGGCGTAGCCGTTATTGATTACTTACATCATGCTTACATTGGTGATTTACTCTTTGCAATGCCAGAAAATAGTAAAAACCACAACAACAGTTTCACAAGAAATTAAATAAAGTAATATTTGTTTAATATTGGTCTTATTCTTCTTTGGAAAAGAATAAGAATGCTTAAAGTCTCAGAGAAGAAGTAAAACCTCACAGTTCAAAGATTATTTCACCAAGCCATGTAAAAGACCCGTCTATTTCATTAATTCATAAATATTGATTTGATTTTCATTATTTCACAGACTAATTGATAGTTATTACTTTTTCTCAGCAGTAAATGAACACTTCAAACAAAACAATTTTATCACTCCAAAAGACTGGACCAAAGATAACAACGGTTTAACTCAACTGGCTTTACAAACTTTTTTTACAGTTGGTATTTGGTGCTTTAATTATTAATATTTCTCTGGTCATTGTGGCACTTGGTGGTAAAAACCTTCTAATTCAAAACATGAGGGGATTAAAATAAAAAAACTAAAACGTTTCCAAATACAAAAATAAAAGATCAAAGTCAAACTAACAGGTGAAATCTTTTTTATGTTTTTTGGAAAGACATGACTGTAATAGACACTTATATGAAATCAGAAGTAAATCATTTGAAAATATTTCACTATTTTAGAATATTTTTATAATAATGTTTTAACATAAAACTGCAAAGAATTGTGGGACTTAAATTTCCCAACCCGTGAATCTGCCAAACAGAGCAACACCTTTACGCTTCTGTTTCATATGAGATTTGGATTTTATTACTATTTATTACAATTAGGGTTATAAATGTAAAGGTTTTAAAAAAACCTACACAAATGTGTATTTGTTTTTGGGTTGTGTTGATGATAACCACATAATTTTGTTATTGGACCACATGGGTACCAAACCGGTCCAAACCGGACTCGACCAAACGTTCATCTAATTATAAATTTAGATGAACGTTAAGGAGAAATCTTCCTCCATCAGTTTATGTGATGTGAATTTAAACCCTGTTGAGCAATTTAGAATTATGCTGGAAAACAAGATAATAAATTTGAAGGTGTTTATCTTAATACAAATCTATTTGGATAGGATGTTTTTTATTGAACAGTCCACTCTACTGTGAAAAATAGGAAATTATAAATGTCTTCTTTCCAGAGTCTGGAAAACTGAGACTAAATTGTAAGTGTTTAGTCCACTGATGATTAATTGTAGACCGACTTACCGACCGTGTGTGGACTCAATTACTGTTTATATACACAAGGGAGCTGTGAATGAATGACCCCTCAATATTCTGAGGGGAAAGTTCTCTTACATGAAGTACATTCAAAATATAAAGCAAATATTAGGACAGGATAAGGACACAAAAACAACACTCAGTGACAGAAACCAGACATTGTAAAGAGCACTATGCCCATGTAGTTTTTGGCAACTTTGTAGGGTGACTAAGAGAGTTATAAAACAGAATATTAAGCTCAACGTAATGTGGGGAACATTGTCCACGTTGCTTTGTGGTTTTCCCGATGCAATACTGCTTAAGACTACTTCAAAGTTAAAAACAGTCAACTTTGATGTGAACTATTCTGATTTTGAACAAATACCGTGTAGAAATTCAGTTAACAGTTGGGGTTTGACTGGCTGTGTAGTTAGGTCTGATTTCTTTAAATGAGGAAATCATTTTTAAGAAGGCATTACTCAAGCGGCAGCCTGTTTAGCTCTGTCAAATAGTTGTCTTTCTTCATGTTTTCAAGGGTTTTTGCTGAGCCTTTTAACCACTGAAACTGATTTTCCTAAGCATTTTCCTTGCTGGTTTGGATGCTGTTCTGTCTGGAGGATGTGTCACAGGCCACATGCACATGCAGCCATGTGTTGATGTGGCTGCAGGAGCATGTACTGGACGACAGCATCTCTCTACATTGACTTCAGTTGACTGCAGGTGCACAAATCACGTTTGACAGATTGACAGAAATGGGGAAGGAGTGCTGCAGCGCCTGTAAACAACAGGTGTAATCCTGTGCATGTGGCTGTGAAGGAGCAACTCTACACCCCAGATGTCAACCTGTTAAATGTGGGTTTCCATCCATACTGCTGTCTACTGATCTGTAGCGAAGACATTATGAGCTTCTTTAGCAGTAAAATTGTCAGATTTAGAGAAGAAATCAAGTGGAGTTTGTATGTTCTCCCCATGCTTGCGTGGGTTCCCTCGGGTACTCCGGCTTCTTCCCACAGTCCAAAAACATGTATGTTGTGAGTGTGAGCGTGCATGGTTGTTTCTGTATGTGAACGTGGACTGGCGACCTGCCCAGAGTGGAGCACTGCCTCTCGTCTGCATTGAGCCAGGATAGGCTCCGGCAGACCCCCGTGACCCTACAAAGGATAAAACAGGTATAGAAGACGGACGGACGGACGGACGGACGGACGGACGGACGGACGGACGGACAATACTGGACCAGATCACTGTATCCCTAAATGTAGGATATGTGCCACAGGTTTTCAAACTTGCAGTAATAAACTGTTATTTTAAAAACCCTCCCTTGACCCAGACATTTTAGCTAATTATAGACCAATTTCCAACCTTCTAATAATATCTCAGATTCTAGAAAAGATAGTTGCAAGCTGAATGTGTGGCCATTTGTATATAAATGTTTTTATTTCCTATTTTCTATTAGTTTCTATTTAAAGTTTTTCAGTCAGGGTTCAGAAGCATCATAGCACAGAAACAGCACTGGTTCCAGTCTCGAATGACCTTCTTATGGCCTCAGATAATGCATTAGTGTCCATACTGGTTCTGCTGGACCTCAGATAATGGATTAGTGTCCATACTGGTTCTGCTGGACCTCAGATAATGCATTAGTGTCCATACTGGTTCTGCTGGACCTCAGATAATGGATCAGTGTCCATACTGGTTCTGCTGGACCTCAGATGATGGGTTAGTGTCCACACTGGTTCTGCTGGACCTCAGATAATGGATTAGTGTCCATACTGGTTCTGCTGGACCTCAGATAATGGATTAGTGTCCATACTGGTTCTGCTGGACCTCAGATAATGGATTAGTGTCCATACTGGATCTGCTGGACCGCAGATAATGGATTAGTGTCCATACTGGTTCTGCTGGACCTCAGATGATGGATTTGTGTCCATACTTGTTCTGCTGGACCTCAAATGATGGATCAGTGTCCATACTGGTTCTGCTGGATCTCAGATGATGGATTTGTGTCCATACTTGTTCTGCTGGACCTCAGATGATGGATCAGTGTCCATACTGGTTCTGCTGGATCTCAGATAATGGGTTAGTGTCCATACTGGTTCTGCTGGACCTCAGTGCTGATTTTGATACTACAGCTCACAGCCACAGAGACTAGAGTATGTTGTTGGGATTAAAGGGACAGCTCTAGGTTGGTTTAAATCAGATCTGTCTGATAGACTCCAGTTCATTTATATTAATGAGGTCCCTTCAGTACAGATGAGGGTCTGCTATGGTGTCCCACAGGGTTTAGTTCTAGGGTCAATGTTGTTCAGTTTATGCTAACCCTTGAAAAGTATTATCCAGAACCACAGCATTCATTTTTTAAATTTTACTACTTGCGTATAAAGTCCAAAATGGCCTAGCGCCAAGATATTTCTAAGACCTGATAGAACCTCATGTTCCTAACAGAGTTCTCTGTTCTCCGAGTGCAGGTTTACTCATACTTCCTAGAAGATCCAGATGTAGATCTGGAGGACGGGTCTTCTGCTATCAGGAACCATCACTATGGAACCAACTTCCAGTTTGGGTGAAGGAGGGTGACACCACCTCCACCTCTAAAACCAAACTTTAACCATTTGTGTTCAGTAAAACATCTAGTTGGTGTAAACTTTAGTGTGTCAGGACCAGTAGTCACAGCTGCAGCTGCAGGACCAGACCAGAGCAGCTGGTCTTCAACACAGCTTCATCTGGATCTGCTGCTGTAGACCTGCTCCAGGGGGGCACCAACATGATCCACTGACCTGCAGCCCCACCTCTGACCACCTCAGCGTCTGCTGTCTACACCTGTTTACATAGTGTTCTCTGTAGTCCACCAACTAACCAGGTATCAGTCATAGATACATGGAAGTCTTAGTTCTGCTGCTGATGGATATTTATACTGGTGGATCTGGTCTTTTGTATCTTTGACGGTGTGTCTGTGACTCTTCTCTCTCTACTTCCTGCTCTACCCAGCTGGTCTTCAGTTGGAGGGTCTCCCCTTATGGCCCAGGTCCTGGTCCAGGTTTCTTTCCTCTTAAAGGAAAGTTTTTCTTGTCGCTGTTTGGTTTAAGGTTTTTCTCCCAGTAGGGGAGTTTTTTATCTGCCGTTGTTTATGTAATAATTGATCAGGGGTCATGTTCTGGGTCTCTGGGAAGATCCTGGAGACAACTTGTGTTGAATGAATGTGTTGAATATATAAATAAAAGTGAATTGAATTGAATTAAATTGAATTGAATATTGTCTTCCTGCATTACTTATTGTATTCAAAAGGATGGGGAGCCCTTTTTTTAAGATGAACTAATCATGAATTACAGAATTTGGGAAAAGAGCTGTTTTAAAACTGAATTTCACAGAAATGAATCATGTTAAATAGTTTAAGTGGCCGTTTGGTGGTGAAGTGATGTTTGGTGAAAGGAAAACGCTGCGCTGGGCTGCATGGTGGTGTGATGTTTAGCACTGTCACTTCACAGCAGTTTGAACACCGACTGGGGCCCTTTCAGAGTGGAATATGCATGCTCTTCCTGTGGTTGTGTGGATTTTGTCTGGGCTTCCTCCCATAGTCCCAAAACATGCATATTAGGTTGATTGTTGATTCTAAAAGGGTTTAATTGAGTGTGAGCATGCATAGCTGTTTATCTTGTTGGTTCGTGTCTGGGCTGGTGATGGACTGGTGGCCTGTCCAAGGCCTGTCCCCCCTTACGCCCTCCGACAGCTGGAATAAGGTCCAATACTCCCCACCCCATGACCCTGAATGAGAGTGAATCTGGTACAGAAAACTCTGATGACTCTGTGGAGATGTTGGGATGTTTCCTTTGTGGTCCATCTTGATAAAACAAAGCCATTATGCTTCCCATAGATTTACTTTAATAATAAATAAGGCCTGCAATCTTTCTATTTTTTATTCTGTTGTAAAAGTGATATTTGCTGCTGAGTTTTCAATTTAGTCACATGCTCCTTTTGACTGGAAGCTGCAATGTCCTTTGATTTCACTCATTACTGGATTGTCAG
The DNA here is from genome assembly GCA_014839995.1 of Xenentodon cancila. Taxonomy (NCBI): domain Eukaryota; kingdom Metazoa; phylum Chordata; class Actinopteri; order Beloniformes; family Belonidae; genus Xenentodon; species Xenentodon cancila. Next base: position 2,442,725 of record CM026208.1, read on the forward strand.
GGCCTAATCCATAAGAGTTTGGTAATAATTAAGTCATAACACTAGCCAACAAGAAATTACTAAAAGATTTCATCGGTACATGATTACTATTTTTCAAAGTTTGACTATCCTGTTTCATTTTATATTAGTCTACAGCTAATGAGAATATGATACGGGCTAATCACTCACTGACCAGTCAAAACGAGATTTGGTTTTTGTTGTTTGTTTCTTCCACAAATATTATAATAGTATAAAAACATGAGCATGTCCACTTAAGGTGACCTGATTGCTGATTGATGTCCTCTTTTCTTTTCAGTTTCATATATTCACATGTCATTACATGCACAATTCGTGAGTAACATTAACAGGCAAATGTTGACTGGCGGAAAAGGGAGAAGCTTGGCAAACATCTTGTGGTGTAGGAGGTCATAATCACCAGCCGAGGACGCTGCAGAACCACTATTCAAACTAACTGAGTGGGCTTTCCTTTTTCTCTTCTTTTTTTCGGCCATGCTGGAGCCTGAAAACAATGCTGGCAACTGTTTGGGGCTGAAACACAAATCTGGCAGCACTCAGTGCAAACAAAAGTAGCTAATCATCTAACTTCCCTGCTATTTAGCAGATCAATAGGTGTTAAAGAGCTCAGTCCGCAGAAAGGCTCACAAACGCAATGCGAGAGCACTCTGAGCTGTGATGGATTAACAGAGTCCTTCACTGATACAGTGGCAAAAAAATTAACAGGATTAGCTGGAAAACGCCTTTAATCATTTCATTAAAATTTAAAAAAAACATCAGGTGTCCTCTCAGGGATAATGAAGAACTGAACTGTGTTGCTTTTATCGTGATTCAAATGCAAATTCTTGCTGGATCGATTATATTTTTAGGCCATAAAAAAAAAAACAACTTCAACTTCCAAGAACAAGTACTGTGGGGGTAGGGAGGGGGGGTATTTATCAAGGGCCACCACGGCTTGAAGCCGTCTTGGGCTCTTCACCAAAATGTAGAAAACGTCACCGCTTCCGCCCGCCCTCTTCCCTCCCTCCCTCCCTCCCTCCCTCTCCCTCCCCCCGGAGTCGTTGGAGCTGCTCGGCCGCCTGCAATCCAACATGGAGTAGTGAGAGATGGGGCTCTAGCGGGGCCACCCCTCGGTAACAGCAGCGACGACGCGCTTTTACGCACAACTTGAACCAAACCCGTCGGTGAAAACATGCGCCCCAGGACTTAAAAACTGAGCGTGTGCCTTGTGTGCGAGTGTGTGTGCGCCCGCGAGAGCGTGTGTGTATGTGTGTGTGAGTGTGTGTGTGTGTTTGGTGAGGGAGGGGGAGAGGGAGAAGACAAGAGCAGGATTCGGCAAGCAAGACTGTCAGTATAAGCTACGTTTATCTGCTGAATGCGATGGGATATTAAAGTTATAGAAGGAGGGGAGCGTTTCCGATCCAGGAGAAGCAGGGTGTCCCCGGCGAGGAAGAGGGAGAAGTGAGGAAAAGCAGACGGAGGCGCAGCCTGCCGAAGGCGAGCCAGAGAGCCGACACTCGCACAAAGGCGCAGGGGGGATTTATGCGGAATTGGAGATAGAATCGGAGCTTTGGTGAAAGAATGACGACTGAAAAGTATGCAACTGCCGTGGTACATTACCTGAGGTGAAACGAAGAAAATGATAGAAGAAACGCACCCCAACGAGTAAGTATACTGCTGTAGCTTAACGACGTACCTATTTCTGTCATTTTTCACCTCACTGTGCCTACAAGTTGGAGTTGACTGGGGGAACTTGGTGGAATGTGCAGCCCACGATCCCCCCTCTGCAAAGCCTCATGTTGTTTTTAATCTTATTCGTTTGATGGGATTTGATGTTTGATGCTGCTGTGGATCAATGCATTGACAGAGCTGTAGACGACCCCCCCCCCCCCCCTTTCTTTCTTTAGAGCCCCCCACCTCGGTGTAGACTAGTCTTGAGAAGGCACGAGAGAAAGACGGGGAGTGGGAGGAGGAGGAGGGGAATAAGCGTGGGTGGATCGGAAACATTTTCTGAAAGGATCTGAAGCGAGCGAGCGAGCAGGCCCTGTTGCAGCGCAACTTGGAAAGTCGAACATGCGAACAAGTTGCAGCTTTTATAAACGCGTAAACCGTGAGGTGACCCGAGGAGTTTGCACAGGCATTTCAGCTCGTTATTTGGTCACATCTGACTGTTTGCTTCCAAACGAAGGGAGGGGGAAGTCTCACAGGATATGAGATATCCGATATGTCTCATCCGCCATCTCTTTCTCAATCGCCCTCATTTGCATAGCCTACCGCGCTCCATTCATAAAAATACCGATTGTAAACGACGACTTGGACTGAGAAAACTACGCGTCTGTTTCTCTTCAAGCGGTACCCTCGCTGGTTCGCTTTGTGCCCGTTTGTCCGGTACACAGAGACGTGGATCGGGGTTTGCTCCTGTAAGTGGAGCGGCTCCGTGTAGGCCCACAGACCTGGTTATATGGCACCCGTGGGCCTGCGTGGAAGCGCTTCGAGCTGAAAACGAGCCCTGCCGCGGCGGACGGCGGCTTTAACGGAATTATGCTGATTACCGAGCACGCGGAAGGGCGCCGTTTGAGGGAGCGAGCTCCCGGGAGTTGAAACGGCCAGGAAATAAACGTGTATGTCCGTATGCTCGCACAGGACCGTCGGCGTGCCTCAGCCGGACCCCACGGCTCTGTGCTCGCTGGGAATGGCAGGTCTGTGTGCGGTGGTGGAGGGGCGAAGGGCACCGGGGGATGTTTGTGCTGCGGTGGCGTGACGCCGGCTCATTCATAAAAGCCCTCTAACCTTCCGCGCGTCCCCATTCATGCCTGCTGGCCGCGCTCGGCGGAGTCGGCGTCTCTCCGGCCCCACGGGCACGCGGAGGCTGGGACCTGGCCTTGGCTTCTGCTTCACGTGTGCTGACACGCACACTGGGATAACTAGGAGTCACTTTCTGGGGCTGCCGGGCCATTTCTCGGTTCTTGTTCAGGACATTGTTTAACGATATTTCCTTTTCTTGCGGCGTGGCCAGGCCTGGCCACGCCCACTACGTAGTCACACAACCACCGACTAGTTGGCCAAACAGGTTGTTTTTGTTCCACACGGATAACTTAAAACTATTTCTGTCATGTAAAGTTGTGTTCGGAATAAGTGTAGGCTGTTTTATGGTAATATTGTAGGAAACGCAATGAAGACACTTTAAATGGAAAATGTCAACAGAATCACAACACAACAAGGTCAGAACACTCATAGGTCACCCCCCACCCCGTCCAAAAAAACTATATATATATATATATATATATATATATATATTGCACATTGATTGCATGAAGCATCTCAGTCGTGAGTCATATTCCGTCAAATGTCAGTCAATCTGATCAAACAGGGGAGCTGTCAGAGCCCGTAGCAGCAGCTACACCTGTAACTGGCAGTGCAGGATTAAAGTGCTGATTAATCCCTGAAACTTTGTCTCTTTGGTAAAACAGAAATGCTCTCCAAAAGTGGCTTTTCCTATGATCAGTGTATAACAGTTCCATCAATATCCATCTACCAGACACTAGTGATTCAGACTGAGGTCTGTTTATCACAAAGTCAAGTTGAATAGATAATTATCAAACTATAGGTGCATAAAATGATTGAAATTGCAAATAATTAAGCTTCACAAAACTGCATTGGAAAAAGCTTTTGTACATCTGCAGGCTACATAACCTGTATCCTGTAGATACAACTGGAGGAGTTTTCATCAAACGTTGCGTCTGAGGCGGTAAATGTTTGAACTCCCGGCCGGCTCCATGTTTAGTATATTGAGGACTCGTGACAGTTTGTTGCAGATGTGCGTTTGTGTTTTAAGTAAACATTACAACGCACGTCTACATGTAACTAGCGCGTTGCTATTAGTTTCAGAATCCGTGGAACGGTCTAAGGAGTCCTGGATGTGGGCTGCTCTTTACACTTTTTACACTGATACTCCACCTCGTATGTGGAGGGTCCCTAGCTGTAGGGAAGAGGGATTCTGTTGCTTCGGAAGTGAAAGAATAATTGGACCGAATGTTACACAAATATTCATCCTCTCTCTTATCATTTACTGCTTACTTGATTTCTCAGTCATACGGTGGTCTGATTTGATTGAAATATTCAAAATACTTATGTTTAATCTGATCCTATTAATAAGCTGGGCCATATAAACCACCTGACAGGTGTCAGTCTGTCTGGTATTGGCTAAAAAATATTTAGACTGTCTTAAAACTTCCAACAGCTGCAGATTTGTCAGCACAGTTCCAGCGTTCAAGTCTATATATAAATAAGCACATTTAATAAAGTCACCTATCTTTAGCTGGTTACCTCCAGTCTCATCTTAGATTAGCTGGCCATCGTTTCGAAGCCCCGGCTTCCACAGGAGGCCGGATGGATTATCGAAGTGCTGCTTCATGCAGCTTTACAAAGCATTTGTCTCTTGCTGGATGGGCGTAATCATCCTGGGGCTACCTGCCAGTTTGTATGTTGTGGTTTTTCTTATCAAACGTAAAGCCGGTAGTGGGATTAGATCAGGGCCAGAACACAAGAGAGATTTTTAAAGCCTTGAGTGTCATATTTGTTTAAAAACAGGAATGCTGTAGCATTTGCCATTCCCCCTTTTAGACCCTCTGCAGTTCAGGGTCCACCTTTTATTTCTTCTTGTATTTCATTGTTTATACCTTTACAGTTTATGCTTTTTTATCATTTTCATCATTATTCTTTGCCCAAAGGGTCTTACTTTGGTGAGATGTAGGAAATTAAACTACAGCTATAGTCTCTGTCTCCTTCTAAGGACATTCATTACCTTTTTTGTTGAAGTACAAGACCTCCATTGCACAGAGTCATAACACCAGCAGAGAGAGTATTGATCTGTATTGTTGCATGGTCAGCATGTGGAGTCGGTACTGGACAGGAGATGCTCAGTGACATTCAGCTAAGGTCAATGTAGTGGCGAAATACAATCCAGCTCTGAATAAGAAAAGCACTCATCAAGTGGCCCAACCAGCAGTGAGGAGTTGGCAGGTCTGCATGTTCCCTCAGCAGGGCTCCTCTGTTCCTCACACATCCTTTTGTTTTTCTGCGTTAGCAGCATTTGATATTCACTTTATAATAAACCTGACAGGGGTGTAATGTCAGTGCAGTGGAAAAACTCACCACCAATACAGCCAAATCAATAAAAATAAAATATAGATAAGATGTTTGTCTACCAGCGGTTCTTAGTGGTGTAAGTGCAGCACCGGCTCACAGGTGTCAGTCTACACCGGAGTGTCACGCGATTATTCCAGTAAACGAATGCTAGTAAATGCAGGATAACTTGGGTGGGAGCTTATACTGTATGCTTCGACCATCCAGCATAGTATTTTAACAGTTTTTTGCAACTTAAAGCTACAATTTTCACAAGTTTGGGTTCTTGTGTCCAGGTCGACCATCTGTGTCCAAGCAGTTCGCCTTGCACCCGCACCACAGTTCACAGAAAACCAAGAACACGGCACACAGATCTTTACTTTTTGTGGACTGATTGTCCCAAAGCCCACGGGAACACATCCATACCTCTGCACAAAGGAAGCCCTTTTAATCTGTTAATGTTAATGGCTTTTCTGGGAAAAATGGTTACCTCAGTCGTACGCGAGACAGACTTATTGGCAGGTGGATGGAAAGGTGTAAAATACGGTTTAGTTGCAGCAAACGAGCACCAAAACCGTTTGAGTCTTGTTTGTTCACTTTTTAAGGTTTTCAACACTGTGTGGAAAATATCAGAAAGGTCATGGTATGCAATTATATTTTTAAAATATTTCTCCAGTTTGTATATTTCAATATTCTAAGCTATAAAAAACACTTTAATGCAACTATTAAACTGTTCAAATTATGCTCTTGTTTCTTTATAAACAGTTTTTCAGTTATTAATGGCAACAATATCATTGTTAAAGCAGATACATGTACATATAAAGTGGTTTTCTTTTTAAAAGCTTTGCAGACTTGCAACTTTCCGTAGAATTAAAGTGGTCGTACAGATTAAAAGGATGCGCCACGTTTTACCTACAGGTTGTCAACAAAAGTCAGTCATGTGTACACGTGAGGCACTTATTGCAAGAACTATCTGTTATTTTGTATTTCCTTCATTTGCTTGAGCTGGAATGACAGCTGTTTTAAGTCACCTTGGAATTTGTTCACAGAAGAGGGCAGAAACTTTAAAAAATGTTCTTGATTGAATTCCTGCACGAGTTGTAGACAACGGCCCCTTTTAAAGTTGAGAAATGGTTTCAATTCTTTGTAGCGAAGAAATAACCTCCAGTCCTGATTTAAATGGTGCTGAAAGTGTCGGCGCGAATGCCTGTAGATGTATCCGCGGTGATGGGAACAAGAGCGGGAACACTTGTGCTGGTGAGTTTGAACGTTTGAGGACCTTGCAATATAAACATTCAAAAACATTTGCATTTATGTGCAAAGACCAATACCAGTGAATCCAAAACTGAAGAAAGAAAAAGTTGGCCTCATGACTTGAAATTAGCTGGAACTGGTGTAGATTTGCATCTCTGCTCTGATGGTTCTGTGGAATTGGTCATGAACACTTATTGTTGCTTCAGTTACTCAAATGTTTTATGTTGTTGGCTAACTTTTCACAAAGATTTGAGGGGAAATGTGTCAGATTCCCAAAGTCATGCAACAAACCTTTGTGGAAGAATCTCGACCCACTAATTTAATAACTATTGAGAAGAACTGATGAAATTGCATTAGTTGTGCATACAGTCACAGTCTGGATCCAACGTCTGCCACCTCAGGTGAGTATTGGGATACACAACGCCGCTGGTTGTCCCTCCGAGTTGAGCTCTGACTTACATCGTTGCTCCGTGTCGTTCTCTTTTTCTTCCCGTACCGTGCGGCCTTCTGCTTACAAAATACGTTCGCTGTCATACTTAAATCCTACAGCCCAAACCGCTCCTGGAAACATTTGGACCGTGCTGTTATTCATTGCTTGATGTGATCTGTGCTATTGCTTTTATAGAGAAGATTTTACGGCAAATCGAGACAGTCTGCGGTGAATTATCGTAAGACTGTGGATGTTTAATTGAGAACTGGTAGTAAGCTGATCGCTCACAACAAGTTGGAAAGTGGTTTGAGTTGCACATGGCCCATTCTGGCCCGATGTCTGTCCGGGCAGAAATACACGCCATTTACAGCGGGATCGCGACAGGAAATGCACTGCCATCTCCCACAAGTTAAAAAACATGTTTGGTAATTGCCAGCTGAAATGGTGCACGTGTTCATTTGCGTTCAGAGAAGGAAGTGAGATCCGGTCACAAGCAGCCGTTAGAGAGGTATTATAGCGCCAGCTGCACCTAGAGCCGTCAGCTTGTGATCAGATAGTCGTAAATGTGTTAATGCTGGCTTCAAGCAGGCTCTTCTGTGTGTGCGCTGTTGAAAATATCACATTTACCAGCTTGGCTTTTTAGGTTTATTGTGTACAAGTGAGAGGGGGGGTTCATCAAGTAAAGAAAACGACAGACCTACAAATAAAGGACGTCACTAAAGCTAAATAAATGACACCGACAGTATTTAGAATGGTACGAAGTTAAAGGAGCCGGCAAGAGGACCTGACAACGTTGGTAACTTTCATATCAGTTCAAGCTTTCCAACTTATAATCTTTTCAAACACACAGATGAACATTGCAGACCTTTGGTTTTTTGTTTTCCCCCTCTGTACTCCCCCTCCACATGCACACGCGCACACACGCATCATGTGGAACAGATGCTTTTCACAGTGTTTCCTGTGTTTTACAGAGAGGCTCATCACTGCTTGCTATCCGGAGCCTTTAGGCCATATAATGGCCTGAGCTGTTTATATCGGGAGACCAAACAATGGGAGCGGATTGTTTGCCTTTTTTTCCTACTAATCTCTGCTCATCAGCTGACTGGATGACCAAGATTATAATAGCTTGAGTTTTCATTCACTTTGCTGCGTGTTTTCTCACTTGTCACACCATGTATACAACAACACACAAAAGTCAAGATTCTCCTCGGCTCCTCCAGTGAATGAACTCGGTGAACCTTGGCTTCTTTGGGAACTGGTTCAGATTTTTGCTTGGTGTGAAACCGTGTTTCCTGTGTGTTGGGTTAGTCCAACACGTACAGTACATTGAGCCCGTGTCAGTGTGTTTGCATGTGTGGGTAATACTGCTGCACTATGATGATTATTTCTAGTTGGTCTCAAAGGACCGGACCGACCTTCTTGCACCAGCGTTCTGCAGTAGCAGACTGGATGATTTTGTTGGTCATATTTTAACGCTAGTCTTGTTAAATTATCACTCTTTTAAGCATTGTTATTACTCAGGGAAAGTTGAAAAGCGCTCCCCTACCAAGCCTTTCAGGAAACTCAACATTTTCATGCGCTGAGAAACATTGTTTCCCGTCATGTGTGGCTTTAAATATCCTGGTATATTTAGACCAGGGAAGCCCTATGAGAACAGGCTTCCTAGTGTTCATTATGCAAATCATTTTCACTTGGTCTGGTGCCCCGGAGCTGGACCACAGTCTGTCCAATTACAAGATAAACCATTGACATCTGACAGTTTATGTTAACAAAGTCCACCTGATCAAACACACCAAGGCTGATATTGTGGCGGATGACAATTATAAAAGCAAAGAGAATTAAAGAGCCCTATTATTGCTTTTATTTGAACCCAAAAGGTCTACCGTGAAGGTCCACATTATTCTTGTACGTCTTGATTTATGTAGATACTCTTTGCAAATGAAAACAGGATAGCTTGTTAGAGCTCCTCTGCTCTTGAAATGACTGTTTTTCAAACCAGCTTACTTGCCATCCACAGTGAATATCAGCCAATAACGATCCATGGCCGATTGATCAGTGCTTCCTTGTTGGGCTCGCGTCGTGATTGGTCGTTTCCATATGGCATGTTATCCTTTAACACTGCTCTCATGTCAATTGACGCACTCGCACCCATTCACACCAGCAGCCCGGGTCTTGTGCTGCCCAAACATGTGAGCGTTCCACATAGTTCCAGCTGATTGACGGAAAGTCGATCAGAGTTCCCCTCAGGAGCCTCCTGTGTCAATAATAGTTGTGAATGAACTCTCTTCACCCCCCACTCGCCCCACCCCCTCTCTCTTTGTCTTTTTTAAAAAGAGAGTAAAGAAAGATTAAACAGAATTTACCTTTTTTTTTATATCTATTTGTTTATGTCCATTCAGAATACTCTGTGCCTTTCAGTCGTGCACATATAGTCAGCGGCGGCGGCTTACGAGGCGGTGCTGGATCTGTTTGCAGTGGTCGGAGCGTCGGTGTCTAAAAATCACACATTATTGCACATTTGAACAGTTGTTCCACTTTGTTGCTTCTTTGCTCACAACGAAGAGCTGAAGTGCACCAAACCTCATAGTCACCGGTTTTCACACGTCATCATTAGATTATGGCTGTTTTAACAAATTAAACACGTGCATGGCCCATTTTGTTTTTCTACACTGTCTTTGAACTATAGGTACCTGTGTTTATGTTTGCAATCCTTTATCAAGCAAGAAATGATTCAGAGTTACTACAAATGTCCTTCACGAGATGCCACAGCAGTTGCACCAGAATGATCAGTTTTCAAAAACGAACAAATCCTCACATTTGCAAAGCATCCAGTCAGCTGTTTAAGCACTATAGAGCGTGTTGCATTGCCCTTGTCCTTGCATCGGGGGTATCAGCTCATGCTGTGAGACACTGTCAGCATTCAGCACATCACAATGTCAAAACAACAATGAAACTATCCTGATGGTGAAGCGCCCCTCAGTCACTTCCTGATTGCTGCAGACAGAGCAAATGCTGCGTGTAGAGAGAAGTGGGTATAAGTGTGTGTGTGTGTGTGTGTGTGTGTGTGTGTGTGTGTGTGTGTGTGTGTGTGTGTGTGTGTGTGTGTGTGTGTGTGTGTGTGTGTGTGTGTGTGTGTGTGTGTGTGTGTGTGTGTGTGTGTGTGTGTGTGAGAGAGACGGTGCGTGGGTGTGTGGTTCTGTTGATCGAGCAGAGGTGTGGCCAGTCGTACTTTATCACAGGAAGTATTGCTACTCTTATCACGCATGACCGAGCTGCCCTCGCTGGCCCATTTATCTGTCACACATGAGCTGGATTCCAGTCCCATCCAGCCGGCTGCCACTTTACTGCTTTATTGCGATCTCGTTACACACAAGCATTACAGTATTTGGAGGTAGCAGATGGCTTATTGTGTCTGTGTATCTAAGATGGTTAAAATCTTCTCATTTTACTGCAGTTTTATGTGAAACAAAGTGAATTTAAAAAGCGACTATAACAGTGCCACAACATTAATGTGAGCTCCACTCCTACAGGTGTGTGCTCCACCCATAATCAGTTTCCTTCTTACAAGAACTTGTTTACAAGGTGTGGAGCCGGCATAGAAATAAAAGGAATCAGCATTTTACACAAAGCAGTGCTGCAGAAAGAAACAGAAACCAAAGTTGCATGTTTTTGTGACACATTGTTTGCACTTACGGTGCCTTTTTAACTTTGCCTCGGTTCCACAAAGAGATTCTCTTTCACAAATGCAAAGAAGCACACTTGTACGACATTTCTTACTACACATGTACTCTATATCCCTCACACTCTCGCTTCTACAATACCCCGATGAGCATATGGGGGTTATGTGGTCATCAGTGTCCTTGCCCACGGATATTTCAACATCCAGCAGGCCCGCGGATCACTGACCTCCTGGCTGGATGTAACCCACTCTAGCCACTGAACAATGGCCACCCTTAATATAACCTAAATATATTGCACTATAGAGAAAGAAGTACTAGTAAAAGTGTACAGATTACAGTTATCTTTGTTGATTCATTTTCTGCTACAGGTCTGACCTGCTTAGACGGATTTTTGGAAGTGTAATCAAGGGCTGCAGTAATTGAACAATGAACAATGGCAGGGAACGCATCCTGTGTGCTCTTCTCCTTTACATTTGAGCCTCTTAGCCTTGTAAACTTTACAACACTGAGCATATTAAGCAGGGTCTGCTGACATTATCCCAAAGGTGCTCTGTTGCACGGGTTCTCAACTGCTGTGGCAAGGAAAATGTCCATCTTCTTAAATGTATTTAATGAAAAGATGATGCAGTTTAAACCTCAGATGGTGCAGAATTAACAGTGTTTTAATGCACAAACATCAAATAAAAGAACTGCAACGGCTGAGAACAAGCAAGTTCAACCACACTCAAAAATATGTACCTTAACCTGAGGCAAAGACCAGTGACCCACTGAAAACAGGCCTACGGGCCACTTTCAGGTCCAGACCCACCAGTTCAGAATCACTGTTCCTCTGGATCGAGAACTGGTGACTGCTGAAGCATCTGAAAACATGATTTCATCTTTACGATACGGAGCTTCATCTCACTGGAAGTAGCCCTTAGAAGATGAAAACAACTGATTAACAAAGTTCCAAATACCAGGTGAACGTAATATGATGTTTTGCTCTTCCTATGATAGAGACTAAAGAAAAGGACACGACAGAAGACTCGTCTTCCTCATATTGATTTGGCATAGGCCTTGTGTGCAATGTTCTTCTGGCTCCCTACTTTATCTGGTCTTGGGATCAGTACTGCAAGAGCTCTGGCTTGTGACCTCTTGGTGGGCTTCAGTGTCCTGCACAAGGACCCATCTGGACATGAGGGGGCTGGGGATTGATCCGACGACCTTCCGCCTTCCCTCAGAGTAAACATGCATATAGCTATGAATATGGACTCAGAGCAAACATAATCTCTTAGTGCTATTTTGTCCAAGAGGGTGACGGTCCTGGCTCCAGTCAGCTCAGTAAAACTGCAGGGTTGCATACCAGGCTTTTGAATTTGGTGCTGAGGTGGATTGTCGTGATACCTGCTGAACTGCAAGCCAGACAAATGGGACTGGTTAGCAACGGCACTAAGCAGCGTTTCTTAGGAAGTGGCGACAGACACACCCCTCACCTTTGCCCCGATGGCTCATAATAAATTACAAATGGACAGCAATCGTGCATTTCCTGCCTTTATCTCCTCTAATCTTTCACCTGAACTGAATCATCAATTCAGATTTTACCCAACACTTTATAACTCCGTCCTACCTTTTAAAAAAGAAACCAAAATCAATGAAAAGAACTGTAACTTAAAATATTCAAAACACATTTTCTGTTGTTGGAAATCCATCCACCGTAATATTTTCCTTAAATAAAAAAAACGTGTGAAGTCTTTTGAACAGTTTATGGATTCCACACAAATGTGTAGCTATAAATAGCGCATCAATCACCTTTTCTCAAAATGGGTATCAGTCTTTTTTCAGCACCAGTAACTCGTGCAACATTCGCATGGACAGAATTAGATTCACAGTTCCCAAATGTAAGTGTGTGTGTGTGTATTTGTGCCAGAATGTTCAGTCACTTCCAAGTGTATTAAAGTAGCGCTTTGCTGCTGGTTGTGACTGTCTGTGTGTTCCAACCACAGATTACAGAGCCTGTCGGCAGACGGCTCTAAACATGGGTCACAAGACAGACCAAAATGTGACAAGTTCATCTCAGAGAGCTGATAGTCTGGATCGTCTATCTTAAAGCACATGTGCTTATTTAGCACAGAATTTGGTGTTATTTCTGTATGTAGGCGGCTTGAACTTGTGGTACCATATCTGGATGTGTCATACATGTGTTTGAGTCATGTCGAACTGCTGTGGTACTTCAGCGTTAAAGGAACGGTATTGGTTTCCTAATTTTTCTTGTGACAAAGCTGCAGTGAAGGGAAACATTATCATGCTGAAATTATGATTGAACCTCAGTGCGAGCTGCATTTGAAATGGATACTTGTCTTTATTCATCTCAGGCACTTTGCTGTCTTGCCGTCCATCCATAATACACATGTAAACAGACACAAAACATTCACACTAAGTAGCAGGCCGTCATTCAGCAAAGCACAGCTCCGTCCTGACACATCTGACACAGAGAAGTGTCTGCACCTGAAGTCAGTAGGTTCCTTTCACACTTCATCTGCTCCACCTCTCTGCCAAGTTCTCTTAATTCCAACCGTGTGGTTTTTGAATTTTCTTGCTGGCAAACTGACAGACAAACAGACAAACGGCACTGGAAACGCTAAGCTTCACCTTAGTTGAGGAATGGTGACTCAACAGGAACACGCCATCTTATCTTACTTTAGGTGGGTTTCCTTTACACTTTTTTGCAAAACAAAACAGACAATTCTGATATTGCGACAACTTACCACTGTGGGACGGCCGGTGTTTTGACTAAACAGCTTTTGTGAATGAGCACAGTTCTTGTCAAATGTCGTCCCACGTAACTTCTTTTTACGAGCATAACTTTCCTAAAATCTGCGAGACTGCTCTTCGTAAGCAGTTCTAGTTTTTAGAGGTGAGTTCAGTGGCACCACACCATCTTCACTGCCACAAAATGCATGTTTGGACTGTTCTGAGCAGCACAGGCCTCCTCACCTTCTGAAGCCACGTGTCTTTGCTGCATTTTCACCACAAATGTGAAAGCTGAAGTGATGTGAAAGCAGCTGTTGGTGGTACAATGAAAGTTTTCGATGCTTGAGGTTGTGTCAGGTTGTGTTTAGTTTTGTGTTTTCAACCAGCTGAAGAAGCAGTAAGTTCAGCCTCAGCGACACGTAGAAGAACGGGAACTTCTTCCAACAGATAAACCGGTTGGGATCAGTAATCAGGTGGAATCACACGAAAACACTCAGAAAAACCCTTCAGGGAGCTTTTCCAGGTGACCGGCTGAGTCGAGAGACGGAGGCCCAGTGTCGGCACGCTCTGCTTTGTCCGAGCGATGGTTCACTTTTGGTTACGGGTTCAGGCGGGGTTTTGTTGTTTTGCTGTTGGGCACAATTGGCCGCCTTTGTGTCCACTCTGGACCACGTGGTGATTTGGACTTTTGGTTAGGTGGCAGTCCGGGTCAGTTTTCCCGTAAAACTCTTAGTTGGGGGCGGATTCTTGGGAGTTCTTGGGAGTTGTGTCCTTGAGCCAGAATGTTTTGTGCCGTTTTTAACAAAATAATTATTGACATCCAGGTTGGCGATAGTTTGCCCTGTTCAGTATCTACAAGGATCTTTATACAAGTGAAACACTTTTAACTTCATATGAATTTGTAAAGGTGGCGTAAATCCCGTGGGAGTTGTCTTGGGCGTCACCAGCGGCGTTAACCAGGCCAGGATAGCCTCACGGTTATCCGCCATCCAGAAAAGTTTTTCCAAACGAGCACAAAGGTGGTGGGCCGCTTCCACGGCGGCTCAGAGCTGTGAGTGGGTTACTATTCTGTTATTACCACTTCTATTTTGACTGTCGTGCTTTTTTCATGTGCTGCTTTTCAAGTTTCCCACGTGGCACAGCAGATCCTGAATGACTTTTTGCCCACACCCATTGTGGTTTGACTTGACAAGAGAGACATTACATCTGCCCACACGCTGCCGTCGGCCAGAAACAACACCTCCAAATTTAGTAGAAGGTTTTCCATGATACTTACAAAATGGACGCTGCCCTGTGTGTTTTTTGCTGCCCGAACACGAGAAATCTCGAATTGAGAAATGCGTCACGTTTTGTACGTGTTGTGTGCAGCGCCAAAGCCCAGTCCTTGCGGGAGAATCTGTGGTTGCTTTGCTGCATGGATTGTTTGTCTGCTATCAAGCAGTCTGTCATTCAGTCACTTTTATGAATGCGCGTGGGCGGGAGCTGCTGAACCAGTTCTGCCACCTGTGCATGTGTGTGTATATCAGATTCTTGGGACTGTCTGTAAGCTAATTATATAACACCTCTTGTTCACTCCCACTCTGCCTCCCTCCTTCCATTTCTCTTTTAATGCCTCTTCATCCCTGACACACACACACACACACACACACACACACACACAACAGCATCAATAGAATCTACAAAGGTACATCCTGTTATTGTCAGATCACCCATGTGGATTGCGGCCGTTTGCATTGTGTCCCAGCGAGGGTGGTGGTTGTCGTGCTAAAGCTGGTGAATGCCTCATATTTTACCATTCAACCTCCGGTGCGCTGTCTCCTGTCTGTTTTTGTCATGTATTGTTTTGTACAGCTACATAGACTAAACTGCCGCTGTATTATGTGTCAGCTTGTATGATGTGTGTCTGATCAAGGCTCCAGGCCAACTGCTGGTTTATCTTAGTGACGTAGTTGGGATAAGATTGCCTTTTTTTTTTTTTGGTTTAGGCAAATATTGTGTGACAACTGGTGGACTGCTTATCTAGTTATACATATTTATTTGGGTGGTTTTATAATTTAAGAACCTGTCTAATAGCATGATTTTTAGGCTGAAAACGGTGCTGATGAAATAGTTTAATAAAAACTGATAAGCTGTGCTTTGTGTGAACGGTGCAGGAGGCGGAGCAGCAGAAGCGTCTGCTCTGCAGCTGTACTGCCTTGGGAGGTAGTAACAGTGCTGTAATGGGGGAGGAAATGAGTGCTGTGTGCGTTGGTCTTGCAGAAAGTAACAGCAGTGAGGGGAAGGCTGGAAACTACATGCAGAGGATGAAATCAATGTGTCAACCCGGTTTTCAATCACAGCGTTCAGAGAGGCCGAGACTAGCCGGATTGGATGTATATTGGATTTATCCATTTGACTTGGGGCAGGAGCTCCTGGGAGACCTCCGCTGACATGCTGAGCCACCTGGAGGAGCCTCCGCCGGCTCAAACCAGCCCTGTATGTCTCCCCGGTGGACTCATTTGTACAAGCACACCATGATTTTGGTTCATTTTGATCAACGGCTGACCCCAAACCCAAAGGCATTAAATAAGGCCACTCATAACGACTTATGAATAAGACAAATATGACAAATGGGAGCTTTTTAAAAAGTTGCAGTTCATTAAATGTGTACTTGGACACTGAAAACGCATTTTTCTTAAAGACTGTACATGGCCGGCATCACATTGGCACAAACACGATCATTTTAATTTCCACTGACATGTTAAGCGGTTGGAGCACCGGCACCAGCGTTTTGATGAGTCTGGAGCTGCAACGCAGCTGCATGACGTCTAGAGTGAGGGCGCCTTGCGTGGCTTTTATACGTGTAGTAAGCATCACGGAGGCAGTTCCCAGCAAAATATTTGCTAAAATATTTTAAAATCCTTAACTTGACCTCATGTAACCAGGAATAAAGCTTCCATTTTGGTTCCATTATGCAGGCAATGCCAAGTCCCAACGTGTGAACTTTGTCTTCAACGATGGAGTACACAGATCTGTTTATGGCATAACCAATGCATATACGAGGCAATGTTCAAATATTCTGCAGGCTCCACAACAGAAAGGTTGGTGGTGTGAATGGACACCAGCAGCCTGCCAAACTGCAAAGCGGCAGTTGAGCACTGCACATGCACACGCACATGCACACGCACACCCACACGCACCGCACCGCTGATGTGAAGCTGGCCTCATACATCCAGACGTGATGCAACATGCATACACTTATCGTTTTGAGTCAGTTGCAACAATCGAGTTGCATCATTATTTTTGAGGAACCCGTTTGTTTTGTTTGTTTTGTTTAGTTTTTTTCAAACAGACATTTACATTAGAGTTTGAGGTTATATGTGTGTGTGTGTTTGTGTGTTCATGCTGATTTGTCCTGGTGCAACACCGCCCACTTCAGCACAGTGAGGACGGAGGAAAGTCGTGACTTGCGACGCCCTCAGTCAATCTGCCAGGGTGTGAATCCAGCTCTATAATAAACTTCTGTGGCATTATTACACGTTTGAGTTCACAGAATGGTAAGTTTTCAGAAGTTCAGGCTGACCTTCTGACTGATCGTTGAACAGGCAAACTCAACTGGACGGTATTTGAATAAAGCAGGAACGTGAACATTCAAATGACCGCGCGTGAGATTTAGGTGGATCTCTAATGGTTGCCATGTTTCCAAAAGGCGCTTGAGTTCTGTGGAAGTGAGGTGCACGATTTACACACTAGGTACAACTAGTTATAGATTAGAACAGGGATATCTAAGAAAACACATTTGAACACTAGAGTTTTTGCATATGTGCTGTTTACCATAAACTTGTAGTTTTAATGTAAAGTTAAATTCAGTGTTTTTTGTTTGTTGTTATATAAGCCAAAATGAACATTTATAAGCATCTTCTCAGATCTGGAGCTCAAAGTAAATTTTTTGGAAGGTGATTTGCTTGTGTTTTAACATGTACATTGCATTTATCATTCTTTATCTCTCATATTGTGCAGTGACAGCTACATAGTGCGTGTGAAAGCGGTGGTGATGACGCGGGACGACTCCAGCGGTGGCTGGCTGGCTCAGGACGGGGGAGCCCTGAGCAGGGTAGGCGTGTGCCGCCTCGTTCCGACAGACCTGGCACCTGTTTCGGGTTCCTCCCAGTTCCTTATACGTGGTGAGCGGCTGCGGGACAAACAGGTAAAGATCACGACAAAGCCAAGTTAACAAAACTGATGCAGTGCATGAGTGCACCAGGATGGAAGTGATGGTGTGTCGTGGTTGGGCGGATACACAGGTGATCCTGGACTGTCCTCTGAGGAAGGATCTGGTGTACACCATAGCAATGCCTACGTTTCACCATTGGAAGGTGGAGGACAGGAGGTGCGGCTTGTCCTTCCAGAGTCCAGCTGATGCCAGAGCCTTTGACAGGGGAGTACGGAAAGCAATTGAGGACTTGGCTGAAGGTATGCGGTGCTGCGGTGTGACTGTCCAAACAGTGTCACGGTATTCCTCAAGTACTGTGTCCCGTGCTTCTAGTCGTCATGAGAACATTGTTCACGTCTTTGAAAGTCTGAATGAAAAAATGCTTGAAAGAGAGACGTCCCCCTTTAAGATGACTGAACACGTCAGATGTGAAATGGTGTATAAAAGAAGCACATTTTTGAGATTCCTACTGCTATATTTTGCACATGAGCAGCGTGTTTTTCTCTCTGCAGGCTCCACAACCTCCTCTACAGCACTCCAGAATGAGGGCGAACTGGGTGATGATGACGTCTTCACTGTAAGCATGTTTCCTGCTTCATTAACTATTAATTTAAGACGTTTGGGTTCGTTCTTTTTCATTGTATCTGATTTAAACTTCACTAGGGGTCAACAGTTTGAATATCTGATGGAAACGGGTGTAAAGAAAAAGCACTTTGTTGTCCATTTCCCAAGTAATGCAATTAGTGTAGCAGTTTTTCATAGGTGAAATCAACGTAGATCAAAATAGTTTTATCACAGAGAAGCTGGAAGCTGCACGTGATGGCTTTTACATGACTGGGATAGAAAACGGGTGTCCACATAATCGATGTTCATGATCAAGTCATGCAAAGTGAAGCAATGCCGGTCCCTGAGCCAAAAATGAAGTTTCCTAGACTTATTTTGAGATAAATATGCAAAAAAGCCAATTTGGAAGCAAAATGTCTAGTTTTAGAAGTTTGGTTTGTGTAAATGTTGGGTTCTAGTACTGTGACGGTCCTGCTACAGCCTCACCCCTTCATGCATCAGGACAGGTTGAAGCGTTCATGCTGCCGTTCCAGTCTGGGGTGGGACAGTGGCATGGCTTCACTGCACTGGAAGACGCTGCAGACGTTTATCATACTATTAGCTGGGATTTTATTGCTCCAGAAGTGCGTCTTCTGTGACAGATGCGGTGCACAGAAACGGTGGTTTTTGGCAGGTTGCTGCAGCACAGCAGGTTCTGCCACATCATCACTCGTCATAAAGCAATCATGGTGTTTCCTGTTTACAAAAGATAAAATGATTTCTGCCGTAATATAATTTAAGAGTGAAAGTTGTGTGCGGTGTTTTGGCATCTCATAAGCATTTAAATATACTCAAATTTCACTTCCTAGATCAGATATCACGTCTGTCCAGTTCTTAAAGAGCAGACCCGTTTCAGCACGGCCTTCAGGGTTGCTGTAACGCACTCCTGCTTCTCATCTGAGTGGCTGTTTAGGGATAGATTAGTTTGTTTTTTTGGGGGGGTTTTTTTCGGTTGTCTGCTGTCAAACCCCGTGGCTAAGCATGAAAATCATCTCTGAAATTAAAGTTTGAAGGTGGAATGGACAGTTAATATTTGTACTATCATTGTCCCACATGCAGAAAGAATTGATTTGGTTTCATCTGCACAGCTCGGTCCTCCCTCCCTGTCATGCATACCTGCCACAGTAGATGCAACATGTATGTGTCATTTGGGTGTCAGGCCCTCTTTACCTTAAATTAGCACCACACACACACACACACACACACACACACACTCAAACACACACACCCACCTACAGGGCTGTAATCTGACACTAGGGCCAGCAGGCAGGGTCACAAGGTCACTTCCTGGATCCCACCAATTCCCTCTCTCCTGGTGACCCTCCTTCCCTCCACACACACACACACACACACACACACACACACACTCACACCACCCTCCCAGCTGGAGGAGAGAGCAGCCACCAAACTAGCAGCAAGCAGCTGTTTCCCAGCTTAGCACAGGGCCAGTGATTTACGAGAGGAAGTGCCTCGTGGTTCATCTTTGACTCAAGCTGTCTGTAAGGGCCAAGACTAATAGGTGCTCTGCTGGGAGTGCACAGCCACCACAGAGACGCATACAAACACAGGAGGAGGAGTGGGGAGGGGACCGCAGCTCCATTGAGGGTGGAGCCAGCTTGATATGGAGCGTCGGGTTTTTCAAGAACATTCAGACTCTCGGCGCAACAAACAACAAGGCAGTTTGATGTTTCTGCTGCTTAAAAAGCTGAATTATTACAAGTTTAATCTCAGTCCTACTAGTCCCAACAAAAGACTTAAAAAGACTTTCACTGCCTGCTTTTAAACTGTGTGACCACATCACAAACTGCAGCCATCAAACCTCCACATACCTGCGTCTGCGGGACTTAAAAAGGCAGTTTCTGGAACGTCAGGGGCTTTAAGGTGGTGCTGTGGTCCCCAACTTGCTACAGCAGCTACAACTTGGTGACCACAACATTCAAACATCCAAAACCATCTACTTTGCTTACAATAAAAAGAAAATAACAACAACCGTTAGTATTGAGTGAAGTAAAAGCAACATTCCCACTTCTCTTCACATAGAGAAGCATTTACTTTTTTTTTTCGTCCTTGTTTGCACATATTTTAATAGTTGATACCAGAGAAGCATTTTCAATCACTTTTGAATGAAAAGTGCTTCATAAATACAGTGAACAATTACACTGAACTGAATTGAAGAGGAACCTGCAGGATGCACCCTGCCATAGCCCAGTGAAACTCGGTTTGCTGGTGCTGACCTGAGAGGTGGGTTGGATCGGATCGGATCGGTTGGTTGGATCGGGTTGGATCGGGTCGGGTCGGGTTGGATCGGGTCGGGTCGGGTTGGTTGGTTGGATCGGTTCGGATCGGGTCGGTTGGTTGGATCGGGTCGGGTTGGGTCGGGTTGGTTGGTTGGTTGGATCGGTTCGGATCCGGTTGGTTGGTTGGCTCGGGTCGGGTTGGATCGGGTCGGGTCGGGTTGGTTGGTTGGATCGGGTCAGGTTGGGTCGGGTTGGTTGGTTGGATCGGGTCGGGTTGGATCGGGTCTGGTCGGGTCGGGTTGGTTGGTTAGTTGGTTGGATCGGTTTGGTTGATTGATTGATTGATTGATTGATTGATTGATTGATTGGTTAGTTGGTTGGATCGGTTTGGTTGATTGATTGATTGATTGATTGATTGATTGATTGATTGATTGATTGATTGATTGATTGATTGATTGATTGATTGGTTAGATTGGTTGGATTGCCCGAGACTGGAATGACCTGGAACTGGATTGTACTGGTTTGGATTGTGTTGGCTTTTACATAATTGTATTTAAATTGAACTTGCTCGGTTTCTTCGTAAAGTGTTTTAAGATATGTGAATTGTGAGATATGTGAATTGTGAGATCTGTGATGCCATATAACTAAAAGTGAATTAAATGTATTTTGAAATGTGACCCGTGATCTTACAGTCAGTTATTACAGTTAAATAAACGATAACCTTTAAGTTTTGCAGGTAGAGGTGTGTGCAGGTGTTTGGTTACTGTCTTCATTTTATCCTTTTGTAAGATACAGGACCACAGAAAGACAATAATCACCCATATTCATTTAAACAGTCAGCTAAGTGTGTCAGGATCCTTCTGGATTTTTGACTGATGACATGTATTTTTGTGTACCTTTTTCTGTTTATCTCTAAAATCATAGGTTAACAGTGATTCATTGAGGGCTTTGGCACCACCTGAGTTCCTCTCAGCCTGTGATGATGACCTTTCCCAAAGTTAATGGCAGTGGAGGCAAAGTTTGCAAGGAAGGCAGCCGTGGACAGGGGGAAATGCAGCTGCAGATTTACTGCCATTTGGGGGAAGGGAGGAGGATGGTTAGAGGGGAAGAGAGCTAGGATGGACATACTTCCCTAAATTATTCTTCGTTCACCAAACCTAAACATAACCCGAGCCTTCCCCTGTGCCTCTCTTTAGCACATCTCCTGTCTCTGTGACTATTTTGGCTCATTCACAACAGGGGAGTGAAAGCCATTGAGGCAATTCTGGGCTCATCCCACTAGAGTGAGACGAGCTTGTTGAAGGATGAATTCTCCAGAGGTTTGAGTCAGAGCATGTTTTGTGTCAAAAAATAACTTGAAATGCCCTCTGTGCAGCCTTGGACCAGAATACCAGTATATAGCGAGACGACGTCCACAAATATAAACTCTCCATTCCTCTCATTCTTGTGCAGTTTTGGCTTAAAGCAGAAAGTCTGGTTTGTGAGTTGAATTAGTTGCAGTTGCAGAGTCGGACTGGTTTTACACCGTATCAGCCCCCCCACCCCCTCCAGTAATTGCTTCTACAGGGAGGCGGGTCCTGGAGCAGAGGCAACAAGTTATGTTATTTTTGGCCCGCTGCTCTGAGGGCTTTGTAAGAAAGCTGGGGGAAATTGTCAGCATGGCAATATCCATGTGGGGAGCAGGATATAATAGGTATGGCTTCGACAGACAGACAGACAGACAGACAGACAGACAGACAGACAGACAGACAGACAGACAGACAGACAGATCTGGGTCATTTACCTCCAGGCAAATAACTGGTAGTGTATCCTGCAGAGGCAAATTTGGAATTAAATTATAATAGATTTTCTAAGGTTTAAGCTTGTTGGGAATGCTTGGGACGGATCTCACCGGCAAAGGAGCCAAGATCATATTTGGGTGGTAGATGTTGTTTTACGTGGATCAGTTTAATGATGGCAGACATTCATAATATAGCAAATCATTAAACAGCCAGAAGATCAGAAGCATTTTCAAGTAACGACAATGGATGGAATCAAGGTCAGAGCTTTAAAACATTTATAGTGTAACGTTTTTAGAGGTTTTATGTCGGTCGATTGGTCTGCCGCTGACGAATGCACCTCAGTGTTTTTATCTATTATCAGGTATCTGAATAGTTGCAAGCACATCAATGATGGGCACAGAAACAGGAAATCTTGTCGTGGAGATGAATTTGTTGATTCCAAGAAAGAAAAGTTTATGGTTCCGAGTGACGGGTCACAGCCAGAGTTACAGGAGCCTTGGGTTTTTAATAGTTTTTATTTTTACCTAATTTTTCAGTTTGTTTGATTATTTCAGTTCAGTTATTTTAACAAGCACATCGGTAGGTTCATTTTAGGTTTAGTTGTGAAAAACTGGCTTAGTTTTTGTTTCGTTTTAGTCGTAGTTTTAATTTTGGAGGTATCGATTTACAGATGTTAAAACATCTGTAAATCAAGGATGAAATAATCCTTTCAACAATGCCATACAGGACAAAAATCTTATTTTTCTTTATTTTGAGTAATTACGGGTAGAAAAAAGAATGAATTAAAAAATAAATGAAACAAAAATTAAAACAAGGTTAATTTTACCTGCAATTTTATTTAGTTTCAGTTAGTTTTACATTGTTAACTTTGGTTTTCATTTATTTTTAGTTTGATAAAATTCTCTAAATTGAAACATTTCCAACAGCAGTAACTATCTGCATCTCTCACCTCAGGTGATCACCAGTAGGAAGGAAACAAGTCTGCACAGTTCGTCATTATGAGAACCGTTAGAAGATTTGGTTATCAATTATGGTTAGAAGAGTGCGTGTGGTTTGCTGCTGACTGTTGGCCATCCTTCACATGACCCGCAGCTTTGAAGTGCTGTGACAGGAACTGCTGGCTGATCCACCTCATCACAGCGAGACTCTTAGTCCACACGCACGAGTGCATGAGGAGCAGTTTTTGTTCTGTTGAAGACGTGAGCAGGAGGCCACGAGGTCCCGCCTCTACCGCCCAGGTTCCTCTACTGATGGTCACCCCTGTCTGGAGCTGCTAGTTTGTCCATCTACATGTAGGAATTGGGAACATTTGAAAACTTGTATTCCAAAAGTGTTTTTAATCATATGATGGCACAGTCCAAGTAGAAGATGGTGATGGTAAAGAAATAACAAAAGAGGACTCTGAAACATAACTTGGTCCAGACTGGACCATCAGACACCTACTGTGTGATTTTGTTTCCTTCTTAATTAGTGGCAGGTCATCGTATAAACATCACTATCCGGTTGCTCCAGCTCGCCCTCCCTCACCCTTTTCACTGAGCCAAACACATCTTTAATAAATCTTTGTTGTGCACTCATATGACCACAAATACACGATGGGACGTAGGAGTCCTGACCTCGGTATCAGCTGGTGCCCACAGAGGATGACCCCCCGTGTGCCTGTCTGCAATGTGTCTGCCTCAGCGCTGCACTGCAGCAGCCCGACTGTCTTGTGTCTGGCCAAAGTTTGAATTGGAGCGGAGCCCTGACAGTCTTAGCTCAAACGGGACAGGATACTATTCATACACACAAGCACACATGCAGAGTGATGGAGAAGGGGAAAGGGAAGGTGGAATGTGGAGGAAGTGTGATTGAGGACAGGAGGACAGGTTGTTTCAGGGGGAAGGAAGGTAAAGACGAGTGAGGGAAGACTATGGGAAGAGGCCAAAAAAGGTGGCGCTTCGGTTACTGCGGGCAAAACTGGAGCATTGATATCCAGTTCAGCTCGGAAGCCTGGAAAATCCTTCTGCATCCTATTGAAGTGTACAAACAAAGCGCCGTTTCCAGAGTTGAAGGTGGTTCGTTGCACAGAAAAGCAGAAATGATGTAGTTATAAAAATACGAAGGAAGGTTTAGCTTCCACGCAGCGATCCCGACGTGCATCGAGTGGCTTTAAAAAGCTCGCACTTCCTGTTTTTCCAATCAGCGCTTCATTTAGGCTTCCTGTTTTTGTTTGTCCAATCATGCCGTCCTCTTCCACCAGCTATTTGTTTGAGGCATCCAATCAAAAAGCAGCTGAACTTCAAGTCTCCATCCTGTGTTTGTTTGTCCCGTCAGAACACCACGGACAGCTCATCCAACTCCTCCCAGAAGCTGGACGGCTCTCTGCAGCCGCTCGAGTCCTCGCCCCTCCCGCAGAGACACAAGTGCATGTCCAGACATCGCCACGACCTGCACGACTCCTACCACGTCACTGACCACTACTACTTGGACCAGGTGAGACGCACGCGATAACGCAACTGTGCCGTTTGTACATTTGTCAGTCTTGAAGAAACTGGATGACATGAATACGTTTTTCATGTTTTGTTCAAGTGTATTTTTTGTTTTCTGTCTGTTCAGCCGTTTTCTCGGAATTCCCGCCACGTCACCTTCGACGATGAGGAAATCGTCCGTATCAACCCCCGGGAGCGCAGCTGGGAGCGAGCCACAGAGCGCCACCTCGGACGCCATTCGGACCGCCCCTGGCTCACTGGCTACGAGGATTACCGCCACGCAACTATGCGTGACAAATTCATCCACGCCGATGACTCCGAGTCCTACGTCCACTTTGATAAGACAGAGACACAGAAGCACGACTACACCTACCCCCTGGCGCCGGCCCTGTCACCCTCAGACTCGGACCTTTCCATTGGACCGTTGACCAGTAAGGGCCACAGTGGGTCCCATCGCTCGGGCTTCTCCTCGGTGGTCTCCACCCAGCCTCGCTCCTTCTTCCCAAGCTCCTCCCCGTCTTCCAACGGCGGAAAGGGGCGCAAGGGCGACAGGATGGAGCGTGCTCAGTGCGAGCACTGCGGCGAGGCTTTTTACATCTCAGAAAACAGAAGGGGGCGGTGCCAGGATGCTCCAGACCCTGTTCGGGCGTGCATCCGACGGGTCAGCTGCATGTGGCTGGCAGACACCATGCTCTACCACTGCATGTCCGACCCAGAGGGGGACTACTCGGACCCCTGCTCCTGCGACGGGGGCGAGGGCAGCGGCGGAGGCTGTCTCGGCACGCGCTGGTTAGCTTTGTTTGCCTTGTCTTTGGTGGCGCCCTGCCTCTGCCTCTACCCACCCCTCCATGCTTGCCACCGAGCAGGGCTCGCATGTGGCTGCTGCGGAGGCCGGCACAAGGCCCTGAGCTGAGCAGAGGTGCTGGGATCCTTGCAGAGGAAAGTACAAAACCGGAAACCCAACACAGGCACAGGGAAAGGGAAGGATGGGGACAAATGATCGTGGCTGCTCGCGCTCTTGCCTTGGTTTTTCTGGGTTTTTCTACAAATTCCAGACACTGAAATAAGCCAAAAAAAGAATAAAAAACTATTGGTGCATTTTCTGAACAGCCTGGGAAGATAAGCTCCCCCTCATGGCAGACAGTTCTCTCATTTCTCCACGTGGCCATTTCATGCTCTGTTTCTAATGAGAGAGCAGTCGTTTTTCAGGGGGCCTTTTTTTTTATAGCTGACCTATATGTCATGTATCACATATGCAGGTACTTTATATTGTTATATTTGTACACAGACTCTGCGTCAAAGAACTTGAATTGTTTCTTTGTTGTATTTTTTTCCTCCTCCTTTCGTTTGTCTTGCCATTTTGTTTATAATCTATTCCAATATTGGGCTCTCGGTTCAGCTCCAGCTACAACACAGAGCAGACACTACACCTCTGCGCCTGCGTGAGTGCGTGCATGTGTGCGCGGATGCTGACGAAGTGCATGGAGGCGTTCTGCAGGTCATAGTAAAGGTCATGTATATAGTCTTCATAGCTCTTCACCATCGACACCTTCTTTGTTCACTCAAACACGCATGGTACTCATCTTAATCTTCAAATATTCCAAAGATTTGTGGTTTTTATCCTATTTATTTTCTCACGGAATCGATGTACCAGCAAAACGGTGCTGGGTCGTGATCCGCTCACTGAATGAGACGCCGCCTCGAGTCGCGCTACAGCAGTCAAGCACCCGCCTCTTCTCGGCTTCTTTCGCATTATTTCAGACAGTGCCTAGAACACACCTCAACCAGGAACCTTCGGAGTCTCGCAGTTTCAGCGAGATTTTTAGGTTCGTTCTTACTCGTCGAACTCTTGACGCAGCGAGAGATTTGAAGGCGTTGATTTCCTATTTTCTTTGCAGAACCTCAGCCAGCAGTCCGCCGTGTCGTGTCCGGGACTGAAGAATCAGTCAGATACAATTTTACTATAATTGGTGCCCATATGCCTTAAAATGTGGAGTCGCGCTCCAAACGCCACCCGTGTCGCTGATGATGTCTACTATAGTGAAGAGCAAGAGCAGGGTTACAGCTCCAAGCAATCAGCCCCACCACATACTACTTTTTTTGTTTGTTTTGTTTTGTTTTTTCTTAATTACAAAAAAAAACCAAGACTTTTTTTTTTTTTTAAAGACGGTCCTCTTGAAGTGTGTAAACAGAGGTTTTTACTTTGGCTGCAAAGTACAATCACCTCCTTCCTCTCTTTAAGCAACATCTACACTTGGTCTCATCTGTCACATTTGGGAAACACAAAGACCCAACTAGAGGTGGTTTGGATGGTTTCATTTCCAGGCTTGAAGTTCCTGCAAAAACACATTTGTCGGAAACATGCAGGTGTGTGCTCAAGAAACTTTAATGTGTGATTCTTTAATATCAGGCAAACTTCTTATTCTATTCCAAAAACGTGATCATAAATGACGGCTTCTCGAGCCCCCAGACCCCCCCAGTGTTGATAAAGGAAAAGCCTGACGTGAGGAACTAGAGAACGTCGAGATGAGCGCGTCTGTACCGTTCACGTCCATCGTCTGAGCACGCCAGGCTACGGGCGGCGGGAGCTGGTTCACTCGGACAAATGGGAAACGGCTGGTCTGGTTTTATTTAAAGCATCTAAATCCTTCCATCGGTTTAATCCAATCAAAAAAGAAAAAGCGGTTTCATAGATGGATGTGTGTCAGACTGTTTGTTGCCCAGACAGAATGGCTTTCAGGAGTCTTCAATGATTAGAAATTATTGAAATGAGATGCACATGACATCAGATGTGAAAACTTTGATTTTTTTATTTTTTTAAGTTCAATTTAACTTTGGGGGAAAAAATGTCCAGCTGCTTTGCCTTGTTAGAGTAATTCATCCATTACCAAAAAACAAACAAAGGAAAAATGACTGTTCGTTTAAGGCCAAAATATGTTGTTGACACTGAAAGAGTAACGTAAGAGACAACTGGCTCAAACCACATGTGACCGGCGTGTGCTGTTCCTCTCAGCCCTACGGCATTTTTCTTCCTACCAGATTTGGTCCGTCATCAGAAGCACAAAGAGTAAAGTCAGAAGCCTGACAACAGCTTGGCTGAATGAGGAAAAACCGTTAAAAGTGTTCATTCTGGGTCACGGTGGATCTGTTTGTGTACAACATAACACTAAACCAGCAACCACACGGGTGCTTCAACCGGGCCCGGGTCATGGCAGTGTCTGGGATGTGATGGGGAACACAATAAGCTTGGAAAAGATAAAAACAAGCAGGACGTCAGTAAATCCCATTGGAGAAGATGGGGAGTGTAAAAAAAACATCTGAAAACCTGGAAACAAACATAAACCCCGATTGTTTTGCCCGGGAAAGGTCCTTACTGTAGTCGAAGTACAGAATGCCTGAGGATGTCCTTTTTCCGTCCCCGGTTGTATCTGTTTCATACATCCTGCCCGGTCTACCCCCCCGCACACACACACACACACACACCATCCGAAGCCACTGGGATCAGCTGAATATGCCATCACATACTGACACCCGTCTAGTAGAATCAGATCCTTTGATGAATCAGGAACAGGGCCATTCAGATTGGGAAGTGTGCGTGTCAGAGTTTATTTTATCTCCGTCTCAAGTGCCTGAACACATCCTCTTTATCTCCTTGTGTATTTAAATTGAAAAATTAGAAAAATTGCTCTGTAATGAATTGGATCCATTTTTTTATGCTTAGTATTTTTAACTCTGTAAAAAAAGAGCAAAAATTATATTATATTATATATATTATATATATATATAAATATCAAGTGTATGTTGTACATTTTTATTTCTATTTTTTTTTTAATAACTGTTTCTAACATGTAAGATGGATGTAGCTCTTGCTTCTGAGAAGGAAAAGGATATACTTTGTAGATACTGAAGGGTGGCCAAGTCTGCGAGAAATCTAAGGTGAAATGTGTGTCTTACCTTCCGCCTCTAATAAAATGAGAGAACACAGTGAAACCATGTGCAAGTCGCTGCTTCATTTTAGTCTCGTCTTCATCCTCCCCCGTGTCACCAGCGAAGCGACCCCATCGCCTCCATCCCCTCGCATCACAACTGTTTCACTTCAGCGTACAAAGTCAAACGTCATCTAATAAAAGGAACAAAAATGTGCTCCAGCATGGCAGTTAATGCACACAAAGAAAAACTGAACGAGTGATGCTTTTACAGTCGTGAAGTCTGCGTTTTGTGCGTTGACATCAGAAGGAAAGTGTTGAAAAAGTTGAACCTTTCATCATTTTTGAAGTTTTTGCATTAATATAACCCAAAACTGCACTGGATATTCACAGGTTTTATTACCTGATTTATTCTGACTTCTATGGTAATTCTTTGTTAAAAATACTGCACATGATTGGTTTTGTGTGTAAACTCACTTCGTCAGCAGTAACTGAGGATTTGCTTTTCCATCATTGCTGACAAACAAATCTCCCGACCGTAATCCTACCACCACCGCGTTACCCGGATCAGGTTCCTTTGTGGGAGTGTAGCGTTTTCCATCCGTCCATCCATCAAACCTACGTCATCCTGGTCTTACACATGCACACTCACACCTAGGGTCAGTTCAGGGTCACCAGCCTCCATCCAACCATCCACCCGTCACTCATCCTACCACTTTGCTGCCTGGTGCATTGTTTTCCTAAAACAAAAAACATCTTGCTGTTCACAAAGACACAAAACCTTCTAGCTTTGTCCAGTTAATGTTATGAAACTGCAGAAAATGTGTCAACTCATACTTGTGATGGTGAACAATTTCCTGCGACATGGGTGGATATTACAGGTTTTGCTTTTGGCACAGTTTCAATGAGAATATCCCCCACCATAATACCGCCGCCGTCGTGTCTCATACATGGCTGCTGGTCAGCCACATCTGGAGATGGTCTCCAGTTTTCCTCCAGGACACACGCCGTCTCGCTGTGGAAATGGCGCTTCTTTTCATTTAACGGGACACCCTCCGACAACGAACTGGGAGAAAACTGATCGGGTGACTTCTACTCAGGAGGTTCAGGAGGCCGTTTGCTTTCCACTTGGTCTGCAAGTTTGATTGACAGCTTCCCTTTGTCACATGTCAAAGCTTATTTTGGTCAGATACTAAACTTTTAATTGCTCCTGTCAACATCATAGTAACTGATGATTAATCTGCTTAAAATACATTTCTAAAGGGTTTCTAAACTCTGAAGCGCCACCATGTCTATCAGGTGTTTTTTGGTAGCTTTTACAGACGTTTCATATGAAAACCTAAATGCTTTTCTAAAATGATTGTTTTTATATACCTAAAATCTCAACTCCTGTGGTAAAGCACACCTTAAAAGATAATAGGTTCAGAGTTGAAAACATGCAGAAACTTTGTGGAATCAAATGGACGAAGGGGGGCCAGAAGACAGAATACGTGGAAGCCAGAGGTTTCAAGGGTTTTAAAAACTTCTGTTGTCTGAGGCAACGTTGTTAATGAATCAACGGCAAACAGAGGGGAAATCTTGGCCTAGTACACCCTGTCTTCTTCTCAAGATGTCTTTCCCCAGCTGCCTCCCTCCTCAGCGGGAACATGTGATAGCCATCGAGGACGTTGAGCTGTTTCACTCAGGATGTCTCTGGAAAAGCATGTGGGCGATAATGATGGAGCACGAGCGAGGGAGGGGGAGGGAAAGAAAAGAGAAGAGAAAGAGGGTCCCCGAGGGCTTTTGGGGGCCTGCTAAGCAGCTCAACGGCTGCAAACAGCATCACAGTCCACATGTGCAAACATTTAAGATATCTGCTCATGTAATGGGGTCAGCCTGGCCTCTCTGGGTGCACAGAGCACCGGCGCTCACTTCCCACCGCAGTTTACGGGAATGGATGGCTGTGGTCTCTCTTCCAAAGATAGGCAGGATTTAGACTTTTTTCCTCGCCAGAACATGAATTCTGCTCTTCGTGGCACCAAAGGAGGTTTACGGTTGCAACACGTTGGCCCTTCGGTTGTTCTTTATCAAGTCTGATTGTTTCATTGACCCACACTGAACTCAACGATTGCCCGGCCATGCTGCTTTGATTGTCCGAGATCCTGCATCGGCGATGGAGGGAATAAAACCTGGGAGAGAAGCTCTACTCCCACCCTGTGGGAAGCCGTACAGCTAGCACGGGTTTTGTTTTTTGTTTTTTTTCCAAAAACAACTTGGCCACCAAAACATTCAAATACTCGATTGCAAGTCAGAGCTTTGAAATACCAACATAAGTGAATGTTTGGCCGGTGAAAACAAGCTTAAGCATCAAAAGCAAGAATGGTTTCCATTACTGAAATTACTAAAGCAGAAAGTGTTTTAATGAGTAAATGTGAACTCTGTAGCTGAGGAAAACTAAACCTGGATGCAAAAGCTCAACCGGAGCTCAATTTGAACTCGACAAGTTACTTTTTTTTTTTTTCCCCCTCCTCCCTTCTCATCAAATCAAATGTCAGTTATCCTCCAACGTGACGCTCCACCCACGCCACGCTCCAGTGCACGGCCGTGAAAACACGTCGGGCTCAGGTGACGCCTCTGTCATCTTTGTCGGGGAAGAAACATCACACGGCAGCTCGGAGGTAACAGTTGAGGGTTAAGAGGGAAGTGGCATGAGTCGAGGGATTAAAATGGAACAAGGCCGGAAGAGTCTGGGTGAGATCTTTATTTCAAGCACGGAAAGAGAGCCTCTTCCTCTGGTGGCGCCAGTCCTCCACCGCTGTTCCACTTCCTCTTCCCCCTCCTGGTCAGTGTGTTGAGATCTTGTCCTCCCGTGTGGACGAGCCCCGGTCGTCTTCTGACTTCCATCCCCTCCTGCGGGAGCGCCTTTCCTCTCCATCCGCTTCATCCGGCCACCACTTGAAACAAATTAACCTGTCCATAAACAAGTTTGACAATAAATGTGAGGTTATTAACTCGAGCTGAAAAGTGAGGAACCCTCCTGAACTCCTGGCCTGACAAACCTTTATCTCGTCGGCACCTTTGTCCGAGGTGTTGAGGATCAGAAGCAGCTACTAATTTACCAGAAGTAAAGACCGCGCCACACGACCATCCTTATAAACCACTTTTCTTTATTTAAATCAGCGTTAGGCAGTTATGCTATGAACAACACAGGAAAATAAAAACAAAAACAGCAACAAAAGAAAGACATTAAACTGTGAGAGATCCAGTTAACATTAACTGCACTTGGCACTGGATAGACGTTCATGGAAAGAGGAAAAAGAAAAAAATATACACATTTATACTCAAAATAGAAGTGCCTCCAGTAATCATTAAGTCAACCGTTGGGAATCAGACTGGAGCACTTAAATATGGTCTCGACAACACTGCAACGTCAATGACATACCGTCTTATTTTTTTGTGATTCAGATCGACCTGATCCTTAATCTGCAACTGCGACCAAGCCGCGATGGATCTGAGGATACGACGCACAAGGTGTTGCAGCATTCTCAACTATTGCTGCTGAAATCCAGTCAATCGGCTTTAGTTTTTCATCCAGAAGAGGCAGAGGCGAGGCTGCTCAATAGACAACAATTATTAACCCCCCGTCCTATCGCCGTCTCACCACCCACGTAACCCCAAAGTACCGTCACACACCCAATTTTAAGCTCAGGGGCCTTTACTTTGTGTATTTTATGAATCAACCATCTGTTCTTCTTAAAGAAGGAAAGAAAAACTAAAATAAAACACGGAATTTGTGTCACCACAATACACTCCATTTACAATGGTAGTTGTGCACAGCAACAAAAGTTAATGGAAAATGCGTGTATCAAGTTTTAAGATATAAACTCAATTCATACATCCAACAAAAAGAAAAAAAAGCAAGATCCCTCTCCCAGGAAAAAAAGTCATGATATCAAATATAAAAACCGACATAAAAATGTGATCACTTTGCGCTCACCCGGAACAGATGCTGAAAGCGGCCGTGGCTGTTTGTGATGAGGTGTGATTGTGTCTTTACGAGTTTGAATCTTTGCATCACTTTTTAATCCCCTCTAATAGTTTGATAAAGAAAATACACTTTCACTTGTATCTAGTGGCTTCACCTGCCAAATTGAAATCATGACTATTCTTAAGTGAACTTCTGTGGTTTTAACCAGATCCAGCAGGGCAACGTTGCCCCGTCGAGTTTGACCGGAAACCAAGCGTCTTTAGAATCAAGAGGGAGGTTTCAGTGGGAATCTGCAAAACTGAAATGGTGTTTTAGGGCTTGCATGGAAAAGAGAGGCGGTCCTCAACCAGGTGAGAGGAGGAAGAAGAAGCAGGAGAGAGAAGAGGAGAAGGAAGAAGTGAAGGCTCGATTCCCTTTGATGTCTGAGGAAAATCAAAAGCCAAAACAAAGCGAAGAGGAATATATACTCTGCAAAGTGGGCTAGAGGGGAAATGTGTGTGTTGTGAATGTGTGTGTATGTTTTTTGTTTTGTTTTTTCCCATTTTTTGTGTCCGTCCAGAGCTTTATCTGACGGTGACTCCAAGTTTTTCCAGCACGCGGACTCCTTTTTCCTGGTACTCCTCCCGGGTCAGCCAGAAGTTGTCCTTGTCCTTCATGATGTCGGCCAGCACGGCTCCACCCAGGAACACCATGTGCTTTCGTCTGGGAGGATCCTCGATCCGGATCTTAAATTTCTACGATACAAGGGACACAGGGGCACGTGATAAGTTCATGGGACAGCTGAAAGCTCCTCATTGGAGGTGTTCTTGTTTCCTCAACCAGTCGGAACAACTTCTAAAACAAAACGCAGCCCACAGGTGTCCTACAATGAGAGCTGGGACTCATCAAGGTAAGTGGATGACCAGTGAAGGAAATGCCTCACCTGCCACACGTACCTGCGTTTTTTCCATGAATTATTTACATGGATTTGTGTTAACCAGGACAAAGATTTGTGTCACCAATGAGGGAAATTAAAGGAGCAGATAATCAATTAAAATGAGAAGTTCTGCTGAAAAGCCGTTCCGTTATGAGAGGAAGTACGTGGCTGAGTGGGCTGTACCTCCGATTGGGCTGCTGGAGTTTGTTTACTACATAAAAAAAGAAATAATCACTTTGTTGGAATAACTCTTAATTAATTAATTTAACTTTTATAATTTGTCCTCCCTGCTGCACGTTTTCAGAAAGCATTTGAAACGTCTGAAATGACGAGCAGAGCCAAACAGAACTGCACAGATATACATTTTATGTGGTTTGTCATTACAAGTGACATCTTTCAGATTGCAGAGCCAATTAATCTTTCTTTTCCGCTGAACCATTTAGTGGCTTCTTAACTGCAGTGGTCACATTCAGACTCTCAATCAAGTGGTGACAAGATCATACAAAACTAAAATATCCTAACAAACTTCTCATAGCACCTCTACTTAAATGCACTGCTTTTGTCACTGACTGGATACAACTTCTGTTTGTTGCTCAGGCAACCATTTATCTAAATGTGGAAACTAAACAGCTGAAGGTGCCGTTTACAAATGGAGAATACATTTACAGCCATAACTGGGACACAAGAAATATATATACACATTTTATCTGGTGTTTTTGCACAATTGTGTCACCATCATAAAATTCTATTCCTGAGTTTTCCAGACAATTTTGAGGCGAGCAGAACTGACTGCTGCAACCTGCGTGCTGGAAACTAAGGTACAAAATAACTTGCAATTTAATGACCAAATAATCTGCAAAGCTGTACTTATGAAATAACTATGTTTAAAAACCACATTTGACTTTGGAGCGACATGTTAAATGTATAAATATTTTTCACTCAAACGTTCTGCTTTATGTTTGTAAACGAGGCTCTGGCACCGCCTGGCGGTCGTTTGCACACATTACATCAACGCAAGGGACAGAAAATCATATTTGTTTCCAAACTTCCCAGATGTGTTTAAAAATCTATTTTATGGAACACAATGGTATTTATTTTACTGAACAGCAATCATGTGGAGGAAATATAAACTAAAATGACTCAAGTACAGTCTCTGTTAGTCGCTCTCACATGTGGGAAACCCCACCCTGGCTAACTTAAACAAACCCCAAGAATCTGCTGGAAATATTAATTCACACCAACTGGCAGGCCATGTGAAGTAAAGCCAGTGTTCAGTTAATCTGACTGTACCAGTATGCTCAGCAACCCTTACATTTTTATTTTTAAATCACATTACTTGAAGAGCAACTAATCTAAAATTAATGACCCAGTTTTTCCAAGTCAGTCATTTAGTAAACATTAGAGTAGTTTCAGGTTGGACTCAGCGTAGTATCGTTTAACTGTTTTCTCACCGAAAGTTTGTCCACA
This sequence comes from Xenentodon cancila, assembly GCA_014839995.1. Taxonomy (NCBI): domain Eukaryota; kingdom Metazoa; phylum Chordata; class Actinopteri; order Beloniformes; family Belonidae; genus Xenentodon; species Xenentodon cancila. Next base: position 2,477,497 of record CM026208.1, read on the forward strand.
TCTCCCTTGAGCACACGCTCCAGGTAGAGCTGCTTGAGTTCTCTCTCCAGCCGTGACGGCAGGCCCGGGTACATGGTGGATCCTCCAGACAACACGATGTGCTTGTAGAACTCAGGCCTGAACATGGGAAGGTGGATAGTTGTTACAGCAAAAATAACAGTTTCCTCACCAATAGGCATGTGTTTCAAATCAACGGATAAGATTAGTTTACAAATAAGTTTTCATTCACCAGGAAACCATAGTGCACACAATATGTGCCTAAAAAGATCTCCCCCTTCGAGTGAAAGCTTTGCCCATCTGGGCTCCCCAGATTGAAAATAAACACACTTTAGCCTAAATGAATGTGGCACCTTCCTAATGCAGTCCAATGTATCCTAGAGCAGAACCGTGACTCAGGAAAGCTTTTATTGTTTACTTTTCTTTGCTGATAGCACAGTTAATGCATGCACTTTTACTGGCCTCACCTGGTGTCGATGTCAGCTGCTTGGATGGTGTTGAAGAGGAGTTCAGCCACTCCAACGCCCTCCACGTTGATGAGGTGGGGCTGGAACAGAGCCTCGGGGGCCTCAAAACGCTCTCCGCCCACCTTGATCACACGACCATCTGGCAGCTGGAGATGTGTGGGGAAGATGAAATGAAAAAAGGAGGAATAAAAGAGCATGAGACTTCTGCAGATACATAATTGTAAGTACAACAGCATCTATGCGTGTAAGAATTATACTGAACTTGAGTTTCTAACTTCTCAATAAACATCATAAAGTTAAAATAAATGTTTTGACTGCTGATGGAAAATAAAATGCTCCCAGACTGATGACCATGAAGAGCATTTAGGAGGACTGACACTTTGGGCTCCAAACTAGGTAGAGTGAATGTGCAACTATAAAAAGGTTTCATTCAGCAGAGGGCAGTGGGAGGAAGCAGGGCCCAGCCACCGCCACAAAGTGGCTGCACAGGAAATGATGTAACGCTCAGTTCACGGCCTTCGGCCACAGTTACATTGCCCTCCTTGTTTCAGCACTCTCTACACACTCACTCGCCTACACTAACCAAAACACACACGGTCACAGTGAGCTCTGAGACACAACATGAGCGCGGCAAGGCGTGCAGTAACACAGACTTCAGGACCAACATTTAGACTCTGTGGTTCCCCGGCAGGGAAAAAAGGACCTCGGAAAGAAAAGCAAGTCTGATGGAGGAGCACTGCAGTCCCATATGTCTGATTCCCAGTGAAAACAGCTCGTCAGCAGCACCGCCTTGTTCTGAAAGAGCCAAAAGAGCCAACGACGGGCATGTGGCGGTCTACTCAACTCAGAGCTGAACCAGATTTAGTTGCTCCATTAGTTTTGACTGCTTAACCAAAACAAAAAACAAACCCCGCTATTTTTATACAGGAAATTCAGTGAGGAGGATTATGCTATTTCAGGCAGAATTATGGAATTTGTGCACACGATTTTGCATAAAAAAAGTAACAACCAAAATTAGATTCCCCTGAGGTTACGACGACAAAAACCAAACAGAGGCCGCATTATAAAACTTGAACTTCACCCTGTAGTCGGGGTTACAGTTACTCTTTTGTCCAACTGAGGGCAGCAACTCATTTCTGTCGGCAGCAACAGCTAATTTGCAACAATTTGTGAAACATTTCCGGTCCAAGTCTCAACATTTTTCAAAAAGAAGATTTTAAATTGTCAAAAGATTTTTGTACAAAAAAAGTACAAAAATCAGGAGCCTGTATAACAAAACCTGTCCGGCTTCACCCCCCAAGACCCGGGACAACATACGTGGACTTCACACGCTGCCGTCACGCCGACTCGTTTCAACACAGGAACAAGAAGAGAAATTACACTCGGTCTTAGGAGGGGAAAAATTTAATTTAAAATTTGAGGTTTTGAGAATACGTCAATGAACTTTATTGTATAATTAAAAGATCATAATAAAAGATAAAATAATTGCTGCAACATCTTATCAAGTCAACAATAACGAGCTTTGGAATAATTAGTGTCTGGTTTAGATAAGCGCTTCCCTGTTTCACCCTCATGAGAAATAAACAACCTAACCCACTTCACAGTTCAGTCCAGCGGGTATAAAGGGGGCCGCGTGAAACGAGGCACACATCGAGGTCCTTGTCCGAGTCCACAGACCGAACAAAGTCCAAATGCCTTACACACAACTCACCGCTCCAATTATTAAAACAATTTAAGCCAAATGCAACTGTACACACGCCGATTTGAAAGTGTTAAAACGGTACAAATGTCTACCGTGTATGATTCCACCAGCACAGTGGTCTCCAGGGCCAGCTTCTGCTCCTGCTCGATGTTGTAGCCCACATAGCACAACTTCTCCTTCATCATGCGCACCGTCTCAAAGTCTGCCGAGTGGTTGAAGGCGTAACCCCTCAGCAGCAGCAACTGCAAAAATGAAGAGGAGAACGTGAAAAGGGGAGAAAAGGGACAGAAAAACGCTGAGCTGCTTATCTGTGCAGCAAAGGGCCATGCAGGCGATTTCTGAAAGTCTGTGAGACAAGGTACCTTAATGAGGTAGCGGGTGATGTCCCTGCCTGCGATGTCCAGGCGTCTTGTCAGATGGGGTAGACTGAAACCCTCATACACTGGACAAATGTGTGTCACGCCATCACCCGAGTCCACCACGACACCAGTGAGAAGGCCTGAGACGCACAAAGTCCTCAGTTAATCCACAGATCTATGAAACCAGATGTCCGAGTACAAAACTGAATCCAGTGAGTGGTTTCAACTAACGACTACAAACCTTGTTGGCTGGATTAAAGAAATGCAGCAATCAATATTTTATCACTACACACTGTTGTCCAACAGACAAAACTGGACAGTCCTCATGTCAGGGTGAATATGTGCGAAACAGTTCACGTGATCCGGACTAAAGCACCAGTCATCAGGGGGGTCTGACACGTCAGACAAGGCCCTATACCATACTGACCCAAGTATTTAACCATTCTGAGCCTCACGATGACCTTTTATTCAGAAAATCCTAGATCTGTTGCACTCGAGACTTGTCCTGCGCCACAAACGCAGGTTATGATGCCACATTACTAATCTGCACCAGACGAGGCTGGTTTTTAACTTGTTGGGGAGTGTGATCAACTCTGGCGATTTCCAGGGTCTTTTCAAAGCTGTTTTTTGGGGAAATTACTACTTTCTTACGTAGTCTTCCGTGGCATCAAAACAGCATGTCATTTGGTTTTCTCACTTGCCCTGCTTTGTAGCTACTTGGTTCGGGACTTCACTGTCCTCCCGCATCTCTCACACGACAGGACCTGTTAGATGTGACGTTTAAATCTGGCACTGCACCACCAACTGCTGAAGGTGTAGGTGTTTTAAAGTAGAAACACAAAGGAGGACCTAACTTTTGTGCACCTCATGTCCGGGTCACCTCGGTCTGCTTACCTTGGGCATACAGTGTTAGCACAGCCTGAATAGCAATGTAGACTCCTGCGAACTGGTAGGTCTCAAACATCACCTGTAGTACAAATGGTGCTTCGTGTCATTTTATTCCCACTGAGATGTGAACAAAGAAAGGTTTATACGAACAGTAAAGACGCGTGTCACTGTACCTCAATGATTTTCTCACGGTTCTTGGTGGGGTTCATGGGAGGTTCGGTCAGTAGGATCTTGCAGTTGCGCGAGTCGATGTTGAGCTTCTCTGGGCCGAAGGTGTAGTCCCACAGGTGCTTCATGTCATCCCAGTTCCTGACGATGCCATTCTCCATTGGGTAGTTCACCTCCAGCATGGAGCGCAGTTCGCTGGCCTCATCTCCCACCATCAGGTCCTGGAGGAAGGTCGCAGACAGACATTCACAGAAAGGCGTCAGCGTCACCGAGAACAGAGCAACAAACTCAAGTCACTTCAACCTGCCTCCCTGTCCTGCTTGTCAACTAAACGTCAGACAGACAATCTTAAGCCACCTGTCAGATTAAGACAGATTCACGCAGCCTCAGTTTGACACTCCGTTACCCAGCATGCATCACAAGGCATCATTTTCCATGCATTTACACCTGGAAACACTTCACCTCAGCTACAGTAAACCACTTCTTTTATCCCCATTCAACTCCACATGCAAGGCAGCCTGCTTATGTAAACAGCTGCTGGGTTAGAGCCGAGTGTTAGCCACGCAGTCAAGCATCTCACGTTCCACTTGGAGACATCAAAAGCCTACTGAAGGCAGCCATTTTATGGGTTCATCCTGTGCGCTTTGGCATTAACCAAATACCAGGCGCAGGCACTGCCTCCATGTGTTCTCAATAAAAAAAAGAAAAGCTCAAAGAAAAACCAGAAAAACAGATGTGCTTCCGTCTGCTCCCCAACTGTCTGCCATGCATCTTTGAGCATGGACACTTCCTCCGCACTCTGGGAAAAGGCGAAACACGTTAAATCTAGGATATCACTTTAAAATGCTCTCTGCTTCAGAGATAAGACGGATAAAATATGTGTAATGCCTGCAGATGTAGCAAGTTAGTCATTCGGACTGACGTACTCCAGCTGATGTTCGGTTTTATTTTTGCCGAAGGTTCTCGTAGGAGTGAGGAGGCATTTAGCTGCCTGGATGCACAAGAAGATCAGAGACTCTGAAAATGGAAATGCTCCAAAATCTCTTTTAGCCCTCCACCGATAACAGCTGGCCTATGATTCATCACAGCTATTTCTGCTAATACGTTCAGCCTGCAGAAAGCAGTATGCCAACACAGATGATGGATGCGCAACCTTATTCGCTGCCACAACACTCAAACTTGAAACACGCACACAAAAAGGATCAGACAACTGCGCTGAAGAAGAACGGAACCAGAGTGAGTTAAAAATGAACAAATAAATAAAACAAAGCAAAGAAAGAAAAAGAAAAGGAAAACCTGTTGTAATGAATGAAAAGCATCCCACGACAGAACTCTAGCAGGCAAGAGCAGGAGGCACATCAACCTGAACTTACCATCTTCTGAGCATTCTACTTCACCAAAGGCAGAACAACACATGGAGAAAGAGGAAGGTGGGTATAGTAATAGTAACAGTAATAATAATAAGAGGAAGAAGAAGAAGAAAAATTATGAATAAATAAAATTGTAAAGAACAAAAAAGGCAGGAGAAAGACACCGTGCTAAAAAACAACATCTGGTTTCCCAACAAACGCATCTTTCACCACATAATTAGACCGACTCAATGTCCATTTTCAGGAAGAGGAACCGAGATTTTAACCTCTTTTTGAGACCACGTGTGGTATTGAAGTTATACATGTACAAGAAGCTGACTTTGCTCTTCTTAGCATTATTTTACATCATAACTTTTGTCATCATACTTCATTAATTTTATCTCCGCTTCCCTGAGCAGATGGGACTTAAGACAGAACTTTCGGATGAAACAATAATTTCACGAACATCAGGACAATCCCCACATACCTTGATTTCAATGTTTCCCACTTTGGCTGTTGAGCGAATGATGGGTCTCCCAACGAGTGCAGGGAATATGTGCTCTGGGAAGTTGGAACCCGCATAGCCACACTTGACAAACTACCAGAGAAAGATAAGAAACCCGGAGGAAAGAGGAAACGATTAGGAAACAAACCAAGATAACAGCTGCACAGCATCGATGAGACCTTTTCTATAATAACTGACTTAAATCAGCATTTAGACTGAGATTGAGGGGAAAATAAAACGTGTATTATTCGTCTGGATTAGCAAGAACATAAGTGGCAGTATGATTTTTTTCCCTGCCAGCAAAAAATAAAAATAAAAAATCATGTAGGAGTGTATTTGTATATCTCAAAAAGCGTATCTTCTGCTGGCACCAAGCTGCTAAATGCCACCATAGTTATAATTAAAAGGTAAACAAAGCTACTGAATGTCAAAATAACAGTTCGGGACAGGACGAGGTGCGTTTCAAACTCTCAAAACACCGCATTTCCACCGCTAAGAACAAATAAGACAACAACATTTCAATATCAAATATTTCTGACTTAATAACTTGTGATTCTAGTGTAATTGTTTCACAAGATAACTGAAGGACGGAAGTGTGCGGCTGCTCTGCAGACCAGGAAAAGACGAGACCTGTGAGCTGCAAAAACACCAGAGGCCGCTGAGAAAAGAGAAAATAAAATGTGCTGAACTTTTGTTAAGTTCTAAATAAAACAATATTGTCTGAGAAACTCCAGTGTAAAGATGCAGCAAATATGACAGAAGATAAAGAGAGACTTTTATCCAAACATCAATGAGGAAATTCAAATATAAATTTCACAGACATGGTTGACGCTTGTTGCAAAAACTTACACTGGACGACTCTTTAAAGACACTTAATGACACTAACTGCAATATATAATTTTCCTTCGAGTAGATAATAAGATAGTATTATTGAAATGAATTTAAATATTTTGTTAAGATGGCAATTTGACAAGAAAAAAAAACTGAATATAGTTTGTGGTTCACTTGGCTTTTTACCGCAACAACATAATTTCCCTTTGGAGGATTAAAGTGTTATTGAAATGAATTATCTTTACCAATTAACCACATCATTCAAAGATGCCTTTCTCAGACGCGGTGCTTTTAACTACAAAAGTGTAAAAGGTCACATATCCGACTGGACCAGGAGGTTTGACAGAATGTGCGGCTCTGAAGATGCACAGATGTGGATGCGGTTCGGCTTCTTCTCACTTCCTCCCGACTCTCACATCAACTCGAGTCACGGGGCAGGTTTCTCTTTTTTTCCTCCACTTCACACAACGTTCTCAAAAAAGACCTTATTAGTCAGTGACGTACGGAGCCAACATCCTCCTCGACTGTTAAGGTTCAGATAAGGAAGTATCTGCAGCACACACTTTAGTTTTTGCAACAAAAATAAAAAAATAAATCAATAAATAAAGAGCATATGAGAATGTTACACAGACAGTACAGACGTGGCTGGATTTTTGGTTAGATGGGGATTTTCCAGTCTTTTGTAACGCTGTTGAGCGACGGTTCGTCCACTTCTCAGTTGTATAATTCGGATTACGGCACGTACGTTTAAACGGATGTGAATCGGAATACGGTGTGTTAGTTGTGTTTTCAATGCCAGCGCAGCTTTCAAAGGGCGGATTTGCCTTTTTATCGAGTCTCCAAGTGAAGGAGGCTCCTCGGGTCACCTGCCACGGCCTAGACAGGCAACACCTAGCCGCCGATGGGCGTTTCTGCGCGCATCTGACGGCTCCTCGTGCTCGTGGACCAGCGGGACACCAGAAACAACGACTCCGCACATTCCGAGAGGTCTGGACGGGTCGCCGGAGGGCCGCCGGGCGGCTCGCTGGGACCCGGGACGCGGCCGGCGTCGACCAGACATCCAGCTGTTTAAACTGCGGGCTAGTCGGCTCAGCGCAGAAACCGCTGGGACGCAAAAACGTCGGTATTCGGACGCGCCGTCCCGAGTGCTGCGGCCGCAGCTGCAACCTCGGGTTTCCCCGGCGTCCGCGGGTTTTCCCGGTGCCGTTTCCGCGTGGGGTTCGGATGAATGAAGACGGGAGCTAACTAGCCTGCTAGCCCGCTAGCCTCACACCCAGTTGCGGCTCGGAGCGACGCTTCCTGTTTCAGCGACTCTCGACGTTTCTGCGCCGTTTTAGGCGCCGCGCGAGCCGACGGCACACGGACGCCACACCGTAGACATACCCCGGTTCCGTTGTCACACACCACCACTTTCCTTCCTTGGCTGTCCATTATGGTAAAGCTGCCCAGTTGCCGCTGAAGCTTCCTCAACTTTCTTTGGCAAGCCGGAAGGAAGACGCGCCGACCGGCCGAGAGGAAGAGAAGAGCCCCCATCCGGTGCGCCGCGGCGCTGCCGCCCGAAACACCAGTCAGCGTGCTGCTGCGAAATAAAAAGACTCACGCCTGCCTGACAAAACATAGATACATATATACTTTAGGATAAATAATCTCAACAAATATAAACAGTTTTATTGCACCATACACGTTCTGCCTTCCTGTGCTCGCATCTACATAGAGGGATCACACACTGTTCAGTAGACAGTATCTGTTTCTTACAACGGACAAAATTGAGACACCCCCCCAAAAAAATAAATAATAATAATAAAGACTGAAAATACAGGCAAATCGATAGGCAGGAAGAAAACACAGTATGCTTATAGTCTATTGCATAGGAAATCATATGTTGATAGAAATGTGCTTCAGATCTAAAAAAGGAAACTTTTCAGTGTCTGAAGGGATGAAAATGTGTGTCTGAAGGGATGAAAATGTGCGTCTGAAGGGATGAAAAAGTGCGTCTGAAGGGATGAAAATGTGCGTCTGAAGGGATGAAAATGTGCGTCTGGATGGATGAAAAAGTGCGTCTGCATGGTAGCATGCTGTTACCAACAAGCAGACAAAACACAAAAAGACATCCCCACACGTCCTCATCAATGAAACTAAACTTATCCCGGACTTCATTAATCAATATTGCATTAATCATGCATACTTTTCCCCAAAGTGAACAATGTATAGTTTAACATGTAAAATATAGTCTATAATAACTTTGAATTTGCAAATTGCGTTAAGAGAATTTGGAGCAAATACATGAATGTGAGTGAAGGTGAGTGATAGAAGTTAAAACCACGAAACTTCACAGGGAGAATATTACTTCAAGATGCAGATCTGATCAGTTACATTTGGCTGATAATAGCGCTGTGACATTAACCTGTGAATTTCCTTGTGAGGATATTTTGTTTCTTCACTGGCAGCTTAGGCTAGATGTAAGAAATGACCAGCAGGTGGAGTATTTGGACTAAAATATGGAGACCATCAGCCGTTTACTTGTAGCTTTTGAAGCCTATATAGTATTTGAATTACGTAGGCCCTTTTGCTCACTAATAATTTTTTTTTCTCCTTACTTTGCTTATTTTCAACATCTCCCACACAACTGTAGTACTACATCAAGACTCAGTGTCACGCATCACTGTGACTTTGGGGAACAGCACGCTTTGGACACGGGGATGCCTGGGAACGCGAGGATCTTGTTGAGCATGAAGGACAGATTAGAGAGTTAAACTATCACCCTGTCAGCTTCTGGACTAATTTCTTCTTCTTACAGATGTTTCCTGATCAACAACACACACAAATAGAGAATATTAAACATTAAAAATGTGATTGTGTGTGTGACACACAATCACATTTTTTGAAGAATAAAGCAGCAGCAGACCTGACTGGGCATCAAGTGTCCCCTGATTGGCTGCCAGTAATGCTGATGTCCAGTTTAATGGTCGCTTTTGTACAGCCGTTGGTCAGCATTGTTATATGTGAGAAAGAAAGATAAAACCACAATGGAAGAAAAGCATCAGGAGGCCCAGCATAGCGTTAACTGCATGTAGTATCAGAGTACTGACTGGGTTCACATTTACGCCACAGAAAACCTATTGAACAGCCTATAAAATGTAGAGTTGTGTTGTGTCTCACGCTGACCTGGGGGACAGCTGCCTCAGCTGCCTCAGCTGCTGCTGGATCTGCCCTCACCCCCCCTCCACACCAGGAGGCCGCGCAGAGCTCACCTTTATGGTCTACCGTTATCTGTATTACCGCGGAGTCTCCTGCTGTCACCTTGTAACCTGTCTGCTGTGGGAGAAACCAGCAACTGTGTTCTGACATAACTGACGTAAATCTGACAACTGACTGATCCTTTGTACATTTACTGTAAGTTCTCAGTAGTGATGTCACAATGTGCTGGCAACTTAGGGACACCAGCGCATGTCTGCAGGGTAAGAGAGCAAATAAGCAGGGAACATTAGAAACTAAATGTAACCACCAAGTTTGAATTTAGTGTTCAGCTCTTATTAACGTATGACAAAGACAAGCATCAGCTACTGTATATTTATCCAGTAAAGCCATAGCCTGATGGGCGTCTTAGAGGAAGCATCTGTCTACAACTACTATATCACATTTAATAAATTCCAATTCCATTCAAGACTGAAGCAAAATAAATCAGGCAAACATAAGTTAATACTGAAATGGTCAGTTTTTTTCTTATTTTTTCTGTCTTCCTTCCCAAGATAATGTCCTGGCTCTCTTTTTTCCCCGTGTTTTCCATCTTCCAGTCGACAGGTTGCTGCAGTTTTCAATCTCTAGTTTACTAGCTGCAGATTTCTGCATCCTCTGCTAATAAGAAGCACAACTTCTAAACTGCAGGACGCCACTTTGTTGGACTTTCAGGGTTTCGTTGACTTCGAACACGAGTTAATTTGTTATGCAAACAGAATCTGATGTTGGCACAACTGAATTCATGCCCTAATTGTGAGATGTGCACAGTGACCTGACAAAATCAAGTTTCAGATAAGTGTTTTTTAAAAATATTCATATGTATTTAAAAATGAGTTTTATTCTAAAGTCTTGCAGTTTACTGGTCAGTACAAACAAGGAAAAAAAAACCTTGATGCAATTATGTACACCAGTGCTATTTAAAATAATTCATGTTATGTCCCTTTAAAAACAAAAACACAAAGAGAAAGAAAATATATATATAGTTAAATGCTTATTTCAACATGGTATTCAGCCAAATAAAAGTTGCATTTTTAAGTTAGTTTGAGAAAAAAAACAAGAGGCAAAAGCAAACAGATGTTCAACTGATTTATTTCAGTATTTACATGAATTTACAGTGCCCACTGAAGTGAATAAAGTCTCAACTTTCTTTAAAAAAAACCTTCCCAAACAACACTGTCGATCCAAAGATTATCTTTTTTTTGGGGGAAAAAAAATGAACCACCTTTTTAATGATTGCATCAAAAAGGCACAACTTATTTCAGACTGTATCTGGACTGACAAACGTGATAAATCAGATCTGTGGAGATCTCTCAGTTATTAAACACTGAACGGACAAAAAAAAGCCAAATATATCGAAATGGGGAGATAAGACGCTGTCTTCATGTGTGCACACATTTATGCATTCACTTTAAACATGCATTATAGGATAAAGTGCACAAACAAAAAAAAACCCACATCAAAAGCAGCGTAAAGTGCCAGCAGAATTCACAACTGCAGCGTTTAAATAGCTCATTTATCTTTGCTTGTTTTAATTGTGAAATCTCGTCAGTGATACATTCCTCCTTACTTTGGCAATGAGCACCCAAAACATTTCATAAAAGAAAATTTAAAAAGACACATCTGACGATACATAATCTATGATTGTATGAAGTGGATTTTTTTTGTGATACTGACAGGATTACTGTTAATCATTTGTTTCTTTTTCTTGTAACACAGCAGGAGTTAACAGAAAACAGCCTGCCCTCTACTGTTCATGCTGTAAAACGACATCGTTAGTCCTCAGAGAAACGCTTCCGTATCTGTGCATATGAACATCCGTTCTCCTCATTACCACTGCATCCATCCTTTGTGCTACAGACCAAAGAGACCTTGCGTTCTGGTTTTTATCTTCATGCGTTATTCTCTCAGTATTTCAGCAAAGCTGAAAATAAAATGAGCACGCTAATTTTGTTCTCTCACTTCTTCAAAACACATGCAGCAGGAAAATTATGTTTGGCAAAAAGTCTGTTCTCTATTTAACTTCCTGTAAAGGCAAATCAGATAGTTGTTAATCCAACTAAGCTGAATGCTGATTTGATGTTATTTAAATTAGAATAACCTGTTACCTTCAACAACATACTCAGAAACTGCTACGTGATATTTTTACTTGTTATTCTCTGCTCCTTCGTTTTGGATGCTGAACCTCTTGTTATGTGCAATTCCTAAAAAATGGAGTTAAGTTTACAAAACAACACCATTTCATTTTATAAATAAAATGTTTTGAATTTCAGTTTTAATATTAATTTAAATCATCCATCCATCCATTATCTGTACCCGCTTTATCCGTTTCCGGGTCACGGGGGTCTGTCGGAGCCTATCCCGACGCATATCAGGCGAAAGGCAGGGGTACACCCTGGACAGGTCGCCAGTCTATCCAGGGCCACATACAAACAACCAATCACACACACATTCACACCTAGGGAGAATTTATAAAGATCAATTAACCTACACTGCATGTTTTTGGACTGTGGGAGGAAGCCGGAGTACCCGGAGGAAACCCACGCAAGCACGGGGAGAACATGCAAACTCCACACAGAAAGACCCACCGGGCCGGGAATCGAACCGGGAACCTTCTTGCTGTGAGGCAACAGTGCTAACCACTAAGCCACCGTGCCGCCCAATTTAAATCATATATATCCTAAAACTATGCAAAACTGTTGCACTAAACACTCCTGCACTGTATCCAACTGTCAAAAGATTAAATTAGGAAAACGTTTCTGAGCAAAAAATATTGTGTTTATAATCGTTTCTCTGACAAATCAACAGAAAGATTGTCACAATGTATGAACATGAGAAGTTCAATCATTTTCATGTCCAAGAAAGTCAAAAACAGGGTGATACTCTGCTTTATGGTTAGAAAGTTAAACACTTCAGGTCCATAAAAGAAGCACAACAATGTGCACATCTCATTTCAAACAGCCTTAAACCACATAAGGTGTTACCTCTTTACGACAGACTTTCCAAATTTTCTTATCCAATACAGGATTGATAAATAATTATATAAATGTGCTCTAAAATAAGGTTACAGCAGATGAAGATGGGGAAAGGAAACGGGAGGAAAAGCTCAGTGTTTTTCCTGTTATGGATTTTTTTTTTTTGGCTGTAAATTTGTCTAATTTTCAGTCTCGATTTTGCCGTCTGCTGACAACATGACAAAAGCGTGAATACACGGCAGCGAGTGCGTGCTGAGGAAACGCAGCACAAATTCAAAGAAGCAGGACATGCCTTGGAGGAGGTGAGCAGCTTTTTGGCTTTTTAGCAGCAGCAGCAGCAGCCAGGTAGGGTACAGCGGGCAGTCTACTTCCAGCCCCAGAAGTGCGGGGCTCGGCGAGAGGACGGGCCGCCCGGAGAGCTGCTAAGGCCACGGCTGCTCCAGGCCAGCTGGCCGGAAGGAAGCTCCTCCAACAAAGATAAATTTAACAACTTCAATAAAGAATTTCAACTGGAATGCATGCATATGTTCAGATTTGGTCTCCTAGGAAAAATAAGAAGTACCGGCACTGAATGTTCTGGGGGGTCCAGTTGGTCGTGGGGTCTGAGAGGTGCTGAGATCGCTGTGCGTCCCGGAGAACAGACAGCTGGCACCGAGTCTTTGGTGAGCTCAAGCATCCCCTGATGAATCACAAGTATGGAACAAACGTGTAAAAATCTAAGATAGTAACTAAACTAAGGTTGACAGTAGGAACAACAGGCCTCAAAGCAACAACTCTAATGTGGATAAAACAAAGACAGCGTGTTTTTGAAGCAATGTGAGCAGCTGAGTCATGTTCAGATCAAATATTTTCTCTGCGTTCCTTTCATTCAATGACGAACGCAGTCATCTCAAAACATCACTAAAGCTTCTTATCACTGAAAACAAGTTGACTTCTTCCTCATATCCACCACACGACTCACCAGACTGGATTTACAAGTAGACACAGTCACGGGCTGTTTCTTCCTGCCAACGAACACCTTCCAAAAGGTGAAAATAAACAAGATAGAGTATCAAAGGTTGTTTCAGCATTTATTTAAATCAAGAGCACATTAAAATGAGTGAAACTATATCATAATCTCACCATGACAATACAAAAATCAAACATTCTTTAGCTTGTTGACCTGGTTACTGGTTAAGAATCAGCTGATAGTAAACTTACAATGTTCTCTGTGTCCACACCAAGGCACCTGAGTAGAGTTCTGTTACTATGGGAACCAGCCCACCGAAACTGCAGGCCAACTGAGTTGTGAAGGTCCAGGTGTGGCCACACCATCACCTGTTGGATCCTGAGAGAACTGAGAAAACAAAAGCAAGCTTTATCCAAAATAGTGAGAGTGGTTGTGCGATTATCGCTTTTCATGTGCACAACTGACAAGTCCGAACCAGACGTGTCTTAAATAAAAATCTTCTCTTCTTCATCAGACTGTTCCAGATCACATTCAGATAGAATCAACAGGAAATAAGCCTCTTGCTGGTTAGAGGAGACATTTTAGTTTAACAAATCTAACTGCTCAAAATGCAGAAGTGGGTGGAAACCAAGTACAGCCCATGATTATCACCGCTGAGGAGGAATTTTGGTCGACTCGAGGTCACCATCCTGTCACATCTGTTACAATTTCAGTGCGTCTGAAATAACAGTGTGATCGTCCAATAATTATTTGATTGCAAATTATTGTTATGTCAACTGGCATATTGTTCTATGAAGGACAGTAAACAAACATGTGTGCAGAAACATCTGACGGCCTCGTCACTTCGTCACTGTGGCTGTAAATGAATAGCAAATAAATCCATTATCCATCATCTATATCCGCTTAATCCGTTTCCGGGTCACGGGGGTCTGTCGGAGCCTATCCCGACGCATATTAGGTGAAAGGCAGGGGTCCACCTGGACAGGTCACCAGTCCATCGCAGGGCCACATACAAGACAGAGAAACATGCACACTCACATTCACACCTACAGGCAATTTAGAATCACCAATCAACCTAGTATGCATGTTTTTGGACTGTGGGAAGAAGCCGGAGGACCCGGAGGGAACCCACGCAAGCACGGGGAATCGAAACAGGAACCTTCTTGCTGTGAGGCAACAGTGCTGACCACTAAGCCACCGTGCTGCCCCACCAAATAAATAAACAGATAAAGAAATAAAGAAAAGAAAAGAAAACAATCCTTGGTTTTATGTCTATAAGAACAACAACAGAAAGCCCGCTGGTAAACCTCTGGGCAAAGCCAGACTGGAGGAAGCCAGACTGGAGGAAGCCAGACTGGAGGAAGTCAGACTGGAGGAAGCCAGACTGGAGGAAGTCAGACTGGAGGAAGCCAGACTGGACGAAGCCAGACTGGACGAAGCCAGACTGGACGAAGCCAGACTGGACGAAGCCAGACTGGACGAAGCCAGACTGCCAGGCTGTCCTCACCTCTGAGCACAGCTGAGTTCTGGTGTCTCCTCCTCACTCTTGGGGGGATGCTGGAGTTGAAGTAAAGCACCAAGGTTGAGCAGCCCCTCCTCACCTTCCACACCTGGGACTGTCACCGTAGGAAAACTGGACTCGAGGAGATGCTGGACACGGCAGGACAGCGACACCTGCCCAGAAAAACAAAAGGCAGTTAATCTTTTCAACCTGAGAAAGAACATACATGATCACATTTTGACTGGATTTTCCCTTTACAGACATGCACATTACTAATATCATATCATATTATAATATCATAGTTGTGGATGCTGAAAATGACAGCAATTGTGTTTTCAGTGAAATGTCTCCTACCTTACAACTGTTCCACCTCATATCTCCATGCATTCTCGTCATCTCTCGTTCCTTCTCCTCTCCATCAGTCTGCAGACGGCTGACCGGCTCCCTGAACCGTGACCAAGCTTTCCCCTCCAACGGTGCGCTCTGGTCCTCAAAGTCCGCCCACAATCCTTCTCCGTCCTCCTGCGAGGGTGCCGAGCAGAAATCTGCAAAGCTGTCACTGGGTGGGAGGTTCCCCAGACTCTGCACCTCTGCATCAGCTGACTGAACAGGTCCAGGGTCCCTGTGATCCTCAAGACTACCATCAGGAAAGTCTGCACATCTGTCTTCTGTATTTGTGCCAGCTTGTAACTGGCTGGAGGTAGAAATAGTTTCCTGAGTTGCATAGTGGTTTCCGTCATGAAAATCCAACTCAGACAGACACCTACTGCCAACACGAGAGTCAGCATGTAGGTAATGTCCCAGTTCTTCATCCTCATCGTCAGTCTGCTCACAATCAGTTCGATCACCTTGAAAATCAAGTGATGATGTATTTTCTTCCAAATCTGCAGAGCTCTCCAAATCGGCACTCTCAGATGACAATTCATCACATACGGATGCCAGTGCATCAGATGTAGACTTGTACATACAGGTTGTCTGAGGGATGTTCTCTGTGATTCTCTGCACCTCAGAAGTTTGTAATGAAGTACAGCTACACCTCCTTTCCCCCTGAGTGTCTCCAGACATACTAGATTTCTCCTCAGCAGATGCTACCTGCAAAGCTGCTGCAGCTTCCTGAGGCTGATGGTGATCCTGAGGTGGGTACACAAGTCCTGCATCTCTTTTTTCACAGTGCTTAACCATTATGCGTACTTCTTTTGTCTTATATACATGTTCGGATCTGGGCTCAGATTCCATAATAACCCCCTGTCCTGAATGACTTATTTGTTCCCTCCCACTGAGGATCGCTCCTCCCATGCTGCCATCTGACTGTTCTGTGAAACCACAACACCAGGGGTGCGCTGCCTGCCCTCTGAAAACACTGAAATCGGCAAACCCTGCTTCCTCCTCAAGGGAACAAGTGCCCACTACAGAGGCACTAAGGGCCCTGGAGGTATAGTCTCCTTGAGTATATCCATTTGCCAGGTGCAAAGTAGACTTTGCATTGCAATTTTGCATTTCCACATCTGTGTAACCTCTGCCAGGCTCCAGCTTCACAGTGGACATGTGTTGGGACTGTTCAAGTGGGTGATTAAAGCAGGAGTGAGGTTGATGGGTTGCTGGTTTTACAGCCGTATATACCCGTCTGCAAGAGGATGGTGCCTCTGTATCATCAGCAAAGCCAAGAGGGGAGCAGGAGATTCCCACAGAAAAGTCCCCAAACTCCTCCTCTGACCCCAAACCTCCATCACCAACCCCTGGAGGAGGGTTAGAGGGATGCAAGGGCATGACGTCAGGCTCCATAGATTCTGTCTTGCAGGACTCATGTGTCTGGTAAAGAAAGTGAAAATAAAAGAGAAATTAGGAAAATAAATAACAGCCACAGTGAATACAATTTTTAAATATTAAAAACTGAAACCAAATATATTATTGCTCAACAACAAGTGTGTATTTAAGGCCCTCAGGCACATATAATTTGAAAGTTGGTTTTAATGATGGTGTATTTGTGACACTAAATGGATTCCCTTCAGCTACGGATTAATGCTTTTGGAGGAACCTTTAATGCATAAAAATGGTAAACGGCATGATTCAAACACAACATTGGTACCAAACCTGAAAAAAAAAACCTTCAAAACCGTTTACAAATAACAAGCGCTGGTTTCTGTTGAGCTCAGTGTCTCTGTTGCACGTTGTCCTGCATGATATTATTATTGCACATTGAATTACCAGCAGTTAGTCAGCTCCCTGTCACATGCCAGTGGAAAGAAGTGTGGCCGGTACGAGAGAGCAAACCCCGGTACGAGAGAACAAACCCCGGTAAGAGAAACCTAGTAGATGAAACCGGGTAGATGAAACCCGGTAACAGAAACCCGGTAGGAGAGAAAACCCAGTAAGAGTAAACCCGGTAATAGAAACCTGGTACCAGAAAGCCGGTACCAGAAAGCCGGTAGGACAAAGCCCACCCGCAGCTTCGTACCGCTCAGTTCAGCGGATTACCGGCGGCGTTCATCCTCGCTTCGACACATACTCACCTAAAATACTACAGTACTGTTGTTCTGGTCCACAACATCAGCGCAGCTTTTGTTTTAACGAGTGATGAGAAACACCCCGCGTCCTACGTCTCTCTCCTCCCCACCTGACAGACAGGTGATGCGAGACTAGGGTGAAGTCCTGACAGGACGGATGAAAACGACGCTTTAACGCGAACATCAGCCCGCCGGTGCTGCAAAGATGGCTGCCCCGGCCGTGTTTGTTAGAAAAGTACGACATTTAATCCCAACAGATCTTTATCTCGTTAACGTGACGGCGTCTGATTAGCCAGCACCCCTACCGCCAGCGCGCGCACCAGCCGTCTACCGCGACGCTGAAACGCACCAAACGCTGCCGCTGCTCCACATTCAGCCAACTTCCACTTGACAACACCGGGTTTTACTTTACCAGCAGCTATTCACTGGCTCAGTCCGCGTCCCTGCCCAGTTCTCCATCTTCTCTCTTCATTCTCCACTGGATCTCACTGAGACGCATAAAAGCGAAGAGGTCTCGCTGTGCTTCGTTCCAGGACGTCTATTTTTAAAGACAAGCAGTTGCAGAAACACGTAGGGTCAAAGCTACAAACGAAAGAAATGACGAGTTGGTCCTGAGCTGGATCGTCTTTGAACTACTTTACCCCCTACCGTAAACCCCCCGCCCCAAATAATCCCGAACTGCGGACAATCAAGTCATTTAATTTTGTTTAAAAAGTGACACCTCTGTACAATAGATGATCTTCGTTCATGTCCAAGTTGCTGGTGAGCAATATTGCCTCCAAATGGCCAGATTTGGCACTACATCAGTTCGTTTTCAGCTTCGTCCAGTTTATTCTTCTATTTTACAAAAAATATCATCATCAAACGTCCGGGATATTGCGTAATAATCGATATCACTATATGCAACAGTCAATGAAATGACCCTTTGATGCAGAAAGCATCAAACAATTGTGGATCAATTTTAGAAAAACGTTCAACATATAATGGTGAAGACTGAAGAATCCACTATCCAGTAGATGACACTGATGCAGCTGCACACTGATGCTGCTGCACACTGATGCTGCTGCACACTGATGCTGCAACACTGATGCTGCTGCACACTGATGCAGCAGACTGATGCTGCACACTGATGCAGCAGACTGATGCTTCACACTGATGCTGCTGCACACTGATAAACTCTGTAACAACTTGTTTGAGATGTGTTGCTGCTCTCAAATTCAAAATTAACAATTTTCAACAAAATGTCTGTTTCAGCATCTGTTTTTTCGTGTTCTCAAGAGACAACTTGGATTTATGTGATTTGAAAATCATTGCATTCTGTTTTTGTTTCTATTTTACACAGCATCCCAACTTTATTGGAATCGGGGTTGTATAAAAGAGCACAAAACACACCAGAGGCACCAGAATAAACATGCTCTATGTGGAGGCCTGCAAATGTCAAAAAGAATGAACACTCAAATAACATAAATTAACTCTGCAAAAAGACAAAACAACTGCAAAATAATAAACGCACAGACAACTGCACGGCTGTTGAAATGGTTATAATTAATCTCACAAGTTGACAGTAACCAAGTTGTCTTTTTTACATAACAGGCAGCAACAGGAATTAAAACACACAGGCTTTAACTTGTAAACCTACAACTGTTAGCATTTTAATAGATGAATAACATGATTTCACAGTTACAACTGCAAATGTTTCTGAAATTGAAGAAGCTATTAAAATAACAGCTAATGAGCAGTTTGTATAAAAACAATGCATCTACAAACCCTGGAAAAAAATAGAGTCACCACTTTCAGAGAACAGTAATTTAGCTTTTTTTAATTATTACAAAAAGATTCTGTACAACATATCTTTAAAAAAAATGAAATAATTTGATTGCAATCTTTAAGATCATGTAAAAGAATCACTGACTCACTCAATCATGAGGGCACAATTATGTAATTGCCTTGTAAAATGCACCTCTAGATTAAATTATTAAATATAATCGACATGCAAACTGCAGCGAAGACTCCTTCCAGACCTTAAAGGAGCTGTTGCATCTCATTACTTGACAGAAAATATGGCCCCAACAAGAAAACGTCAGCTGAAACAACAATAGGATCATAAAACTCATCCAAGAGTAACTTAACACAAAGTTTGAAAAAGAAATGTTAGTGCAAACAACACAAGAAGGCAGGACTCAATGAGATGAAGGAAAAGGAGGAGTGGCAGCTCCTGCAAAGCTGCTGTCAGCTGGTAGAAGAGGAAGTTGAAACAGGATCAGCAAGACTAGAAGAACGTCGTTCCCCAGAGCAGACAGCAGAGAGCTTGTCCAAGCAGCAAGCGGACGATGCCACGAAATTATTTTTATTAAATTATCATGTACGAGTTTGTCACTGCAGTTTTTGTAGCCTGTTCAATTATCTTTTCCCAACCTGATGTGAAAAAATACCATTAATTACATTTGTAAGTCAGTTTTAAAGAGCCAAACATTTTCAGTTATGAAAAAAACAGTCTTGTTTTTTTACAAAATAAAACAAGTGATGGAACATACTCCAAAAACGGCGATTCAGTTTATTCATTCGCCGCAAGCATGTTATTTCCTGGCGTCATGGATCTTCATGTGCACCTTCAGGTTCGAAAGGGTGTGGAATTTCTTCCCGCAACGCGAACAGCGAAATGTCCTCTCGCCGCTGATCTCCGTCGTGTCCAGAACCTGTTTGGAGCACGTTTTTAGATGATAGGAATGTGCAACCATTTTGCCACACGAATTGCAAAAATACGGCTTTTCACCTGTGTGCTTCCTCATGTGAACCCTGAGATTTGAATTCTGGGTGAAGAATTTCCCGCAGAAAGGGCACCTGTGTGGCTTCTCACCTGTGTGGATTCTTAGGTGCAGAGCCAGACTATCTCTGCGAGCAAACTCCTTCTCACATTCGGGACACTTGAAGGCTTTCTCTCCCATGTGAAACTCATCCATATGCCTGAACAGATCGCAGTCCCTGTTGAACGAGCAGCCGCAAAAACGGCAAGCCCTCTTGTCCTGAACCTGGTCGTGGTGCAAGAAAGACGCGTCGATTCGATTTGGGCCACAGTAGGAGGAGGTGGAGCCATTATTTCCAATCCATTCTTCATCATCATTGTTCAGAGTCACGGTTATGGAGCTGACACTTGGGAACAGAGGGCTCTCGGTCTGCTTCGTCACACTCGTCTCAGGCTCGTGATGGGTAACTTTGACATCCTCGGATGAGTCCTCGTCCAGGTCTGGGATGATGCAAAGATCCACCTGCTCCTCTTTGACCTGCTGATGCTCCTGGGTCTCCTTTCGCTCCTCAATAAAACGTTGTGGCTTCGCTGCATCTGACTGGGTGTCTACGAGACAGAGAACACGTCTTGTGAATAATCCAGTAGATCTACAACACATGTGTTAGAAATGCAGCGTTAATTCTCCCCGGTCACGTGACACAACAGCAGTAAGTATGCAGCCGAGCCGGAGGCCCGTTGTCAGACACACAGACACAACCGACCTGCTCTGGACAGAAATATTCGGGGCTGTAGGACGGTGAGCTGCTCGATCTGCTGCCGCAGCTGCAGGATCTCTGTCCTGGAGCGGACGACCTCGTCCCGGTAGTCCGCTATTGTCTTCTCAACGAGCCCGAAGATTTCGTCTGCAGCCGCCGCCAGCCGCTCGCTGACCAGCAGCCTGAGCTGTTGCGTCCCCAACATGCCCCCCCCAAAAACCAACAAAACCCGCCGAAGAAAGACAAACCTGCAGGATGAAGCGCTAGCCGTCAGATAAAGAAATAAAAGCCGAGACAGGAAAACCCGCTGTAATGAATCTAAACAAAAGAGAACAATGTGAGTTAATTGCTTCTCCGTGGATCATTGGCGCCCCCTGCTGCGGCGGATGACACTTGCAGTTCGCGTCATATCACGTATTCAAAAACGGAAATAGAGGAAAGCTGGCTTTTTGTCAACTTCATGTGAGATGTAATATGTAAATATATGAGAGTTTGGCCAGGTGTCTAATTTCAGTCACTAGACCTTTGGCAGGTTGATGTCAATCGATTAAAAGCAACAGAAACGATAACGATAAAAGACACTAAAAAGTAAAAAAAAAATAACATGCTGCAGACAATACACATAAAAGTCAGAAGTCGAGACCACACAAACTTATTGAAGCAAACTGGAAAAGCCAGATTATATGTCCAAATATCATATTACACCCTTTTGCTGATGGCTCACGACATGAATGTCAGGAAACCTGCTGGAGTCAATAACCAGAAATTTACATCATCTTAATATCACAGGAGTAGAGTTTTTGAAGGCCAGGAAGTGGCGGCGTCTCTGGTCTTTAATAGACCCAGAAGGGCTTTCAGTCCTCTCCTCCCTGACCTTCACTGGCCACCTGAAGCTCCTCAAATCAAACAAACGCATCTACAAGGTGACTTCTGGGTCCACACCTGCTCCTTTAAACTCCTTTGTAAAGGCTGATGCTGCTTCAGCATCCTGCTCATCACAAAAGCACCAACTGGCCTTGCCCTCTCTTCACACGAGATGATCACAGTTAAGACGGTTCTCCTTCGTGGTTCCTCTGTGGTGGAACAGGTCACCAGGTGCTGAGTCCAGAGCCGCTCCTGCCTGTGTTCAAGCAGCTCTCGAAACTCTCCTCTTCTCGGAGTGCCTCCAACTTTATCTCTAAACTTTTTAACCCACACCCAAATGCTCTTGTAACTGCAGTTACTCTGTAATTTACTGTGGCTCGATTGTTTGTCACTTTGGATAATAGCAGCTTCTAAATATAGTATAAAAGAAATTCCCCATTTCAGTTTAATCTCTACTGCATTTCATTCATCTGTGATCTATACCCACTTATTCCAAGTCAGGGTGACGGGGGTTCTGTAGGAGCTGGCCCCATCCCTCTCCGGGTGAAAGGCAGGGGTACCCTCAGACAGGTCACCAGTCCATCACGGGAAGTGTAACCCTTCCAGCAGCATGCTGGAAGACCTACGGATGTCCACACTGAAGAGACGGGTGGAGTTGGGATGACGACTCCACCAAAACCCAGGCTGTTCTGAACAAAGCCGATGCTTTTTACCGGTTTTATTGTAACAGATCAAAAGGCACAACTTCCTGTGGTGTATTCTTTATGAGACATTTTTAATTAATGCTATTAAATTACCTTCAGTAAACTGTTGTGGAAAGACTTCAAGAACTTGTGTAGGTGTCTGCTTCGTCATCCATATGACTGTTAATAATCTGAGTATTTGAATCAAGCCAATGTCCAGTCGAGCTGCATGATGAGAAGTTTATTGGTATGGCAAAGACAGGTTTACAAAAAGCATGAGGAAGGAAGGAAAATAAAAGTTGGAGCCGTCTGATGGAGTCTGCACCGACACCAAACACCCCAATGACAGACTAAATTTAGGGTAATTAATCTTTCAGGAAAGTGGCATCATGTTGGGGATCCAAGTGCACTGTATTTATTTAAGTTATTTGTACAACAAAGCTGCTTCGCTGACAGACCAGGCAGTGGGGCTTTAAACCTCTCAGAGCATCAACGTCGCAGCAGCCGTGCGGCTGGCGATGCTCCGGCTCAGCACATCGCTTAAAAAAAAAAAAAAAAAAAAACAAACAAAAACAGTCAGTCAGGTGATGCTTGGCATCTTTCTACAGTTTCAAGAAGAGACGTTGGAGCCAATACTCACGGCACACTTCCTGTCAGAGCAAAAAACAAAATCAACCCACTTTCATCATTATAAAAAAAGGCTCAACGTCTCAGTACGCGCTCACAGAAACAGCACACGGTGGCGGTACTTTGCGTTTTTAAACCGCACTCGGCCCCGCTGGTTACACTTGAACAGAAATGAAAACTACAACCACACAGCACATCAACTGATCAGCCTACGTCTACAGAGGACACTTCAATGACATGATGCTGTCTTCACCACAGCCAATTAGATTTGAGCACTTCATGAAATAAGACATCATACTTCTTGAAAGTCAGGGAGATTCATTTAACTCATAGTTTATGATCCTGCTCAGTATTTAGTCATTTTTAGAACCTGAATTCTCATACACGCAAGGTTGTACAAGTAAACAGTTCATAAGAAATATAACTCAGACGGTTTAAAAGGAAAATATTAAAAACATGCTTGACTGAAACAGAAATTGGCAATACATTAATAACGCCGTCTTGTACCCTTGCTTACATGCACAACAAAATACTTTTCCGCCTTTAACTTGGCTTATTTGTCATAAAAAAAAAAAAAAAAAAAAAAAAAAGCCCCTGAAGCAACACTCAAATATGTACATCCAAAGTCCAAAACAGGGTCACGTAGAAACCAGGGTCAACTGTTAGGTGAATGTTTAAATGAGGGGAGTTGAAAACAACATCTTGGAATACTACGAAGGGAGCCGGAGCCGCTTCCCACCTGGTTATTTATCATTATTCTACAATCAAACAGTGACATTCAATTATTCAGTTAAACTTTCAAAGAGGGTTGTACAGCGATTTAACAGTTCGGAGTGATAAATGAGGATTTCTTCAAAAACCACGGGATCATTAGGAGATGAGAAACCAGGATCTGTAGTGTTAAAACTTTACATTTCAGAAAGAAACATGTTAAGTTGGGGTTTTTCCAAGCACGTGCCACACTAATACGTCTTAAGTGGACACCAACACTGATTTTAAAAGTGTTAATGAAACCTAACAGGTAAATTCAAGTACCGTGCAAGCTTATTTGTACCAGACTGTGCAAAAAAATCTAATGGGAAAAACCCAAAACAGTCCATGTAGGTGTGATGAGCATCACACACGTAAACACACTCTGGAAACCTCGACTTTTCCGTCTCCCTCCCCCATGACTTGTGCTGACGTCAACCCTCCAGCTGTGCAACAACCGAGGACCTGAAACATGAAGTTTCTACGCCACTGAAACACCCCCGTAGTAACACAAGTAGTCCGTCTGCAGAGAGAACGAGGCCGCTTCCGACAACACAAATACACGTCAGCTGTGCTCGTTTGTTCTGCAGCGACACTGCTGCATGTAAACATTAAAACGGACCACGCTGCACCCTCGCATACCAAACTGCACTCGTTTCCTGTTTGTGTCCAAAATAAAGGAAAGGCCCGTCTGACCGGCCGGGCTAAATTAAGCTCCGCCTTAAGGAGTCTCTTCCTGCAGCACCGTTATTGCTTAGCAAGGAGCAGCAATTCACAGTCTCCCACATTTATGACGCAACCTCTCCATGTTTTGATGGATGCTGCACAAAGCTAATGAGAAACTCAGGAGGTTTAGTCAGAGTTCACTCAGAATGTAAGCTTCATTTAAATTACCGAGCGGCCTGCAGGGAGGTCAGTGCCACCGTTCTGCACAGATCACATGGCTCACTTCAGATTCACAACAATGAGAAGAAAAGAAAAAAACCCGTTCTTAACATGAAAACTCGAGTGGAACTTGTAAAATAAAACCTACGGTGCAGATTTAAGCAAGTCCTACCAGTAACTACAAGATTCTTTCGCCGTTACGTGGCGCGGTACGAGTTTAGTCGTCTCTTTCCCTCAGGAGATGAATTAAACCCGTCTCAAGTTTCGCTGTCACCAAATCAAAACGATCAGAGTTCAGGCCCGCTTTTTAATGTGCACGTTTTGGAGTTTTAAACATTAATATGGGGATACTGTCAATTTTATGGCTCGTGTTTTTTTTTAAGAAAAAGGTTTCTGGGTTGCCAAGTTGTGCCAAAAAAAAAAAAAAAAAAAAAAAACAAAGCCCAAAGTCCTTGGGCTGATGCTCCTGTCCTCTAGCGTCAGGAAAGCTGGAGCAGAAACTTTCCATTAAGCTGTTAAGATTCCAGCCTCAAAGCATTTTATTTATAGTTACAGAGAGATTTCAGTAATTATTTATTCACATGTTAACATGATGGATTATTTGATGTTTATCAACATTGCTGAGTGCATTAAATATAAATACGCCAGGGATATTTCACAACCTGGCAACCCAGAAGTTGCTCCTATTGGCATATATCCTTAAAAACAAAAGAGTACCGGTTGGGTTACAAACCTTTGCTAGAATGCATAAACCTGAATTTTACCAGAGCAAATGTCGAAAGCAGGACGTGTAAACATAGCACCTTTAAGAATTAATACTTTACGCAGTTTTGCTACAATAATTTGTATGTTTTTATCAGTTTAACAAGTAACTTTCTGCATCAGTAAAGGAAGCAACTTCGTATTCACAAAACTCCACAATGCATCATCAAGTTGTAAGATGCATGACAAACCCTTCTGAAAATTAAACTTGCATGGACGAGATAACAGCGCGGAATGATTAAAGAAAAGGAAAAAAGTACAACATACGAGATGCATCACAGACTAACAGCACCAGGCTTACCGCCAAAAACGAAAGAAAAACCCTGCAAGACTAACAACTTATTCTGAGCATCTCTACATCGTGTCTGCTACTACAGAAACATGAACACTGTACATTCAAAAGAACCAGCAGGACGAGATCCTGCTTCCAAACTGACCAGTAAGTGGGGCCGAAGGTTCAGGATTATAGGTAGCACTCCGCTTCTTTTTTGTAAATATTCCATGAATTTTAAACAGGAAACCAACCTGTGTAATGTTCCGAGGAGATTTGCATTAAAACAAGTGTTTCAAGACGTAACAAAGAGCAGAGTTTAAGTGATGAACTCATTTCTTCTCATCCACCAGAGTAAACAGCTGTCGTTCCACTTCCGGTTGGAAGTGGAGGACGGCGGCCTGCAGGAGGACCTGCAGGAGGACGGCGGCCACGCGGTCGCACGCAGTCCACACGGTAAAGGATGCAACATTTTGTCAGGATATGATCCTCATTTTTGGGTTTTTGGGTCTGTGAGTGTGCAGCACGTTACCATGGCAACTGGAATACACCCGAGGGAGGCCAGGGGCGTGCCGGTGGAGCTGGGTATGCTTCGGCACGAGGAATACGGCGCTCTACTTTGATCAGAAGATAAGAGCCAAATCAAACAGACATGTCTCAACTGTTTCAGGAAAACCAGTTTTATCCGGTCTAAGACCCACGTCTCTGCTCAAACGCCCATCAAGTGTAGATGAAAGATTTTCATGCTGAAGGTTTAGTTTTTTCAAATTTTGAATCCATCACCAGATTAGAACCGACACTCACGAGCGTCTGACTGCTTTTATACGGGCTGTTATTGTGTGTGTGTGTGTGTGTGTGTGTGTGTGGGGAA
This sequence comes from Xenentodon cancila, assembly GCA_014839995.1. Lineage (NCBI taxonomy): Eukaryota > Metazoa > Chordata > Actinopteri > Beloniformes > Belonidae > Xenentodon > Xenentodon cancila. The sequence continues at coordinate 2,504,140 of CM026208.1, forward strand.
CCACTTCTGGAACATTTTTCCATGCGTGAAAGGTCCGTTAATGAGCTGCAAGGAAAAATACCTGAAAATGAACCCCTGCACATCCGACCAGACAGGAAGCAGACCCCCCCCCACCCCAGTCTTTTTGCCGCTGCAGTGGTGAATTATGAATGATGACGTAACAGGCGCACGTGGCCAAATGTGATCAAGTCTTTGATTCACACACATACAAAAGTGGGAAGATCAGAGACGTTAACCGAGCTTGGTGATCTGTAGATCTCCTTGTATCCGTACTGTGTCGATAGAGGGCAAAGATTTTACTTTGTGATAAAAGTCAAAGAGCTGGTGTCCGTCCACGAATATCCGGAACCGCTGGTGCTCGCAGTGGATCTCAATCTGCAGGGACCGAAGAGGAGAAGAGAAAAGACTGAGCGACAGCAAACTGTATCCAGGTTGGGATTCAGCAAAAAAAAACAAGACAAATTTAGGATTTTAAAAGAAGAAAACAATTCCCCAGTGAATGGAGGGAAACTACCCACTGCAGCAAATAGACTTACTTCAACATTTTTTTTCCAGTTTAAATAAAATACTTGCACAGATTTTTCATGTTACAATTGTGATGAACGAGCTAAATATGTCATAAAACAGAAGCAGAGTCAGTTAAAACATTGTTTAACTGTATAAAAGGAGAGAAACAAAAGACAAGGTGAAAAAGTTCCCAGTGGTTGGACAGCTTATGACTCCAGAACGGAAAAAGTTATATTTATTCCAGTAAGTCACAAAGTAACTATTCAAAAAAAAAAAAAGGAAAAAAGACCTCGCCTACAACCAAAGAACATGAAAACAATCTTCCAGCTTCCTCTAGTAGATCTTAGATTTCCCAGCCACGGTGAAGAAACCCTGAGGACCGACACGTCCTCCACATGAGAGCTGAACAGTTTGAGAAAAGGTCGAGCCTCAGTTCCTTATTCACAACATCATACTGAAACGCTACTGAATGGAAAAGAGCAGCACTATTTCCGTTTGGCTTCAGGGCTTTTCACTTCAGACGTTGTGTTGCCTTGTGTTCAACAGTGTTGTTGTTATATTTGTGTTTGAGCAGCAAAATACTTCAAAATAACCCGTTTTGAGCTGCATGAAATATGATGTCCAACTTGATAATGGCATCAGTTAAAACTGCGATTTAGATTAAAAACGGATTCATTCAGCCCAGTTCCACATGACTGAAAAATCTAATGGTCCGTTTCATTTTCAGCCTAATTTTGGTCTCCAACTCCTGATGACAACATTTAAATCCTACTGGTTAGGTTTTCAGAAAGTAGTCGGCTGCTGCACTTGGAAACAACTGCAGATGGTAAACAACCACCAACTGGACGAATCCATGTGAAGAGTAACAAACACAGGAAACACAAAAATAAAACATCTTAAAAAGGGAAAATGACTCAGCAGAGGCAGAGGCTGCTAGACTTGGAAATCAAAAGGAACCAACTTTCCGCTGCATTTTCAGATCTGAGATGAGCACGAAGCTTCATTGAGCTTCATCATCAGTCACTTTTACTCTACACAGGTGCATCAGGTGCAGAAGGCAGCCCTCCAGCTCGGAAAACGCAGCGCGACAGCTGTCTGCCCAGTCCTGACGTGGTTCCTGTCAAATAATCTGCAGCTCACAGTTTACGGGGGGGCTGCTTGGTCATCCCCCGACCACAAACGGTCACACATTATCAGAGAGCTGACACTCAATGCAGGGATCACGTCTAAAAATAACTTACAGGAGGAAATTCTTTTTTTTTTTTTTTTTTGCACGAACTGTCATGCATCAGTTAATAAGAACGTACGCTTGTAGACTTTCAGTATTTTAAGAAATAAAAATGTGCTCACATTCAGAAGAACTGGAGCAGAATGTGACATCAAAGAGCTCACACATCCAAGTCTCTTGATAATTACTCATCTTGCATATGTACAGCTGCTCTGACCCCCCCAACCCCCACCCCCCAACCTCCATCACATGAACATCTGATGCTTCCTCTAAACAGACTACAGCCTGTGTTTACATCATACAGGCACGAAGAAGCGTGGAGCACATTTCTCTCAAACCTTTTCATTTTTATGCTTCACTCATATTCAAAAAAAAAAAAAGTTGGTTGAAGGATCTCTCCCTCTCCCCCTCTCACAGCTCGTCTGCCGCTACACTGACATCAGAAACGTAGAAATTTCCTTCAGAACTCAGTGCAGCTGTTCATGTTAATCAGACACTTCCCAATTACAAAAATGCACCTATGAGCACGTTTCCAGTCAAAGTGACCACTTCAGCATCAACCGTTTAAAAACCATCAGGATGATGTGGGAGTCAGCTGACTGTTTCGTGCTTCGCTGATAAAACCTGCAGCTTCAATTGTCACCACATGAAAAGTAAAGATAATAAAGTGATAAGAGGAGTGCATGTGGTACGAGTTACTATCGCCAGTCTCAGATCTCCAAAGGAATGAAACCAGATTCTTACAGACCCGATTTAAAGACTCATCCTGGATAATAAAATCATTTCAGATGAGCTTACTCTCCGTCCCTGCAGCTTTGTGGACGCTCGTGTCCACCACATGAGTGAACATCAAATATTCAGCGTCCAACAAATCCTGGAAGATGATATTTGAAGCTCTAGTATGGAAATGTTCACCAGGTAGCTGCTGACTTGGTGCTGGTTGGGCCAACAAAAAGCATTTACTTTGAAAACAAACAACAAAATAGGGATATATGATGAAAGTGCGAAAAACTATTTTCTGTGTTTCAGTTCAACTCTCCATTATCGTGTTTTCACTTTTCAAGATCATGATCGTGTCCTTCCTGCAGACGAGAAAGAGCGTCTGGACACGTGTAATGAGCACAAAGAGGAATATCTACCCTAAAAGGCTGATCGGGGATGAAGGGGAAGTACACGGTGGACGCCTCCTCCTCTGTCCACTTCCCAGAGATTCGGGCGCTGCGCAAAAACTGGCGGTCGCTGAAGCGAGCTGAGAGTTTCAGCGCCACATCATACGGAGGCTCCTCCTTCTCCGACTCCCGGCCGCAGGTGAGGCTGATGTCGAAGCTGCGGGACGAAGGGAACAGGTGCGGTCACACGCCATGTGGAAGGACCCGACAGGATGTCAGATGTAGGCGCGTGATAACTAATCTGGGATGAGCCAAATGAATGATTCTACTGTAGCTGTGTAAGAGCAAACCGACTGCTCGTTAATTATTTATAATCCCTGCTGCTAGTTTGGTTCTCCACCCTCCCCTGCAGCTGTGCAGCTCACATCTACACAACAAGCATCCCTCCCCAAGTGTGTGGCCCAAGATTAAACTTAAAACTTAAACAGATTTCCTGCAAACTGGGACGCAACAAAAGGAAAGCAGTGTTTTGGAGCAGCTCAGTCAGCTGGGACGCACATGAACTTTGGCTTGAATACTCAGCCAGATGTATTCACTGAACAAGATGAGGTCATTTGGGAAGTTTCTTCCAAGTTTGCCACAAGTCTCCATGTAGGGCGAGGACACACCCAAATAAGCCTACTGCGCTAGAGCTCCCCGTTTTAAAAATGTCCCCTCTTTTTCCCCTTCTCCCTGCTGGAGAGGGAACGCCCTGTCTCTGCATACTTAAAGAGCCTGCTCTCTTTCTGCCCATGCAAGTGGCCCTGCGAGTCTGACTGGCTGAGAACACACAAAAGCTCATCTCCAAGTGTGCACATAGATGCTTAACTAGGGCTGTTTTATATTTAGAAAGATGAGTTGATGAAAGATGAGCATGCATGGCTTGAGAGGCGTCATCTCACCTGTCTGGCTCCAGGTCCACAATGCCCATCACTATGATCTTCTTCCCCGGCCGCATGCCGCCACGGATGCGGCCGCTGAACGGTACCGTCTGTGAAGCAGAGACCTTTGAGCACCCGAACAGGGACATTACAGCAAACCGTGAAGGCATTTCCTACCAGCAGACGTGACAAATCCTCCTTGTCGGGGGAGATAAGGCCGGGGTTCCCCAGCGAGTCGTTCAGGTGGTCGTCGTCCACATTCTTCAACACCAGAGACAAAAACACAATGCAACCGATCATTGATGGCGCCGTCAGGTGTTTTGTGAGGGTGGACACTGCACACGAGGCTGCAGGCCCAATCATCGACAAAAACACCGTGTGGCCTCGCAGGCGGCAACAATGACAAGGTGGCAGCAACCTGTCATGTGAGCACGAACCCGTCAACGTAAATTAACCCGTAAAGCCTCAAACTGCCCCCGTGGTTCATGGGGATGTGCACGCACGTAAACGGCTCTGAAGACCCAGCTGAGCGGCCGGGCGAGCTCGGTGCCGGGTTTCCCGTTTCCTCCCGGCCCAGATGAAAGGAGAGTCGCCTGCGCTGCGGACGCTCGGCGTGCGGCGCCCCGCTTCCACAACAATAACCCACATAACGCTGCGTAAAACACGAAACCACTCGGAAAACATGCCGACGCAGTTCGACCCCTGCCCCGGTCCCAGCGTGGTTCCCATTACTCACCGTGGCGTCCTTTTCCGTTGCCTGCACCGCCATCTTGAGCCGAGTATCACAGGATGATGCGGGAGCGGAGGAGGCAGCAGCCGGGGAGCGCGGCGAGCGCGGGGAGCGCGCAGCGTCCGCTTCAGCCTCCGCGTGCAGGCTCCGCGTTCAGCGTCCGCGTTCAGGCTCCGCGTTCAGCCTCCGTCAGGAGGACAGTCCTGGTCCTGCTCCTCCGCGTGTGGCTGAGCCGCCTAGCAGGACATCTCACAGCCTCCTCGTCCGTCCGAAATGGGAGGATATCTGCTGACGTGTGCGTCGTAACAATTAGAGACTAAAGGCTTAATCCCCGTCTGTTGGAGAAGGCTAATCAGACAGATCTTCCTCAACCCTTCACCCAATCAGATAGCGCTCTGGGCTCGTTTCAGTTCAGTTTGCAGACCGGAACGATGGTCAGATATAGATGCTTTTATAGCCCACACTTCTCATGTTTTTGGTTTATTTTTACTATTTATTTGTTGTGTGAATATATATATATATATATATATATATATATATATATATATATATATATATATATATATATATATATATATATATATATATATATATATATATACACATAGTTTGAGTGGCGCTGTTCAGTTCACGCTGTATAGCGTATACGGTCAATATTTGTTTTTATAATTAAATGGGTTCTGATGCGACTTATAGACAGAAACAAATCCGTTTCAGTTACCAGCAATATTTATTATTAACTGGTTTTAAATATACTTTAATTGACTGTTACACATAAACCACCCTCACTTTTCTTACCCGTAAATCTATTTTTACAGCAGTTTATCCTGTTAGACCGCCTTTCTTTGACACAACGCTGCCCCCTCGTGGATATTCGAAGGTATTACAACATGTCAGTCCATTTCAAAAGAAAACTCCAACCTTTCAAACTAAAAGCCAGTGAAGAGGTACATAGTTAAACATCAAATTATAAATCGATTTACAGTCAAAATTTAATTTCCATTCGCAATATAAACAGCAGGTATAATGAGCAAAACCGTTTTTAATACAAATATATAAAAAAAAATCTTTGCTGACAGTTAAAATATTCTGTAATTCACATGCATCATTTGCTGTTGGGGATAAAGAGAACAAGCACATGGACAGAAGGAAAAAAGAGCACCGCATATGCAAATGTAGGGATAAGTAATCTATGATAGCTATTCTAATACAGATTATAATAATGGTCCAGTTACAGCAAACTTCCTAAATGTTAAACGACACACCTGATAAATTATGAGATATGTTTTTGATTTACTGGTTTTGATTTAACTCCTTATAGATTTATTTCACTTTTATTTATTTATTTATTTTCAGCTATTCTTTTACAACATGCACTGAACAGAATTTGGTCCATATCTCTGTTTCTGAGTAAGAGCTCTTTAAAAATTCAACTCAGAACTTCAGACCCTGACAATGCAACATTTGTGCATTTATTTGATATTGGTATGATTACATTTTGACTGTTATGTACCATATTAGAGCAGAAAAAAACAAGTAAAGGTGCAGCTGGTGCACTCATTACCTTACTAATCACTTAATAGACTCCTCAAGACCTTTGTCCCAACCATCAGCAGCTGCCTGAGGATCTGAAAATTAAAGAAAAGGCACACAAAGCATTAAAGGCAAACATTTCTGTTGGATTTAGAAGACTGTGGTACAATCTTGTAAACAGTTAAATATTATATCTATAATTAAAAAAAATGAAAACAGTGCAATTCTGTATCCTGACATATAAGTTGGCAGCCATTTCCAAATAAACAATAAAAGAAACTTGATGACTTTTGATAAAGTCCTGTGGACTTTACCTTGCAAAGGAGCCGTGTTTTCACAAGATTTGCAAAGATCGTAATCACTGAAGAATCTGCTTTTCCTGTACTTTTCCATTACTGTTTCTACCAGTTGTTTCTAACAAGGACTTCCCAAATGAATCAGTGAAACAAATCAGTGCTTCAAGTTACTGTGGACTGATTAAGTGAGACGCTTCGTCCACAGGAAGTCATGTTTATAGAACAAGAAAGGGTTTAAATTTTAACCATCAGCGTTTAAGAGCAAGTAGATAAGTCATGCCTTTTTGTTTGTGCGAGACTCATTGGCACAAGAACTGATAGAACCAAGGAATGTTTTATTGGGTTAGAGAAGAAAGAACGAGACCAACTAACTCTAAAAGTTAACATCACACACTCAGTCAAAGAAACAAAACAACACATTTCTCATTATCCTTATTAGACCACTTCAAGAGGTCAGTTAAATAATTTACATTATCCCCCCAGACCTATATAGAATGATGACATGTCTTAAACTGGCCATGAACTGAAAAAAATGGTTTCTTTTGGACAACAAGTATTTATAATTACTGCATACATAAACAGGCTACACGTACAAGGGCCTTGATGTCCTGTTCCTGACTGGTTGACTGGTTGTATTTATGACACAGCTGGCTATCTTTGTCGTTTTTCTGTTTATTTCAAATCTAACACACCATGAAAACGTACACGATGACAAAACTAAGATACAGACAATTCATTCTGAATGTCTTGTTTTGCAGTTCCTCCCTCTAGTGGCAACTGTAGGAACAACACTCATTAAACTTATGGTCATCTAATTTATTTTTAATATTATTTTTGGTGATTTGGTAAACAGTGTCACATATTCCTGCAATATAACAGTTAAACATTTTATGAAGATGGACACATACTTGATAGTGAATGAAAAAAGGTACAGAAGAAATCCAAAGACAACTGGACACGATCAAGGACCTTTGAGGATTGAGATGGCTGCAGGTCGCGCGCTCCAAGGATACCGATTTCACTCTGTTCACATTTTTCAAATAGTGACACCAGGGCAGCATATTCAATATCACAATGAATGTTTTTGCTGTGGATATTCAGCACCTTCATCTGCATGTGAACTAATATGGATTTAAGCTCTGCACACAATGTGACCCAGAGTTTACAGTCAGTTGTGGTCCATCTAAGGGAGTCTGCCGTCAGCATTACAAACCCTTCAAAATCAAATGTCAACACCACCCCCGCCCCCCTCCCTGGGCGCTCCGTGTTGCAGGGATCCAGGCAGCCGGCTGTCCGGTCTGCCCTCCTCCTCCTCCTCCTCCCTGCTTCCATGGCTGCGGAGGCTGCTGGCCGGAGTGATGCCACCACCGAACCTGCAGAGTGCACCGAGATGCATGAGCAGCGGGTAAGATGCTTTATCACCGTTTCGGACGCTTTTACATCCGAGACCGAGACGGTCTTTTAGTTGCAGGCCTTCACTAGCAGCTGCAGCGGGATGGTGTGAAACTCCGCCGGCGCACGCCGCCGCTGCAACCTGCAACCGCGTCGCCCTTTAGCTTTCTCGTTTTATGACAAGTCGAAGACTATAGAGCTGGATTTTTACGGCACAGAGGGAAGGACGAGAGATAAGCGTTATCGTGAGAAGGGGGAGCGAGGGTGCGCCATCCTCAGCTGCCGCTGCATCGCTCACATCCTGTGTGACGCACTGATGTGACAGGGAGAAGTGAAAGTGGAGGGTCGGGCCGCAGCCGTGGACTGTCGAGGCTCCGCTCATAAATACTCTGCCATTGGCCACTCTTGAACAGTTTGTCTGGCTCGCCGCGTTTGCTGCCGAATCCGGAGAGTTTGAGTGCGCGCCTGTCAAGCTCGTTTTTTCCACTTGGCGGTGACGCGAGTTCGCAACAACTTGGCAAGCAAGGTAGGAATTCTTACTGGTCAGCAAAGCGCAGCAGGCTGTGAATGAAAAGAGAGGCTTTGTTGGATGAATTAGGTCAATATCTGAAGGAAGTGTTCACGCAGAAGAGCGCGCAGGGCTCAAAGTGGTATTTTCTTTTGTAAATATTGGGGCTTTTGTTTGATGACATCTCTTGGTTGGAAGCAAAATAAATTGCATTTAAAATTCATTGTCATGATGAAAAAGTGCAAAGTGATTCAACACCAAAATTAAACAAAAATGTGCACATTTTGGTGAGGAGTTGCTCAGAAGGGAAGCATACGGTCTCCACCTGCCTCCTGCTGAACTGAACCTGTTCGTCTACTTCGCATTTACTCGCCTGAGATGTTGTTGTCAGCTGAGGTTCACGTGCTCTTTTGTGGTTGTCTTCAGAGTGTGGACTGGCATCTTCTCTCTCGTGAGTTTTTGCAACAACAACAACAGATCTTAAACCTCCGTCAGTCCTGTCAGTGCGCTCTGCTGCCGGTGAGGTAGGCAATCGGACGGAACTGGGTTTTTATTTGTTCCCTCTCATATGGTCTTTATTAACCGCAGTGTCAGACTCTAATTCACCAAGACCAAGAAATGTTGGTCTGCAGATGTAGGCTAAAGTGGCAAAGGTGAGACCCACCACATGTACCAAATTGTGCAATAGAATCTGCCTAATGCCCTTGCTGGAAAAAGAGAGATTTCTGGATTAAAGGAGGCAGTTAGTGGGAATTCTACGAAAGAAGGTTGTTATTAGAGATTACTGCATTCAGGGTTGTTTGGGACTCATATACTGTGTCTAATGAAGCTTGGTAGTAGAGTGCAAAGATACCAGGAGGAATGGGAGAATATCAGCTTGGTTCTACTCTCTGTGCCATGTGTCTTTGCCGATTTGGGGTTAAAGGGCAAATAGTTGGATTGTAAAGTGGTTTGGTGGCTGGATTATTAAAGAACGGTTCAGTTCTTACCATCTGTATGAAGCAAAGCTCTTTCAGCACCACGCCTCCTGACTGGACCTGAAACAACTGCAGATGAATGAAGTTCACGTAAGAGTCAAATGTTACAATTTTAAGATTTAAAGTGTGTTTTCTTCACACAGAACGTATCTGAAATGTGTTTGTAGAACTGGAGAAAAATCAGTCATTCATCCTGAAATGATCTGAATTCACCTCATAGCTCCAAACGCGGTGGCCGGTGGACTAATGTAGCCTCTAAAGAATGCTGTACAGTCCCGACAAGAGGTTGTCAAAGGGTATTTAACCAAGACGGCATCTTTTACAAATTTGGACAGGAAACAAAAAGTGTAAAAAAATACTGCAAATAAAACAAAATGCAAACAAATAAATAAATCTTGGGTGATATTGTTCCACAACCACTTCTTGAGCTTTCTCACTGGGACTGCTGCTGAGTCAAACTGGAAACGGTGTCCATGTACATTTAAATAATAACGATAGTAAATATATATATATATATATATATATATATATAGTAATAAGAATGAAAAGGAAGCCCTGGATTGAGACTGGGATGAAAAACCGATTGTTTCCTGACTGAAGCAACTAGGAAGACAAATGGAAAGTTACAAATGAACAGCATCATCCACGTTTCCTCAGAGCCAACGGTGAGTATATCGCCACTCGTGGGGCAACAACACAGTTGAGCAAGATTACTGGTTAGACGTAACACAGGATCACAGGGTTTAACTGAATATCTCCAACCTTGACACTAGCAGACAAGGAGCCGTCGTGACCTGTTTATAGCTTTTGAATACACAGAAAAGTCAAAGCAAAGTATGACTGACTCCGTGCAGTCTTGGCCGACCATATACTCTGCAAAAGGAGTAGAAAGGTCCTCTGCAGTGGGCTTGTACGTTTGACTTGTTTTGGGGCTGGAAGCATACGTATCTGAAGAGTGTGAGAAATAAAAGGGCCCCTGTAACTCAAACTAGCTGTGATATTAGTTTATGTGCAAGTCGTGTCCTTGTTTCACCTCAAACAGACTTTTGGAAATCTAGACTTCATGTCGAAATTGAAAAAAAAAATGTTTTGCTTTTTAAGAAAAATGTGTATCAGAGTCGCTCTAGGGTCTTTTTGTCCAGTTAACCGAAGAACAAGTCATCATCATTTCAGCGCGCCAAGAACTGATTAAAACAATCTAAAACAGTCCGCAGAAGATGTTGTGTCTGCTCCTTTGATAAGTGATGACAAATGAACAGTCATGAGTCGAAATAATGTGGAGGTTACTGCTGTGTGAACCTAATGTCCCCTTTCACCTAAAAGCCCTGTCACACACAAACACACACAATCAGTCAGTCCACCAGTCAGTCCACCAGTCAGGCCACCAGTCAGTCCAACAGTCAGTCCACCAGTCAGTCCACCAGTCAGTCCAACAGTCAGTCCACCAGTCAGTCCACCAGTCAGGCCACCAGTCAGGCCACCAGTCAGTCCACCAGTCAGTCCACCAGTCAGTCCACCAGTCAGGCCACCAGTCAGTCCACCAGTCAGTCCACCAGTCAGGCCACCAGTCAGTCCACCAGTCAGTCCACCAGTCAGGCCACCAGTCAGGCCACCCAGCATACCTCTCCTTGAGGCCTAATATTTGCTGAGCCACCAGCACACTGATTTCTTTTAGTTTATGATTTCATAATAACTGGTGGAAAAACATGTTTGACTTTGTGCTTCATGAGAGAAGTTGCAGGTCTTTTGGAGCCGACTGGAGACTTCGTGGTGCCACTGAGCCACAGAAATGCCAGTTCTTCATGTCGCAGCATTGAATGGACGGAACACAGTTCTCGCAGGTGTAAATACACTTGACAAGCAATGTCGATAAAGATAGTTTATTTAACATATAAATGACAAATCAAGTTGATTTAAAGTGCGTTTTATAGAGGTTTTAATAGTTCAAGTCTAAGTCAAGTTTATTGTCAATTCTACTACATGTGAGAGACATACAGAGAATTGAAATGACGTTACTCTCAAACCCTCGGTGCTACACAATAAATAATACATTTTAAACACAAAGTGCAAATTAAAAGAAACAAGTTATGGCATGATGTTGGGTTTAAGTGTACAACAGTTTTTAAAGTGTGTGATGGTCCTGCAGGTGTTCAGCTTATCATTCTGGTTAAAGTGACCTGGTTCAAAGTAGGAGGTCCAGTTCTGCCACATGTTCCTGGTGCAGATACTGAGGTCAGAGTGAGTGAGGGGGGGGCAGGGAGGGAAATGGTGGGAGAGCAGGGAGAGTTCAGCGTCCTGACGGCCTGGTGGATGAAACTGTCCCTCAGTCAGCTGGTTCTGGCCCGGAGGGTCCGCAGCCTCCTCCCTGATGGCAGCAGACTGAAGAGGCTGTGTGACGGGTGGGTGGGGTCTCTCTAGTTATAATGTTTAGAGGCAGAAAGCTGGTTTTTTTAAGCTCAGAACGGTTTTAAGACCCAAAATCTCACAAGCTGGACTTTTCCAACAGTTTTTGAAGAGACAGAGTGGGACGCTCAAGGCTGAGGAGCTTATTGTTAACCTGTGTGCATTTGATGACTCATTTTCATGGACTGCAGTAAAGACAAAGTGTTAATGCTGATGTTCTGTCACATCTGGAAATGCATTACTAAATAAAGAGCTATCGGGATGTTGCTTGTGCTCACAAAGTGTCTCTTCTTCTAGATGACGAAAGCTGAAGTGAAAGCTGATTTGGAGGCGTCTCTGCCTGCTGCGCAGGGCAGTTGTGCGATCCAGTGTCGAGACGTATGCAGGTCATACGGCAAACTGAAGGTCCTCAGCAACTTGAACCTAACCGTACCACAGGGACAAATGTAAGTGGAACCACGCCGGCCTGAATTTCTGCGTAATTTCAGGTTGTTGATGCCCCACGTCACTGACTTAAACGGGGATTTCTGCCCATTTGCCACTCGGTTTGTTACTCTAATCAAAATGCCACATGCCAGGCAGTCATAGAGTACATTTTATAACCTCTGGTTCGTTCCTTGTGGCATCATCACATTTGTCCTTCTTTTCCTGAGAAGTTCTCAACATGCAACTGCCCTCTTCTTTGTCATGCATGTGCTGACTGAGGAGCCGCCAAGTATCTCTATTTGTTGGTAGTTGCTCAGGTTTGCCTTCAACAAATCCACATTTAGTTATTTGAAGCCAAACAGGAAAATTCCGTCCCTGCAAAAGGCAGAGAGTTTGAAATGACATCGCAAAGTGTCTCATCTCAGTTACAATCTAGCTTTTAGGCATCAGAATAACTTAAATTCACATGTCATGGCCTTTTCTAAATGTCTTTGTCATTTGTCAGCAAGTGAGCTTCATTATCAGTGACTTACACCCACTTTTCTCACACAGACGTGCGTTCTTGGAGAGAAAAATGACATGAGAAAGACTGAGGAGAAACAAAAGCCTTGAGCCAGAAACATGTCTGTGCTCACATTTTATTTTATCAGCTCATTTAGAAATTATATGGTAATAATGAATATGAACATGAAGTGTCATTCTTTATATTGTGGCTGCAAATGAACTAATATGCTCTGTACTAGAGAGGACGCGAAGCATGCACTGTGATTGTTTCTTCTTTTGTTTCGTACAAACTCCGTTTTCAGAGTCTCTGACTCATAGTCTGTTCTTTAAATCTGCACAGTCAGCATCTCGTTTTTTCTGTTTTAAGTGAGCTGCTGATTGTTTAATTTTTCATCTTTTTTAATCATGATGGTACGATATAAAGAGGATGTTCTTATATAGAATACAATCTGATTAAAAGAAGATGAAGAAGCTTATGGTTCGGTCACTCATAGGGGTTTCTTTCCTTTTTTTGTATATTTTGTGTTGTTTTAACTATTTTAATACACTGTTGGCAAAAGTTTGACAAAGCAAAAGTTAGTTTTAATTAGTTTCTATTATGTACCAAATGTCATTACCCTCTATAGAAGTATCTCTGCATGTACCAAGAAGTATTTTTTAGAGTTGGAATTTAAAACTTAGGAGAGTTTTGAGTTTTGAGTGTAGTGAAATTAAACAACAGTCAGGGAGTTTGTTAAAGCAGCGAAGTGTCACTGCCCTGCATGTGTCCGGTGTTTCCCTGCTCCAGCACACCTGGTGCACGTTAACGGGTCACTGTCAGACTTATGCAGCCGGAGGTGATCCATTCACTTGGCACCGGGAACCATCTAAAACCTGCAGGGCAGCGAACTGAGACACGCTGCGTTAAAGTTATGATTTTGACCCTTTTGAGCCTGTTACTCTTGCAGCCTCGCCTATCTCCAAATGTTGACCTTTCTCAAAATAATTACCCCTACTTAGCTTTTAAGGCTCTCAATCTGTCATTCGCATCTTTTTTAAAACGTACACCGACAGGCACTTAGCACAATACTAACAAAGTGGTTTTTATCTGATGTTTTGATCTTTACAAACTCGTGAGTTAATGCCTGTTTTCTCAGTAGCCAAATAATCCAGAGGTTTTATACGGGTGGGTGTGGATATGAAGAAGTGAGCCTTTTAATCATTGCGATTGTCCAAGAAGTTCAAATTGCTTTATAGTATTTTTTCTGAGTGAAGAAAATGTTTTGTTTGCATTAATAAATGCAACCAAATCCGCTTTGAAAAGACATAGTCTGCCTCTGCACCTCTGCACCTCTGCACCTCTGCACCTCTGCACCTCTGCACCTCTGCACCTCTGCACCTCTGCACCACTGCACACAGTCGTTGTGATTCATCTCATCTGGGAATCAGATGACGAGCCGGTTGTGCTCCTGACTGTGTCGGCGCGAAGCTTCGCTTTCACTAACACGGTCAGCTGGCTGCCTTTCAGGTAACCTACGTGCTCACTTACAGATCAGATAAAGATCATCAAAGCTGTGATGATGCGTTATGCTTTTTGTTTCTTGTTGTCAAAATGGAAGATGGAGGAATTGCACAGCAAATAAGTCTCCAACTGAAATGGAATAAAGCGGCCTTTGATCAGAGATCCGTCGTGTCCATCCTGTCTTGCAGTTATGGCCTTCTGGGGCCCAGCGGATGTGGAAAGACCACCCTTCTAAAATGCATCGTTGGAACCCTGAAGATCTCACGAGGTCACATCACCGTCCTGGGAAAACCGCCTGCATTTCCAGGTCACAGCATTCCAGGGAGGATGGTTGGATACATGCCACAGGTAAACACCAACTTCACGTTAAAAGCTGTTTGCTGCAGATGGGATTTTTAAGAGTTTTTAAATCCACAATAAACTCATGTTCCCAAAGAACAAGTTTTTTGTTTTTTAAATAGCTGTATATAATTTAAGTTTTTGTTGACCCGAGAGCCTGTTCTCTCCATTTCGTTCACCACGCAGATCATAAAAACGCATCTCTAGTTGCTGTTTGTCCACGGAAGTGTTTTTACGGAGAATCCGAGTGTCTGATTTTCACGGCAGTGAGCTGATCTTTACAGTCACAACACAGATTCCTGCTCCTGTAGTTCAGCCCTTGTTGCTAGGCGACGTGAACCCGGGCCTCGTTACTGTCAGACTGGATATCTGACCAGGCCGGCCGCAAACACGGGTCCTGCTCTCCGTAACCCTGACCATCTCATCCTGTGACCCTGACAGAAAGAGCTGTGACGCTTCAAATGTGGGCCGCTGAGTTGTTGAGGTCTGATATCAAACGGCAGATAAACAAATGTTCTTATCGCTGGATCTCAAATTAAAAAACATTTCATTCATCTTCTCTGTACACATTATTTAAGGAAGCCTGTAAGAGCCACCGGGGTCTATAGAGAGCCGTTTTGTTGGGGTGTTTTTTTTTGTTTATATATTTGAAACTCGAGGATGGAGCATCTTTTTACCTCCTTAAAAACACTCACAAGACAGTGATGTCTGTTTTCTCTGGAAGCAGCAGTGAAGCAGAAGTGAGAGTCATACTGTGGATGCAAAAGGTTTTATTTTTTACATTTCACCGTAGACATACTGTGGGAAAAGTCAAAGCTCAAAAGGCTAAAAAAAAAAAAAGAAGAAATCCTGTCTGAGTTTCATACTCCATCAGGAAAAACACATCCACACACATGACATGCAGTTGTGTTTGTGTTGCACAGGATTTGGCTCTGTACAACGAGTTCACCATCAGCGACACCCTGATTTTCTTCGGCCGAATCCACGGCCTCACGTCGAAGGAAACCCAGACCCGCATGAACTTCCTCATTGACTTCCTGGACCTACCTCAGAAGCAAAGCCTCGTCCGAAACCTCAGGTAGAGACAACCCGGCCTCAGCAGGTCATCTGATGGAGACGCTGAACTGAACCGTCAAAGAAAGTCCTTTTTAAAGATTTTAATGCCGTACACACCAAACTGTTTATACTTTTACACATTCCCAGTCGAATCTTTTCATTAGATTTCTTTGCAAAACATAGTCATCAACAGTTTTTTGTGCTCGTGAACCACAGATGGTGATATGTTTCTAGAGATGATAGACTCAAGTGTGGTAATTTGACTAAAGCCAAAAGCATTACATCTGAAGATACAGCCGGTTTATGATGTTAAGTGGACTTCAAACCATGATTTATCTAAATTAATATGCACACATGCATAAAAACATTATTTCGCTGTTCTTGGGATGTTGTAATGTCAGTGTGCCCAAAACAGTTAATGAGCTAGTCTGATAAGGAATGTCAAAGCAAAGGAGCTGGATCATGGAAGTCGGGAAGGACATGTAGCAGCCCTGCTGTACCAGAAAGTATGCTGAAGTCACCAGTGAGGAAGGTTTATAACATACCAGAAGATCTGGAATGCAGTTTCAACCTTTTAAACCAAGAGCAGCGTCTTAATAGCAGCTCTTTGATTGACAGGAACATTTGCAGACTCTTGCTTTATGGTTTATAGACCAGTTTAATTGTCAAATTTAAGGCAATTTCATTTAACTTGACTGTTTGCTGTCAACTTTCTCTCAAATTAATGAACTTTAACATGCAATGAATGCATCATATTTGAGCAAGTAGGAACTTTTTGTCGCATCAGAGCCTGTCCCTGCACCTCCAGCCTCACCCTCCTTCCAGCATCTTCCAGATCAACGTTTTATTCGTCTGCCTGGCTGCATGTTTGTGTTTGCAGAGACGCTGACTCGTTCAAGCTACTTCCTTTTTAACACAGCGAAGCAGCAACAAGTGAAAAGAAAATATGTTTAACATGTCTGGTGATTTGTTGGAACTGCTGTCCCTCTGGCAGAAGGATTTGCACGTACAGCCCTCGTCTTCAGTGACGTTGAATCTTCTTTTATGTTCTTATTGCTGCTTTACGCAGTGATAGAACATGGAGGAAACTGTGCATCTTATGAATCATATTTCTGGTATGAACAAACATGTTCAACATGCACATGACTGTGACGGCTCTGTTTCACATTTTTTTCTGTTTGATAAATGTGTGTATATATCATGTGTTGTTGGATGATGTCACCTCCAGATGTACCCTCCTCAGGTGTGCTTGTTTACCTGTCCCGTCAGGCAGGTTTGTCTTGAACTTTTGTCTCGGCTACTGTGGCTCCCACCTTTCCACCTCCCTCTGGATTGAGTGGCATGCAGAGGCGAGGTGGATTAACAATCACAAGACAATCAGGAACTCAGGAAACAATTCATCCCGTCGCTCTTTTCTGTGTGTGACAGCGGGGGCCAGCGACGAAGGGTGTCTCTTAGTGCCGCTCTGCTGCAGAATCCAGAGCTGCTCATCCTGGATGAACCGACGGTCGGCGTGGACCCCGTCCTCAGATCCAAGTATGCAACACTCGTGTCAAGCATGAGTCATGCAGTAAACCTGCAAACTGTCTTTAGTCACCGTCACATCACACAGCGCCCCAATGAGAAAAGAAAACACAAAAGGAAGGTCATATGAGATACGCTTAATCCCAAAACTATGTATGCCCGAGCCTGTTATGGTATACAATTCTATTTATATAGAAACTAAAGGTTTATTTGGAAATTATTCTGTTGTTTGTTTGCTGTTGCTTTGTTTTCTTTATGAAAAAGAGATGCTAAATGTTCAAAATTATATAAAGCGCTTTGTCAGGACTGGTTTTTAAGGGACAGTTAGCAGTCAAATGGCTTTTACAGTCACTAAGAAGCTGCATCTCCCCTCTGGATTTTTATCCAGCTCGTCTTCTCTGATGATATCCCGAACACCGATATCTCTCTGGATGGCCCTCTCTTACTCTCTGTTGACAATTCTTAAATTCCAGACTTTAAGCAGCTTAAATAGAAGAGTAGTGACGTGATTTGTATTTGCACCAAGGATTAAAAGTGTTTCGCGGGGCCACAAATAAGCAGACAAACAACCAGATATGTTACAAAGGATAATCAGCGCGGTTGAATTATAATTATGTTTCCAGCAGAAAGTATGTGTGAAGTATATGTGAAAGCCCCCCCCACCACCACATCAACCACCACCCCACCTCCACCCCCACGGTGTTGCTCCAGTGTCATTTTGTAATCACAAAGTCCAGTCAGATCAGATTGCTGGCAGCAAACCAGTTCTTAGCCAACTGCGAGTTTAGGAAAACTCCATTAATGAGCTGCGGAAGTGTTACGTAACGTGTTTGGTCTGTTTGGTATTCGCTCTAGGATCTGGCAGCATCTGGTGGAGATCGTGAAGACGGGAAAAGTCTCGGTCATCATCACTACACACTACATAGAGGAGGCCAGGCAAGCCAACGTGGTGAGTTCAATCACACGTGCACACACATGGACGTGTGATAAACTCACAAATACAAAAGTGCACCACACCGAGGAGTGCATAAACAATATGGAAAGGAACGAAACGCTCTCATGCTTGGTTCATTTTTTCCCCTCTCCTCACACAAACAATCAATTGAATTATGGTATTTATGAGCTTTGACAGGAGGAACAAAAGATCAAATCCAGTGAGTTTCAGTGATAGAGGATGTAATGAAGCTCTCTCTTGTGTTTATGGAGGCGTCCTTCGTATTATCATCCGTCGCTTGTTTCTACACTGTTGATTGTTTCCATGAATAGCAACAAGAAGGCCAAATGTGCACGAGAATGGTGGGTACAGATGTTGTTCATTAGAGAAAAGTAAAAGTACAAAATTGTCTTAAATAAATGGAAAATGCCTTGGAGAAGCAGAAACTGTTCAAGCAGTTTGGGCTTGGTGTGAAATAGAAACGAAATCCCCAACAAGGGAGCAAAACACAAGAAAAGGCTGCAACTCTCAACAACAGGGAGACATTCGAGGACGAGGACACGTTAAAAAAGATGTAAAACTGAGCTGAGTGACAGCAACAAAAAAAGAACCTTCACATCTAGTGAATGAAGTGCTTGGTGCTTTGAATAGTTTGAACTTCACCATGGAAACAGACAGAAAATATCGTCTGTTACTCTTATAAGGAGGTTTTACCTCAAACAGCAGCCTATAGTCCCACATGCGCGTTACACCGTGGATTTGTGTCAGTCTTTCACAAGCTCACTCTTGGTTCACCCTAAGTCTGTTAAGTACATGAGTTCAATTATTGTTGTTCCAGTAATCGTCTTTGTAAAGTCCAATAAGTCAAATTTTATACACTTGAAGGTTTGCGCTGTAGATTAGGTTCCTAGACGTGAATTAGTGGAGTTTAGTTTGGCGTTACAGGAGGAGGCTGGTACCTCTGTCACTGCTGAGGCTGAAACTGTGCAAAATATATCAGGCCAGTTCAAGAAATGTTGAAGCTGCAACAACAAAACCAGAAACAGCCTCTCTGGAAATGTTACCTTACAAGACTTTTTCCTAAATGGCTTTGAAACACGAAAAACTGTATCAGTACATGACTTTAAATACTTTAAGTGCATATTGTTTGCAATACTTAACCCCTTATACCCTAAGGTGCTGTGAGGTGTCATTGCAGTACTCTTACCTGTACTGAGCCTGTAGGGTTCACGAGGTTCGAGAGGTTCAAGCCTAGAAGAATTTCACAGATAAGGCCTGCAGAGTTTTATGTATCGTAGCTTTGTCCTACAGTAAGTGAGCAGTCTGAATATCTTTCCTGTTTCAAGTCATTTAATAAACAGTCACAGATAAGAAATGATGCACTTCCCTCATCAAACACATTCCTAAAAGAAAAAAAGGGTTTTGAGTCCAGATTCAAATTTGATGTTTGTTTGTTTTTTTGTTCCAGCTTGGTATTTGCTTTTTTTTTCTCTTTTAATTAAATTTGTTGGTTTGTGTAAAACTTTTGTTTCCTTTTTTTGATTATGGGGGTGGTACAGAGGCCTCAGAAACTCGTGTAAAAATATGATGCATCTGGCATTTAAGGGTTAAGGTTTTGTACATATTTGCAACCATTTTTACAACATTAATAAATTGGACTTGTGGCTTTGCGCTGCCCACTTCTGTGGTGCAGCAAGTAAAATGACGCTGATGTAAAGACGGGGAGGCCAACACACTTTCAGATCTAGGCTGCCCCAAACAAACTGGAAGGAATTATTAGTTTATTTGCTTGTTTTCATAACATTTTTGCATTTAAGTTAAGATTTTCTCTTTGCTTGTAATAATTTAAAGAAAACGTGCAATAGTTTCATTGAAAAGATCGATTATTAAATATTTCAGTCTGGGTTTTAGTGGAGGATTTATCATCACATGATGGTGCCTTTTAAGAAGCTTTTGTAGACTGCTGCGAAT
Source organism: Xenentodon cancila (assembly GCA_014839995.1). Classification (NCBI taxonomy): domain Eukaryota; kingdom Metazoa; phylum Chordata; class Actinopteri; order Beloniformes; family Belonidae; genus Xenentodon; species Xenentodon cancila. The sequence continues at coordinate 2,523,998 of CM026208.1, forward strand.
CCACAAAATATCACTAAATGTCTTTTTTTTTTACTTCCCACAATGCCTTAACTTCAGAGTGAATTTGGTAATCTGACCCACATGTCAGCAAGTGTGACTGTTTATGATATGTGAACTTACTGTGACAAACTGAAGATCTCGTCTACGTGCACAACTCAAACATTTTCCCAGATAGCGCGTTTTAAAAGATGTTCTTACTGAAGTGAATTCCCAAATCCAGCCCGTTGGACCGCTCAGCGATGTCCACGGTTTTGATTAGGTGACTGATAGATGGAAACATGTCACATCGGCTGAGGAAATAACAACTCAGATTTGCTGGTTACTTTCCCCTCGCCGCTCCTGCACCCTGACAGACGTACGCCAGGTTATGTGTTGCTCCGCTGATAAGGAATGATCTGCGGGGTTTTGTTGGAGTGGCGTGTTAGAAGTGGAGTTTTCTTCATCTCCCAGCCTCAGGTGGAGCAGGGACACCTTGGTTATGACGACTCCACGGTGGCAAAGCAAGAAGACGCCAGTGTTTAGAACATGTTTGGCGTTTTGCAGATGAATTCTTCCCCTGATAAGATAAAGATTAGACATATTTAAGTTTGTACTTTGGAACAACTAGAAACTGTAAATCATTAATTCCATAAACGTGAATAAAAAACTGTTTTTTTTCTTATATGGTGAACACCTAATCCCTTTTTTATAGACAAGATCAATTATCAGTTTCTTTGATTGAACCAGTTTGCTTTAGAGACAAACTTTCTTTTAGGATGTAACATTTGTTGTTTAAGAGTCTTTTTTCTTTTTCCTCTTTTTGAAATGAGTTGTAAGTAGATTTCAGTAGTTATATTTTAAATACTTAAATGGTAGGCTTGAAACATCTGCAATGACTCTGTCTTATTTCTATTTATTTTTTGTTTTTCCAGGTAGGTCTCATGCGAAACGGACATTTGTTGGCAGAAGGTCCTCCAGAAGCTGTCATGAAGCAGCACAATGCAACAGTGAGTCCTGTTTAAGCCTCCAGTGGACTCTGTGGGCGCCCCGCGGTGGCGATAGGGCGGATTCTGTGGGCGCCCCGCGGTGGCAATAGGGTGGATTCTGTGGACGCCCTGAGGTGGCGATAGAGTGGACTCTGTGGGCAACCCAAAGTGGCAATAGAGTGGACTCTGTGGGCACCCCAAGGTGGCAATAGAGTGGACTCTGTGGGCAACCCAAAGTGCCGATAAGGTCGACTCTGTGGGCGCCCCGAGGTGCTGATAGTTATGGCAAGGAGTTGTTAATGATACCACAAAGCCACAAAGGCGAACTGCTTATTTAGTTTCAGTGTCGGAGTAGAAACAAACACACCTGCTGCAGTGATGCTACTTTTCAGGGAGTCATCATGAGCTTGTTGCTGCTATCTTGTAGGACTTATTACAACAAAAAAGTGCAAAACATCATGGTACCACGCTGACCCCGCTTGTTTTAACCACATCAGACCCTGGAGCATGCCTTCCTGCAGCTGTGTGAGACGTCGGACTCAAAACTGGGGACCAGTCCACAGGGTGGACCTCTAGAAAACAGCCAGTCGTTTGACAGCGGCCGGGACGAGAATCTGCCAATTCTTAGATCGGGATCTGCAGAAGAAGTTCCCAAATGTACAGGTAGGGAATTTCCTTCTAGTTAATACGTACATGATATGTGTTGTTCCAAAACTATAAAACAGAATCAGTGAGTGAAATTAATTTCAGTGGCCTTTTTTTTATTATTATGAATGAAGCTCCGTCAAAGACATAACAGATTTAACATGCATGAGAGACTTAGAGAGTTAGTGGCCAGAACAAAGAGTTTCATAAAAAGATCCGAAAAGGTTTCTGCAACAATACAGTATATAGTATAAAGAAAAGTAATAATAATCTTTTTTTACTTCTGTATCATCTAAACATATTTAAAACTCAGAAACAACAATTTAAAACTTAAGGTGCAGAGATGCTCCTTCACAGTCTCATGAATAAGTACACCATCTGTTTTTAACAAGCGCCACAGTCCCTCCTCCTTTTCTCCTGTTGGTCTGTATGTAGTTTGTGTAGAGACCATCTGCAGTCCAAAACATGTTTCTGCAGCAATGTCTTGGGATAAAAAACATACTGGTATGATGTGTAATATTGCCTAATATCCCTGCTGCACCCCTGTCTGTGCCTTAAGCTCTTCCATTTTATCTAACAGAGATTTCACATCCCACATGATGATGATGGAGGTGGAAAAAAACTGATTTAAACCTGTGTCTTACTGTGTGTTATCCTGCATCCTCTGCCTCTGCTCTGTAACTGGTCTGGATTTAGGGGTATTATTCCAAGGATTACCTGAGCTTCCCTAAAGATCATGCAACTGCCTACCAATGTGTACAGTTTTAATCTCTGCCATGGTTACTCATCATAACAGATGTCTCAAACTGCCAGAATTACCAGCTAAAACCTTTTAGGCAGCACGGCATCCAAACCAGCAAAGAAAAGCAGCAAATTTAATTACGAGTGAAATGTTGTTTGGAGCATCATATTGCATTTTGAATGTTTCTTTGCGTTTTTAGCGGACTGGAAGGTGCGAGCCAGACACGTGCTGCCAAAGGGGAGAAACATCGCCGCGCTCACCATCAAAACAATGCTGCGGATGAAGAGAATGCCGGGGTAAGTTTCAGTCAGCGGCATTTAACGGCATTGTCTTGTCATCAGCTGCAGACGTCACCAGTAACCAGGACACTTGTGACCGTCTCCTCTGCGTTCGCAGCTCGTTGTGTTTCCAGTTCTTGCTGCCCGTCATCCAGATCTCACTGATCTGTTTGTGTGTTGGAGGAGATCCAAGGGGAATCAAGGTTGCCGTGGTGAATAATGAGACCTCCCCCGCTTCTTACAGCAATGCTCTGCTCTCCTTCCTGGACAACTCCAGTGTGCAGCAGGTACTCGTGTGTAATTAGCTCTTTGGTCTGTTTTCTGTATTCATTGAGCATGCGTTGCTGTGTCACGTGTGCTGGTAGATTCAGAAATATTAACAGGCCAAAACCAACCTGCCCTCTCATTTTGCTGGCATGCAAGAAGGCATGCAACAATGGGTCTTGATTTTTGATGGCATCCGTCTGCTGATCGGCGGAGTCTCAAATCAAGCTGCTTCCTACAACAGTTTTGTGGTTACATAACAGAGTTGCCACCAAAATGTCGAAGAAAAGAAAAACTTATGAAGAGGGAAGGAAATTTAAAGATAGGATGGAAGCAAAAACATGTTTCTGCCATATGGAGATAAGCCTTTTTAAAATGATTATTATTTAGTTTTATTTAGTTTGTGTGTACATCAAGAAGCTGCAACACCTCTACAATAGTAATTAAGTTATATGCTTTATTAACAGTTAAATGCATATGTAATTATGTAATGTAAAACATGTAAATAGTCGTGCAGTAAACCCCTGACTAGAAAGAGGTTGTTTGAATGTCTGAACGTCTGTTTAGAAAGGAACTGGCCTTTCCTTTGGTTGTTAAATTTATTTGAACTTTAGGGAAATTACTTTCACTTCTCTTTACAGCAGAACAAACATTACAACTTCCTTTTTTTTTTGTTTGAAGACCCTTTCTAACATGTCATAATACACAGTACAGTATTGTCCAAAAACATTTAAGCACAAACTGTAAAGATGCTGAGTGAAGATGTGAATAGTGTAGTTTTAATTTATTAGGTTCAGTATCGTTGCTGTTTAAGTGTCTTTGTCTTGAAGCAGAATGAAAGGAAGTTAATGTGTGACAGATAAGACTAAAGATAGACTCGGCTGAAGTGGGAAATACAGTGAATAAACTCATCTTTTCGTTGTTGATATGTAGGTGCCCTTGTCCCAAAATGAAGCTTTCGAAGGAGTCTATAAAGGAGAGTACTGGGGTGTCGTCGGCTTTGGAAAGAACTTCACCAGCTACCTGACTAAACGGTGAGAGGAACAAACGGGTCTGAGCAGTAAATGCAAGAACAGTGTCCACATTACCCTAAAATCGCAAAATATGAACCTTAATAAGCTGAATAAGTGTTGTCAGCAGGTGTCGGCCTCAACGTCGGAACAGCGAAGGGTTTTTCTTTGCATTTCACAACATACTGGATGAATACCAAATGCTGTGTGTAGTATTTATATGACATCAAGTATATTAAATAGCCTATGATACAGGTGACGAGCTGCTTATCTTCACCAACATGATCATCATGGGTGTTTATTAATGTTTATAAGTTTGCTTGGCCACCAAATAGAAAAACATCACGTAGAATTAGATACTGAGCAATAAATACACAAAAGCAGTCAAACTGAGTTCTTGTTAAATACTTACAGGAAGCGTGGCCCCGTAACTCACCATGACTGTTAAAGTAAAACTTTTAAAATCAATCTAGTATTACACATGAAGAAAACCAGCGGTGTTGGAGCATTTCGGGCTGTTTGTGTGTGTCAGAGTAACAAGCTTTTCTTTAGCGGAAGGTGTTTTGATGGTTGCCGCTCTGGTTTGACTGGACGTATATTTAAAGGTCACATATTGACCTCAAACAAGCTGCTCTGCAGCTCAGGCCTGCACACAATGTTCACATCATTTTGCTCTCAGAATGTAAAAAAGCAAAAACAAGAACTGTTGCTTGTTTTCAAAGAAAAGCAAACTAAAGCTCCGCAACGTTGCTTTGCTCTTCGCGGGTGATTTTTGCTGCTATGTTAAAAATCACTTCACATCTGTAAGGTTGTCGGTGTCTAAAAAAGGCAGTTTGAGCCTGAAACTGTGGTGCAAACGTGCAATCGCAGCTGTTTCACAGTTTCCATTTATAGGGATCTCTCTAATGATAGGACTGATTCTAAATATTTAAATGGCCATATTAATCATTCTGACTCATTCTGACTCATTCTGAAAAAGGCCAGGTTAGAAATGCCTGAATTTTACCTTGATAGAAGTATAAATCCAAGATCCAAAATCCAAGTGCATGACATATATTGTTTGTGTCGGCTAGTAGTGTTTGATAAAGTTAAGCTGCATCTGTTGCTGCAGTGATCATATTATACTTGAAACATATGTGCGCAGCAGATGTGCTGCAGCAGTAGTGTGATGATTTGTCACTTGGCATGTCAAACTTTTTTTTTTTGCCTCCGTGCTTGCCTCTCCTTCCTCGTTTATGTCCCCACTGGTAGTTTCTTTTTCACAGACCATGCTGCAGACTCGAGCTCCTGCGCTGACACACCTGCAGCACAGTTCTGACTGCAGGGGGTTGTGTCAAAGGGATCTCTGACATCACGCCAAACCTGCAGCAAACCAGACAGGTTCATAAAACGCTCCTGAAGAGCATTCCAGCTGCAGAGCCGAGACAGATTCTCCTCATGGGGACGTGTGTTGACCACAGACACGCCGCACACTTGCACGGCCTTAATGATAGAAAAATAATCACCTCTTAGGATGTGAAACCTGTTTCCCATTGTGAAGCAAACATGCCTCAACCTTGTTTTGTCCTTAATGCTCAAATTCGTTTTAACCCCTTAAGGGCTGATACACATAAAAAGGTCATTTTTGCCAAGTGTTTATTACATATACGTCCATAAAACCATCCGGTAATTTTATTAATTTATAAAATTTTTAAATTTGATCTATTTTCTGGAATTTTAATTGTTTTAAATAATATTTTAATTTATCAATCTTTTTTATTTTTTAAAAAGTTTTAGTTCTGTGTATCAATTATGCGACATCAGTCATCACGGGGTTAAAAGAATCACTTTGTCCAAATAAAGCTTCGCAGATTTACTTTAATAGCTCTGGACACTTTACTGGATTAAAAAAATCAACTCTAGGAAGCAACTAAGTGTTTGGTTTCCTGTTCAGGTCGGTTTCATATGTTAGAAGAAGAATCTGTGCCAGATTTCCTTTATGTTATTTGAGTGGAGGTCGGACTAAAAGAACCCAAGAGAGGAATGAAACTTCTCAAATCCATTGGCAGGAATATTGTACTTGGATGTTGTTATTTCAGCTAACGCAGCACCGTTCTGCTCATTCCACTGAAAACAGCATGAAAACTAGCAGTGCATCAGCACTGCCAGAAAATTCAGGTTAGGTATTGTTTTTAAATTCCCACCTGTGGCAGCGGTGGGAATTCTTTCATCAAATGGGGGAGGGGACGTATCAGAGGCCTTAAAGAGTCACAGAAATACTGGCTTGCAGAGCTGAGAGAAATGTATTTACTGCAACGCCCCTAAACATCCTCCCGTTGAAATATGAGATTCAAAAACTATTTGAATTCAGTCCCGATCCAAGAGCTCCATCCCTTCAGTCTGGAAGACTTTGCAAAGACCAGTCCATTGTTGTTGCGCTCCGTCGCCGTCTTTGACTCGCGTTGAGAAACCCTGCAGTCTCACAGAGCCGCCGTCGTGTGAGGATGAGTCAGCTGGGAGTTTTTGTTTTTCAGCGTCAATCACAGCGTGTTAGTCGTGGGCGGACAGTCTGGTCCCTCCTGTCCTTAATACCAGCTTAAGTCCAAGGAATCAAATGCTAATTCCTACGTGCTACTCATGAGACAAACCTGCGTACAGAAAACAAAAGGAATCTGCCTCTGTTTCAGTGTTTCTAGCAGCCTCCAGAAGGCGAAATGCACGCCTCTTTTCATTGTCTGTCAGGCATTATGCAGATGAGGCATGTTAGGGTAGGACGTGAAACCAGGAATGACTGTCTGAGGTTTGGGGTGACGGGTGTCGTCATCGAGCTGTGAAAGGACCAAATAGGAACAAACCAGTATAATAACCCCCGTCTCACAACAGAACACATAATGACTACATTTTTTCATTTTTTTTGTAAAACATTTTCCTGACTCACTTCATGGCGTGATTACAGCTAATCTCCACATCAGCGCATCACCAGCGGGGTTGTTGACTCACTTTTACTGTTACTTTATGTTTGGATGTAGGGTGGTTTTACTGACTTCTGTGCAAGAACGCACAAATTATTTCATTTTTCAACCTTGTGCTCACTCGCCAATGGTCAGGGTTAGAAGGAATATAAATCAGGCTTGATTATTAATCAATTCATGGTGAGGGTCAGAAAAATATACATGACCAGGACCCGCCCTCCTTTTCTTGGTTCCGACCTGGCCTTGACAACCTGTCCTGCGGGCCACACCTGGGCCAGCGCCCAAAGTATCCCAGATTGGGGCCCAAGGGTGACTTTTTTATCCTAAACAATCAATTTTACTTGTGTAGCACAAAGCCACGCTTTCTGTGAGAGATTCTTCTTCATTAAACATGAAGAGGCCTAGTAGTGATTCCACGCGGACAAAAATGCTGTAATTAATATCGGAGGGGAGAGTCACCGTCGTTTGCAACATTCACTTGTGTTAATGAACAAATATTCCTCCTAACTGCATTTAAACTTTCATTAACCTCCATGTTTTCCGTTTGCCCTCAGTGGCCCAACAAGGCCGCGGGCGCTGCGTTGCTTGTGTCGGAGGAATAATTAGTCTGACCTTGCAAACAGTAATTAGTGATACCCAGGCTGCAGTCATGTAAATCACCTCGTTTAGCGTGGCCACAGTTTTCAAGGTTAAAAAGTAGTTTTTAATTATGGTTTGCATAAAGTTAATGGAAATTAAAAAAAAAAAAAGCTTTTGGTCAAAACCTACACTAAACACTGCCAAACTGAATTTTTACTTGTTTTATCCTCTTTTTACTGCACTGATTTACTCTGCTGAACGTAACTTTGATGTTGATGTGCATTTTTCAGCATCGTGTCTCTTGTTTCTGCTTCTGTTTCTTGGTCGACATTCCAGTTTTATTAATTGTAGATTAATAAAATAGATTAGTCTTCCAGATCACGACTCTGATCTTGGTCTTATAGGATGGTCCAGAGACAAGTCTCCAGGGAGGTGGCCGATGGAGGATCAGTGCACGTTTGGCTGGACCAGACAAGTAAGATCCAACTCAATTTATGTTGGTTTTTTCTTGCTCATTATGGTAGTTTTAGGGTTATGCCTAAAATGCTGCATGCTTAAGATTTCATTTTAAAAAAGACACTAAGATTGTAGTCAAATATAAAAGAGAAAGTGTGAATCCGCTCCTGTGACTCTGGGAAGTTGAAGTTAGGTTTTGCACCTCATGTTTTCCAGATCAACAAATTGCTCTCATGCTACAGAAGAAACTACACGAAGCGTTTCAGGTGAGAATGTGACTCAGTTCAGAGGATATCTGACCGAATTAAAGATTAAGGCTGTGACAAGTAGGCACAAGCAAAATATCTATTGCGCATGAGGCTGTAGACGCTTTGGTCTCAATTAACAGAACAGAAGCAGCTGAGTGCTTCTGGTTTAGGGCATTGGTGCAGCAATATGTTTCTAATCACTGCATATTGATCAGTGCACCTAGCAGTGTCTGCTGACTGAGGTCCTCATATGGTATGTATAAAAACAAACACAAAACGTCCTAATTTGCTGTTTCTGTAATCACATCACTGTTGTGATTCTGATAAAAGCCACTCTACTGGCATCTGTCGTGTTGACAAAAGCAGCCACTGACAATAATGTAACGATACCGCTTTGTTCCACTAGGCGTCGTGCTCGAGGGCTGACGTGTGATCTTTCTTGTAATATGGTGTCCCCATGTGGTTAGAAGTGGTATTGCACCATGGTGTGACTTACAGGCTGATAAAGAAAAATTCGTTTTTGCAAGCAGGCAGCATAAACACTGTAATCCTGCACTGGTTTCTGTCTGCAGACTTTTGTGGACAATAAATTGGGGAAAATGTCGTACCTGGCTGACTTGCCAATAAAGGTAAGAAAGTTCAAAGATAAAAAGTACTGAATATATGTAAATGTTTACTTTAAACTAAGTCTTTTCATGTTATATTTTAGTTTGAGGATCCAATCTACGGCAGTCAAAACACAGACTTCACTACATTTGTGACACCTGGAGCTGTGCTCAGGTCAGTACAAAATGGGCTGGTTAAAACAACTTTTTATAAACTTACTGCACCTCTTTACATATAGTTTATCTTTGAAGGCTCCTGAACGCTGCACGATTTCTACAGTCACATAAGATTATTACCGTACACTGATGAGACCTCCTGAATCTCCAGCTACGGCGGATGTAGAACATCTGCATCCGCTGATGGTGACCAATAGGCAAAACAAAAGAATGAACTGCACTATGGCAGCAGGTTTTATGTTGCTGAAAACAGTTAAAAAAAGAAGTGGCGAAGGAGGAGAATGTGAGTCCCACGAGGTTTTTAAGCTTCCACGTTCAGTTTAGTTTGGTTTTGCACCAACTTGTCATTGTGGAAATGCTCAGACTGACTCAGACTGACTCCGAGCTGAAATGACAGATGTCGTCTGTGACGTCAGTGTTCACTGGGCACAAGAGGAACAGTGACAGAAAGTATTAAGATTAGTGTCATTACCAGGTCCATTTATTTAAAATAATGAAAAAGCACCAACCATACCAATTTATGATTTAATGTCCTCTCTTTGCTTCTCATCTCTGTCCCCCCAGTATCACCTTCTACCTGGCTGTGGGTCTGACGGCGCTTTCCTTTGTCCTGGAGAGGAAGGAGGGGCTCTTGGACAGGTGCTGGGTGGCAGGTAAGAAGTCAAAGTTCACACTGTTCCCGTCGTGCCACGCAAGATTAACGCTGATATCCCGAATCCTGTAACTGTGACATGGATGAACTGTTTTCAGGTTCATGGGTGTTCATTCTGGAGAGTTATAAAAGTGTGCACAACTAGAGTGTCAAGGGCTTGTAAAAATAAATAAATAAAAACTTTTTCATAACAAATTGAGAAGCTAACTAATTAACTAATTAACTAAACGAATTGCCTACCTGTTAAAATCACTTTAAGTTTGGTTATAGGTGATGTGGGTATGGAAGATTTTAGGAAACGTCAACTGAAAAAACAAATCTGTCACCGAAATCTCTTTTTTAAATTTCCTTGAAATCAGATTATTGTTGCTGCTGTTTTTGCCCAAAGAAAAAAGGTAACATTATTCATTATTTTTAGATATAAAGTTTGATCCCAGAGAAAAACTGTGGAAAAAATGTTTACATTTGATTGGTGATATAATTTAAGCATATTTTGGTAATTCAGGAAATTTGTTTGTATTGTTTTGGTGGTAACTTGACGAGACAGAGGCTGTGGATGTGCTCTTTCTGGTTTCTCTGTACACTCAGCAGGAAAGTAGGTGTCAGACGTTCATTATTGATGAAAATCCAATCGATGCATCATTTAAGTGTCATTTAAGACCTGACCAGCAGAGGGAGGAGCGTGATCACAGCAGGTTGTGAAGATGTTTACCAGCAGGCACATATTCACAGGGAACACCTAATAATGACGTATTCGTCAATTACATTATATTCATTAAAATAAAGTGGTTGTTAAGCCAGTTTGAATTTATGACGAGATCATGAAGCTGAAGCATTAAACCAGAAGTAAGATGAAACCTTCTGTCATGGTTATGTTTAGAAAGTGTCCCTCAACTTACAGCCTGAATAACAAACGTCTGCTGCTGAAGTTCTTTATGTTCAGCAGCAAATTATGATGTTAGAGTTCAACGGGCTCTTTGGTTTTCATGGGAAAAAGGGCAAATTTTAAGGTGAAATAAGGAAGCTCTTAACTTTCTAGCATTTAGAAGATCAATTTAGCCCAAAAGATATAAAGTTGAGCTCCAAATAATGATATTTATTATCTTTTTTAGATGTGTCAAAGACTCAAAGCACTTAATATTACAAGAACCAGTCATTCATCAACAAAATGGTATTTTCAGTGCTTTTTTTTCTTTTTGTTAATTCAACGCACACTTAATAAGAACGTATGTGGTATTTATTATCTTGTCTGAGGATGAACGCTCCATCTGTGAGTCTCCGCAGCCCAGTGGCATCTGACACCTGTTTCTGTCCAAAACACAAAGATCCTCACGATAATCAGAAAGTTTTCACGTTTGGCAAACAAGAGAAAGAATCATCAAGTATTTGGCCGTTTGCCTTGAATGCAACATTAACAGTTATTAAAGGTTTCTGATTTGACTCTATACAGACTACTCGAGGATATTTAACCCTTTTCTGCAGGTCAGAGTCGGCAAGTGCAACATTTAGGGAGATGTTGACAGAGATGCAAAATATTATTTAAAAGTGTACCTGTATTAGTGTTGAGATCCATGAAAATGAGACAAGTTTTCTTTTTGTACGTGACATAAAGATGAAAACCATTGCGTCCTATTTTGTGTCTGCCAGGTGTAAGCTCCATGGAGACGATGCTGGCTCACCTCTTCTCTCAGCTGCTCGTCATCAGCGTTCAGATCTGCCTGATGCTCATCTTCATCCTGCTCGTCTTCAAGGTTAACAATGCAACAAAACACACTGCAAACAATACCTATACCTAAACTTGACTCTGACTATGCACAAACACAGACATATGCACTTTGGATAAAACTTAATATTAAACCCCTGAGGCAGACACTCATAGTTTCTATTCAGCTACCAATTTCACTCCTAATATGGTTTGTTTGGAGTATAATATGAAGAAATCCCTTCTGACATGTTTTTTTTTTTTACCACATTTTCAAAAATCTGACATAACTGCTGCAGATAAAATCCATAATTATGTTCATAAGAATCCACAGTAGTCACCAGAAAGCTTCAGTTACCCTTCAGTTCTCAATATCAGCGTATATTAAATATATTTCCAGCGTTACAATCGTGAACCAGAGGAAGTAAACTTTATGGCCAGTCTACCGACTGGAGGTGATTGAGGTCAGGTTCAGTGTGAGAGCGCCGCACAGCTTGAGTCCGTTATTGATTAACAGTGGACGCGTGTGTGCAGGCGTTTGTGCACACCGGTAATACTTATTACAATATAAAACATATTTTTTCTTTTTTACTTACTAAATTTTTACTTTGCAAAGCTGCTGTCCAGCCCACCTGACTTCTTTCAGACCCTTTTATTAACTTTTTGTCTAAAAAGTCATGTATTACCCAGCTGAGGCCTTTTTAGTGGCTGAATGGCAGATGATAAATAGTCTGCACTTACAGAGCACCTTTGTCAACCATTTCTAGTTCCACAAAGTGCTTCACAATGTGTTTCTCAGTCATATAAACTCACAAGGACACTTCGATGTCCTTGTGCATGTGGAGGAAGGCACACATGAAAAAAAAGACAACATCTGGATGGAAATAACATGAAGCCATTAAGTTGCTGTTAATTTAGAGTAAATAACAATACAAGAAAGTATAAATCCACTCACACTGGTGGTGGCCCCCTCCCAGTCCCACCAGTGTGAGCGGATTCTGTGGGAAACACTGGGAGACGGCCCGCAGACAGGAAAGGACATAAACTGTGTGTCTGTGTGTGGCGAGTTCACGCAGGGAAATGCAGGGTGTGTGCTTTCACCTCTGCCTGTCATTGTGTGTGTGTGTGCATGTGTGTGTTAATTAAGGTGCTGAAGTCCAAAGAGACCACCACTCCATAAATCATTTCCTGCCTTGGCCATATCCAGGGTTCACTGCTGGATCACCACGACAACAGTCTTGGATTGCTGTGGCAACCAAGTGGTCATGTGGCCTATCGGTGCAGGTCTATTTTTGCGTGTTGTCAGGGGAGACGGATAGTGTCTTTACACACTCTCCGTGGAGCACTAGCACACCCACACCCACACACGCACACACACACACACACACACACACACACACACACACACACACACACACACACACACACACACACACACACGCGCTCCAGTCAGGAGTAGTCACGTTGAATCCTCTGAACTTAGACTTCCAGACTTTTTTCATTTGATATGGTTTTGGAAAGTGTCTCGTCTACGTTTACACTCCCCTCCAAGTGAGCTGTTTACAACAAGCTCCATCACTTTCTTTGGTATTTTTGTCTGAACATTAGTGGAGAACATCAGGGGGGGCCTGCTCCTGCCTGCAGATTGTGGTTATTTTTTTGTCTGTTTTTTATTTTTTTTTACTCTTATGCTCTTTAAAGGAATTCTGCCTTGAGTTTGGACGCACTTCTCTTACTCAAAATGAACTAATAAACCCATTTAATAGTGGCTGGTTTTTACAATGCTCATGAAAACATTACAGAAGTATTCAATGATTTAAATTTAACAGGGCAAAGTAATTATTCAGTTCAGTTTTATTTCCCAAAATTCAGGATAGCCTTTTCAGGAGTTGTATGTGCTCTTATTAATAACTAGAGAGAGTTAAAAACATAGTTTTACTAATTAAATATAACGTGCAGCTGTTAAAAGGCTAAGCATTTTCATAGTTGCGTCATTATGATACAGCGTTCATTATAATAGGTTAATAATACTAATGCCGTGGCATCAAAGATGTCACGTTTGACTTATTTTCTTCATTCCTTCTGCTTCGAAACATGGCTGGTGCATCATCCACACTGACCCCTGACCAAAAACACAGTTCAGTCAGAGATTCAGCTGAGATATGCCACTGGCGCCCAACGTAGACTTCAGCTTTTAACACTTGAAAAAAGATTAGGAGTCATTCTTCCCTTTTTTAACGCTGCACTTTTTCTTAATTTAAAACTATCCAGCAATTCCAAGCAACACAGATAAAAGCAACATTTGGCATCCATCCTCTTTTGTTTTTGCCCCTTGTACATCATCTGTGTGAGAGGCAGCATACGCCCTGGACAGATCACCGTCCTGTGCACAGCTCCCCGTAGACCCATAAAAGGCTTTATACAAGATCTAAAGGTCAATAAGGATGTAAAAGGCCAGTGTAAGACAGGTATGAAGCCCTTGTAAACCTGTTCTTTTCTGTTTTAAACTCAAACCCACATGAACTGCGGTACAGGCGACAGTCGGTCCCTCCAACATGTTGTATATCCTTTTTCAGTTTTTTAAGGCTTTTGTTTGTTTTTATGAGTCTGATGTAAGTATGAAATACAGAACTGTCAACACTCAGGTGAACATTTAAAAAAAGCCCATTTATTCTTTTCCTTTGAATTGACTGAGATGAAAAACTTTGTTTGCTGAAAACTGTGACTAAAACTAGATCTACGGTCATAACACCTCTTGAGACTGGAGACGACTTTTAGACCTTTGCTGTATTTGCAGTGCGCTTCACTTTCACTCTGATCCCTACAACCATTTCTTGGTTTGTGGTCTGGTCCATTTCTGATGCCCTATCAGTTTAAAGCAGTTTAAAAATGTCCCCTAATGTGACCGTCTGCGTGATGCATATGGTGCCTGCAGCTCAGTTTTAAGAGCTGATCTGAAACGGGGTCCAGCTGCTGGGTGCGAGCGCAGCGGCAGCTGCTCTGCCTCTCTGTGACAGGTGAATTACTGGCTTGATGTGGTTGTAGTTTAGACTGTGGATGCTGCTGTCATGCTGTTTGAACCTCCTACTCTCTTAAAACACTTGGTGCAGGAGTTCAGCAATACAGCAACTTCATTACAACACATAGTCTGCAAAAAAAGGGTTCAGCCTTTTACAGCCAGAATAAAAGCTGTAATCGTCACACATCTGCGGCATCGAGTCCCAGTGACAGCTGTGTGGTTCGTAAACCCGTTTGCTCCTCTCACCCCTGCATTTTGTCTTCCTCTCGCTCTGAGCAGATTCCCAACGAAGGCTCCTTGATGCTCGTCATAAATTTGATCGTGCTGCAGGGCGTCACGGGCATCTCGTTCGGCCTCGTCATCTCAGCAGCGATCGACGATGAGCAGAACGCCAACCAGGCCGCTCTGGGTATCTTTTACCCCAACCTCATCCTCAGCGGTAAGTCGTGAGAGCAACTTAACCTTCCTGTGGGAGTGTATACTGTCTGAAAAAGCACAGTAGGCAGTGTTTTGTTGGTTGAAAGTTCCTCTAAAAAAAGGAAGACATTGTTGAGTGGGTTGCCATGGTGTTTATCTTCAACAGATCCTCTTATGTGATCATGTGTTATTACACAGATTATAGACAAAAATACAGTAAAATTACTAATATCCTCTCTGCCTACTAGTGGTTGTTAATGTTCATTTTTTGCCACTCTTCATGCTCCAAAACTGTTGTTCGTTCAAAATTAGGTAATAAAATTTGATCTGATCACGTTTGTCGTGGGCAGAAGTTTGTTTTGAATCGTCTAATGTGAAATGCAGGCAGAGCTTACTGGAAACACCTTTAATGCCTCCTGAACTTGAATGCCGTCACATAAATCAGTGTCTGCTGTTGGGATAAATCCGAAAGCCTTTTCATTGCCGCTTCTCTCCAGTTGAATGAAACATGATTCAGTAAGTCCATAGTTCGTGGTTGAAGTGTTTGTTTCAAAGCCTCAAATACTAAGAGTTGATGCATTTTGAAAGTGCTTTAATTCCCTCTGATGGTGTTTCATCCCATTTCAAACCTCTCACTTTGGAACGCCGGCTGACTTTAACCTGGTTCACCCTTTGTTCCCTCTTGTGGAACATTGTAGGCTTGTCGTGGCAAATAAAAGCATGATCATCATCCTTGAACTCAAGATTTTAGGCGTCAAAAACGTCTGTGAATAAATGAAGGATCAGTGGGCAAAGGGACATGGAGATGAAGATCATGTGACGCCTGACAGCAACGGAACTAAACGCCTGGAAGTGAGATCGTTTTCTCTGCTGATTCACTTCTTAAACCTTTTATTGTAATTTTTTCTCACCACTTCTTAAAAAAAACAAAACAAACAAACGAGGAAATCCCCGATTTCAGTGTCTGATGTGGTATTTGTCAGAATCCAGCCGCAGACTGTATTTTATTTATTTGACATCTGACTCCGTGGCCTCTCTGTCCTGTGATGCAGGTATCATCTGGCCTGTGGAGTGTATCCCGTATCCTCTCCGTTACCTCAGCCTGATTCTTCCTCAGACTTACGCCTCAGAGTCCCTTCGCTGCATCATGTACAGAGGTAACGTACATTCATGACCTCATCATACAACAGCGCCACGATGCGACAGACATGTGTGAGAGTCACCTTCTATACTCTTCCTGCCACCTTAAACACAAATGACCTGTCGTCTGAATCATTAATCAGCGCTGGGGCCTGTGTAACTCATCTTCCTGGATTGTCAGGTGTAATCTTTTCTCCTTCTTCTGACCTCATCGCCTCCGAACAATAACACCTGACAGCACCACGAGCTCCCTCCATGTTATACAATATGCAGGAAGGCTGGAAGAGCTTTTTCCATTTAAAAAGATTATGGCTGGGGTGGAGCAGAGGGAGGGACATGCAAACAGGTGGAAGTCGACGGTGTCCTCTTGGCATCTTCATCCTGCAATTGTACCTTCCTGCAAAGGTTTTCTAATTTTGTACAGCATCTTTGCAACCAGCATAGCATTACTAAAACAGATGCATATAAGAGATTTAAAAGTGTGTGTGCCAGGTCGGTTGTCTGAGAAATGTAATGGTGGGGCTGAGTTCATTTCTATTCACGTTGGCACTGCTGGGTTCAGCTTGGCGCATTACATACGACTTTTCATCCAAAAAAACCATCAAAGTTGGCTTAAAAATGTTGCAAATAACTTTAGTCAAGCCACAGCATAAAAACAATTTAATAAATCCATGTAATATATGCTATCTCACTTTATAACAAACCTTTGTAAAGGTCGTAGTTGGTTTAATCTGGTACTAATTGGACTTTAAAGACGCTTTAACATGAAAATGTAAAATATAGCTTTTTTTCCACAGTGTAATTTATAGAACAAGAGCAATTCATTTAAAAAATGACATTTAATACAGTTAAACTAAAGTAGACTGCATGATTCAGTGACTGTCAGAACCATCAGTAAGGATTTGTTTTATTTATAACATTATTACTTTCTCCTTTGGAGGAATTTGGCCCACTCTTCCTTACGTTTATCCGGTTCTGGATAGCGAGGGTTCGATTATTTGAAGTCTTGCCGCAGTGTTTTAGTCTTGTTGAGGTCTGGAAATTCACTGTGCCACTCCAACGTTGTGATTTTCTTTTTCCTTTTTAAGTCATTATATCGTAGATTTGCTGCTGTGAATGGGGTTTGTTTTCCTGTTGCATGACACAAATTCAACCGACCTTCAGCTGTTGGACAAATGGTGTCACATTTGACTCAGGGACTCCTAAACCAGCCCGGATCATCAGTCCTCAACCACTATGCTTGTCAGTCTGGTATGAGGTCTCTGTCCCGATGTGTTTAGTGTGTTTGAGATGTGCAATACGGCCTAATATCTCAACTTTGTCCTGCTCCTGTGGCTTGTTCTCATTCAACTTTCCAAACGGAAGTCTTGCTGTCGTGTTTTTAGAGAAAAACATTACAGGGAGGAGTTCGTTTGGAGATGTCCTCGCTTCTCATCCAACTTTTATTAATGCGATCTGCAGTGGTGACTCTTACAAATGACCCGTTGGCCTGATTTATGCTTTTTAGGTTTTTTTGTTGTTTTTTTTTTGTTTCTTGTATAGTAACTTTGCAATCCTCTCACCAGGCTGGGGACTTTCTCAGATGTTGGTGTGGAGAGGCTTCGCCGTCACCCTGGGCTGGAACAGTTTCTTCCTCATCCTGGCGACGGTCATCTTAAAGTTGAGGACATGAAGGATGACCTTAGAGGACATCCTCCAGAGCGGAGGTGATGTGCAGGAGCCAATAATTCACCTGGAGCAGCTATCTGTGGATGCACTGAGACAACAGAAATCAAGGGGGGAGGAGGCTCTCTGTGGTTTGACGGCCTGAAGCCTCAGTCTCCCTCCTCTAGATTATCTTTCTCTCACAAACACAGATTAACCAGCACACACACACACACACACACACACACACACACACACACACACACACACACACACACACACACACACACACACACACAGCTGTCTGATCCTGCATCAGTCTCTTTACTTTGTTCAAAGAGTAATTTCAAGAAGCTACATGTATAAAATATGCATATGCATAACATGACATTATTGTTGAGTAGTGGACATTAACTCTTGAGAGTGTGTAGTCTTATCAATGGTTTCATTTCTGCCTGCAACTTCTTGAAAATTGTTCACCCCCTGAATGGCTCTAAACCACCTCAGGCTCTTTTTTTTTTTTTATCTCTGTTTACCATTACTACTAATGATTATAGGGAGATTTTTATTTTCATTTACATTTTATTTTGCAAGACATGATATCTGAACAGTCCATTTTAGATAAAAAAGAGACAAAAAAAAATACAAAATAAAATATCTGGGTGATAATAAGTACACCTCTCGCCTGTACTGAGCCGAGATAGGCGCCGGCAGACCCCCCGTGACCCTGCAAAGGATAAAACGGGTATAGAAAATGGATGGATGGTTTACACTTTGCACAACAAAAAAAATGTTTTTGCCTGACAGAAAGTGTAATGTACAATTTCAAAGCAGAAAAATAGAGAAGAAGATTATTGCACAACATTGTGGGAATGCAGACGAGATGTAAAAGAGATGATTGCTTCATATTACTCAGAAAAAACTCTCACCCATTAAGGCCTCCATCAGCATTTCTCTTATTGCTTGCTTGTGATATTTGTGTTTAGTTCAACATCCTGTCTTGTTGTGACAGGAAGTGGTAACTGTGATTCAACTCGCTGTGTTACCAGGTGCTCATTGTCGCAGTTTTAAGTTCAGATTGGTGATGTTCTCTGTGACTTTGTGCCTGCATCTCAAGTGGGAGACTGTTGGTGATGGGAATGTTTCTGTTCTGTATCTTTATATCGTTGATTACGCTCCACTTTGCTGGACAGAGTGGAGGCAGTCGGATGGATTTCTGCTCAGAGATCAGGTATATTTTACTGCTAGAACTGTCTGCAACCATGCAATTGTATTTCTCACACAAAAGTGTAAAAAATAAAAACAAATAAAAAAAAATACAACAAATCTTATGAATCTTACTCCAGAAATAAATGACATGGTGTCAGCCCTATGAGATGAAAGAATTGTGCAGGGTGTAGCTGCTGTTTGAAGTTAGAAAAGCTTCATTTGATGGACAAATAATATCAAATGAAGAATCCGTCTACTTAAATAAAATGTGTAATCACTCCTCATGCCCCTTGACATGTATCTGTAGATGTTTTTTTTAAGTGGGATTTTATTTTGTTACATTTTTTTCACTGTGTATTATGAATCATACAGTAAAGTGGAAAAGTAAAACACTTAAAGCCAAAAAAAGACGAAGGCAATCAAATAACTGACAAAAACTTAGCAGCACAAATGTGTTTGTTTCCTTTTGCACCGCTTCTCTATGAAAACAGGACACGTGTCTCTCCGCCAGACAGCTGTCTGCTGTGACAACATACTTCCTGTCTTTGTAGGAAATGTTTGACATGAGAAAGAGTATAAATCTTCTCAGCGTGCATTTTTTCAGCATTAAAAGTGAAGACCTTTGACAAATCAGCAATGTTAAAAAGCAGCAGCACTGTGCCAGGGGAAGATTTCAAATGTTTACATTTATCAATGCCTAATAAATCGCATTAGCTTTCTTTTTTTACTCAGCTGTGGATTTAAACACGGTCTGTGTTATGTTTCGATGTGTTGTGAATGTTCCCGCTCTGGCAGGCGTGAGAGCTTGGAGACTTTCCTGCATTGTAAATCTGCAGTGGCTGCTCTGCTGCACGTTCCTCCTCCATGTCCCTGCAACATACTTTTGAGGGACATCGTGTTCTTGTTTGGTAGAAGTTGTGAACTGGTGACCTGCTCATACAGAACCATCAACAGTCTCCTGAATGAGTAAATACTATAGCTCTGTTACTGCTTAGCTCAAAAGAAAGTTGAAGCTGGACCCCTGTTGTGTTGGGGCAACCGCTGTACCTCACAAAGTACCACCACATTGTGATCTATTGTTATTAAGTGAAATTAAAGTGGTGGACTGTCTTTAGTTTGTTACAGCTTATGTGAAAATATGGGTATTATTTAATAACTGTCTTTTTTTAAAAATGTTTTTAACCTTTTATTAGTCACTTGAGTTACAATTGCCAAGAAAAAATCCATGACTACTGATGTTTGTTTAAAAAATGCCCCACTTCCAAGTATAATCCCCCCCTTAGGACTGACACATACCTGCTCTCCCTTTGGAAATCCACCGGCAAAACCAGCTAACGTTTAAAAACACATTTTAGAAGATTGCAAGAGGACAAGAAGTGCAGATACCCTACTAAAGACGGCGCTTCGGAAGAGCAGCAGGGACTCTCGATGTCTGGTTGCCAATTCTTATTTAAAAGCTCATCTTTTTCAGCTGGAAAGTTGCAGTATGTGTAAACAGTGGTGTGTTGCCAGGATGAAGCACACACACACACACACACACACACACACACACACAGCTGTCTGATCCTGCATCAGTCTCTGTGATCCAAACTCCAGCTGACTACCTCTGCCATCTCTCCCTGAAGGGCATGTGAAGCATTTACACTCCTGTGTTGTGACTTGTGTGCACTGTGATAGCAGATATGCTTCAATGAAGTTCTATTCATTCTCATACAATAAACTTTGATTTGGAAAAAAAGATGAATGATGACCTACTGTCTTCTGTAGTATCTGTCCCAACCTGACTGGTTATGGTTGACTGCACCTGCTGTGTGTGTTTGTGTGCGTGCACAATTGGTACATTGTGTGGACTTAACGTGCGTCAGAGGATCAAAGCAAGTCCACGTAATTTAAGGTAAATTAAGTAATGGGAAAACACCATTTTCAACAGCTAAGATAAATTAAAGTTAAATCAATGCAAATCATTGTAATGTCTTTTGTGCTGACCGGGTAATAAGCCATAACTGCAAGTAGTATGTTCGTTTTAAAATAAAATGTACATAAAATTCAAATATATCTAAATGTGGGACCCAAATGCACTAGATCAAGAGACAAGAGAATTTAACAATAAATTGCCTTATTTTAGACCAAAAACTCTACTGCAGCTGGCAACTCCAAGAAAAATGAAGGGCTGAATATTACACAGAAAAATGTGTACAAAAAATAACACGCTGTTAGGGAAGAAAGGGAAGACGCGATGATATACTCAGCGGGACTGATGGGACACAGATGCAAACAATCATAATTGAATTAAGTCAGAAAATTCTTTTATTAATCCCTAAAGATAAATGAATTATTGCAGTAGTTTTCTTGATTTAATCTCTTCGAAGAGTCATTTTAGAAGTTTATAGCTGTGGGCAGGAAGGATCTCCTGTGGCGGTCTGCACTGCAGCTGATCTGAAGAAGCTTCTGACTGAAAACCCTCTGTTGCTGATTCACTGTGTTGTGAAGAGGATGCTCAGGGTTGTTGATGATCTTCTTATTTTATGAAGTATGCTCCTTCATACATTCAGCTCCAGCAGCTCCAGAAAAGAGTCAGCCTTCTTTAGTTTGTTCAGTTTCTTTAAGTCACTGGCGCTGATGCTGCTCCCCCAAGAGATGACTACTGATGAGATTGTACTCTCCATGACACACTTGTAGAAGACGTACATCATCTTGCTGCAAACACTGAAGGACCTAAGCTTCCTCAAGAAGTAAAGTCTGCTCTTTCCTTACAAACACCTTTGTCTTCTGGAGTTTCTTCAGTATTAATGCAGGCTGGATGGTTTTAAACACACTAAAGAAATTAAAGAACTCGACCCTTCAGTTCATGTTTAGTAATGTTGTGGATTAGTGCAGCTGGCTCTGCCCAGATGACTGTGGGTTCGTTGAAACCGGTGTATGATGGCATCTTCAACTCCAAACCCATGACAGCAAGCAAACTGCAGTAGGTCCTGGAAAGTGCTTGTTAGGTGCTTAAACAAGTCAACAACAACAAATGAAAACACTTTAAAGTAAAACAGGAGATCAGGCAGATTAAATTAAACTAAACTATGACAGGAGGCTTCACCAGAAAACTTGAGTCTTATTACAGAAAAGCACAAGATCAGAAGAAACAAAGGTCTATCCACAATGACAGGACCAGCAGAAGAGCCTGGAGATGACATGTTCATTACAACTCAGATTACATGTTTCCTTTTGTTTTCATCTCTTTACAGAGTCAAAAAAGAACCTCACATCACCTCATCTTTTCCAAATCATCTTTTTGATGTCTATTTTTATGAGGTTAGGCTGTTTTTTGACCATATATATTCTTCTTTTAATCAGCAAATCTCATTAGAAAATCACAACCTAGAAGCCATTTAGATTCCATCCTCAAAACAAACCGTATGTGTCATTACTGAGTCACTGAAATGTGTCACACTTATTTAGTGTACATTTAAAACAGGCACTGTAATTTCATAAAGCATCTGGGCCATTTTTTTTAATGAAATTGGAGTAAATAGAAATATATTGAAAACAGTTTCAGTAGAAAATGATTACACTATTGAGACTCTGGAGTAGCCAAGGCGGCAGGAGAGAAAAAAAACTCATCTTGAAGTAACGCGTTATCCTGTGAAATAAATCTGAACTGTTGGTCAACAGTAAAGCCCTTGGCACAACGTGACACCATCAACCATTCATATTTTTTTTTTACAATTTATCAGTATATTGTGAGTTGTTTTAGCTTTAAAAATACATCAGGATATATCATCAGCTTTCTAGACTAACCATAATCCAAATAATGTTTTTGCCAGCATCTCCAGGCAGAAATGACCTTTATATGTTAGTTTTTTTCATGTGGTTTCTAATAAGACTTTCTCTATCAGACGACAATGCTCAAAGAGTTCAAACATGCCTGTTTGATGTAGTTCTCAAGTGGGATCTAAAGTCTCACTTCCATCGGGTGGTCATGCTCTCTGGTGTCATTTACATTAAATATCTGATTTCTCACAAGAAATGTCTGTTCTGTCTCTGCGGAAGTGTGGCTACAGTTGTGAAAATGAAAATCCCCAAGCAGGATTTCTTTTGTGGGCATTAAGCACTGGTCATCTTCTGTGCGCCGTCATGCAGCTCAGGGCGTAAAGTTTCATAAGCCACCCTTACTGACAGGCTGCTATTAAAATGGTTCTCCAGTTCCGCGTGAAAGGGGAGTCTGGTTGTCTGTCCACAGCCAATTACAGAGGTTGGTGAGGTTGGTGACAACACCACTCCTAATTAAAGTCAATGACTGTGTAATTACAAGCAATGACATCCAGCGCCTCAAAGGACTGACTCCTGCATGTTCATGTTTCGCTCAGCTCTTATCTTATACAAGATGCAACATGGACTTGTGCAAATACGTTGCAACAAAGGGAGGCAAAGTCTGAATCGCAGGTTTTATACAACTAATCCACGACATTACTAAACATGAACTGAAGGAGGATTGTGAGGCTGAACAAACTTTGCAACTGTGCATTTTTTGATTGCTTAAATTTCAACATGTCTTGAAAGTATATTTGCACATTTTTCTTATTTATTCATTTATTTTATTATTTATTTTATTATTTATTTTATTATTTTATTTATTTATTTATTTATTTATTTATTTATTTATTTATTTATTTATTTATTTATTTATTTATTTATTTATTTATTTATTTATTTATTTATTTATTTATTTATTTATTTATTTATTTATTTATTTATTTATTTATTTATTTATTTATTTATTTATTCATTCTTTCTGTTTGAATGTACTTAATTAAGGGCGCTTTAAATTCACTGCTGTCCCAACAGGTGCAGTGAAGAATAACTAACTATGTGTGATATACAGATATACAGAAACATATGATGTGCAGTGTTTGGGGGAAGACTAAGAGTGACTAACACGGTCTGACTAACCAAATGAAAACACATCTTTACATTTATGGGATCTTTTATATTTATGGCTTTGCAGATAGCCAGTGTATAGATGTTATTATGCATTAGACTGTGGTTAATATTTAACATCCTGCACTGCCGTTCTAACTCTTCTTGTCTTTGATACAAAGACCTGGTTGAAACCTGGGTTCTCTGGATTAAGCTTTGACTTCCAGAGGCAGTACCAGTGGATGCAGAAGAAACCGCCTCTGGATGCAATCGGATAGCCTTACAACCAATCAGAGAAACGAAGCGTGTGGCGTACGTAGAATGATGACCAGACTAACAAACGCCAGTGCATGACTCTTTTCAGTTTTGCAATAAAAAAACCATGGTGTTATTAGCAGTTGTGCAGAATAACAAGTCCTCATGTTTAAAAACGACTGTGTCTCAGATCCATTTCACACAAGAGAATTGTCAAACTTAATGGACATCGCTGGCCAGGCTAATATCTAACACTTTGTTTTATTGTGGGTGTACAAATACAGATAAACACCTCTCAGGCACACATTACACATTTACCTGTTTAATTTTGAAAGAGATGCCAAGTAAAACTAAATACTTTAAGTGACAACAAAGCATCATCTTAGAGATCAAATCCACTTATATATTGAAATTTAACCAGAATGATTCAGAACGCTCATTTCGGTTTTTCACTGGATTTTAACAAGTCCTTTTTTTTGTTTTTTGTTGTTGTTGTTGTTGTTGTTTAACCTGTCTCTGGCTTTGTTATCGTCCTCATTTGCTGCCTCTCTGCCACTGACTTTAGAAAACTAAGGCGGTGGAAAGTGGAGGCAGTGGCAAAGATGCAGGGGTTTGACCTCTGTAAGGGCAGCAGGAAGCTGAATCTAAAACATCATTATCTAAAGGGCGCATCAGCAGATCCTGGTTTTAATACTGTAAAATAGAACAAATGTCTATCTGAAGCACTTGTACATGATATTATCCATTTCAAATAACAAAAAAAAAAATCCATCCCAATAAAGACGTGAAGCAGTATTTCAAATGTAATAGCTCAGCACATCCTCCCATAGACATGAAGGTTAAGCTGCTTTTTCCAGGACACTGTTCAATATTTGCCCGTTTGGTCTGCGCTCGGCCACTTTCTCATAGTCTCACATCCAAAGTTACTCTCTTGGGTGTTTTACTTGGTGCTGCCATGATGTCCACTCTAACTCTGAGAGTCTGTTTCATCACTGTTGCTGTGTGACATAGAACCATAAAGTCATATACCGCCGCCGTAAGAGACAACCTGGACGGGAGTCCAAAGTTACTTTGTCAGGTTTTTGTTGATAGCAGAGACAGGCGACTGTAGGAGCTACACGATGCTTCCTAGAACTAAACAAATATTCCTTTAAATGAAATTTATATTTTAATACTAAACCAAATCCTTTCTGTGAACATGTCTTATTTAACAGAGGCTGTTTGCTTCACAGCTCTCATGCAGACACCGTCTGCACCAGATCACAGTTTAAATTTCATCTAACAAGTGACTTCAGGTATGTTTATATGCACTCACCCTTCCAACACAGTTGAAAACAAAAAGATCCACAAAAAATAACAAAAAAATCCACATACTGTTAGTGGTTCAATATGCAATGTGTGATGTGTATTTGTAAAGAGTTCTGAATATGTGCAAGCCGCTGCTGGTATTTTGAAATCTTAAAGGGAAATCATTTTGCAGAGTGATTATGCAATGCAAAGCTATGCTACACTATGCAACTCTTAGCAACCACCCTGCTTTAATTATTACAAAAAAAACAACATCTGGAGTGAATTAGAAAACAACTTCCAACATATGCACAGAATAATAGTGAACATTAAGCTTTTAAAATCACATTCAGAGATGCCACCGTGAAGTTTGTTAGTTATGGTCTGAGACCGCAACAGCGTTACAGCCGTGCTGAATTCCACGTTGAAATACATCCTTTCACAATATGAGTTATTGGCTTCAGTTTGGTAAACAGATGCACAATGCAGCACACACACAAAATCTTAACTGAAAGCTGCCAGTTAAAAATGTACTCAGTCGTGCAAATGTCAGCACACACACGCAAACACACATAAACTTTTGATTCATTGGTCCAGTCACCCTGTGAGTCTGCTTTGTGATACACTAAACATTCTGTAAACATTACCCTGCGCATGGTTACTGTCTCCATGGCAGCATGACAACAGTGCTCAGCTCAGCCCCTCAAACACGGGACGGTGGTGTTATTTAATATTTGGATACGCATGAGCACAGCATGTTTCTATCACATAATCCTGTCACACCAGTGGAGGCTCTTCGGTGCAGCTGAACGCAGCCCAGCTGTTGCCATGTTTTGGTCCTATCACACAACAACAACAAATGATAAAAAGCTGGCTCAAAGCTGGCTCGGCCTTCGTGCCGTCCCACACACTTTGCCCACGGTCAGTATCGCATGGGACAAGAGCAGATGTTGTTCCAGATATTTAAATCATTTTAGGTAAGTTGATTAAGTTAAGTAACCAGGGCCAAAGCAGGTCGACTGATGGCGGATTGAGAGTTCAGCCGGTGGAAAATTAGAGCATGGATAATTGTGATGCGCATTTCTTCAAAAACAGCAGCTTTTCAGAGTTTCAAATGTCTGTTTTCAAATCTGCACAGGGTGTTGAAATTGCTGAACAGATTGTCTTACAGAAGTCACAGTTCAAACAGTGAGAAACAATCATTCACTGGGCTGGTTGCAAAAAGCCTGAACTGTTAACACAGGTGGCACATACGATTTACCACAAAGGTTGTTGGTCTGTGCATCAATTTAACTTGAATAAAAATGCGTTTGTGATCTTTTGTTATACATTATGCATATGCATTTTACTGTTGATAGAAAGAAGTGCTCCGATCATATTATTCCAATTAGTCTAGTATAAGATTGATTTCTGTAAACAAGTGTAATTTAGTGACACAAGCACTAACAAGGTCCTCTGTGGACCAGTAGGCTGAAATGGCAACGCGTGTGTGTGTATGTTTGTCTCTGCATTTTTCAGAACTTCTCAATGCTTCTTGCTAAAGTGCAGTACGCTGGAAAGAGCAGGACTTGTCAAAACATCCATCAGAAGGGATGGGAACTGGCTGCAGCAGCTTCACCCCTGGAATCAAAGGAAGGTGTGTCTCCCGCTTCCAGAGCTGGGAACAGCCAACAGTGGTGTTGGTGCTGTAACCGTGGCAACGTAAATAGCAGGGATCAAACAGCGATTGAAATGTGTGCAGAAATTATGCAACATGTGTGCAAGGAATGCAAGTCACAGTCTGAAACACAGAGTCTCTTACTGCCTGCAGCTCGTTGAAAAGCACTTCAACCTGCAACGCCCACCAGTCACTTCTGGCATCCAAAGTGGCACCAAGAGTGTATTTTATTAGCAAATGTGGAGTTGTCTCCTACTCGGTCCAAATATATATATATATATATATATATATATATATATATATATATATATATATATATATATATATATATATATATATATATATATATATATATATATATGAAACTGCAGTGTTTTTGATTTGTTGCAGGTGATAAATTCATGCAGTTTTGACCTTGTTTTAATTTATCACTACATTAAATTTGACATGTTATCTATTTATTTAGAGGTTGCATAGGTGGTTAATTTGGTGGATGCGTGGTTGTCATAGTGACAGGGTTCCTGGTTGAAATCCCAGCTTGGGTGTTTCTGTGTGGAGTTTATAAGTTTTTCTCCAGGCTTTATTCCTGTAGTCTAAAAACATGCACTCAAGAGTGATTTTAAACTGACTGTGATGGACTGGTGACCAGCTGGAAACAGCTCCATCCTCCACCACACTGACTACAATAAATCAGGTAGTTAAGAGGAACGGATGTGCTGCACACTGACCGAAGAAAGGGAACTGAACAAACTCACGGTGACGTCGCTCATAGGTTTTCGATTAACAGGTTTGAAACCCTATTTTTGGACATCTGAGCTCCACCCAACTCCAGTTAATCCAAGAACGGGCAGAACAAACAAGACCAGAGCTCAAACAAGGCCTGAAGCTCTGAATGAGGTCCGTAACCCTCGACGCTCAGCCAGCTGACTACAGCCTCAGAGGGTCCGCGGAGCTGTGTTGGAACCCATTTACAACAACCCCAAAGACAGTCGCCTGTATTATATAATTTCACCTGATGATCATTGTCAACCATTGTCATGGTTGTAAGGCAGCACTGAAAACTGGATGTTGCACCTTGGTTTCATCAAACTGTGTGTGTGTGTGTGTGTGTGTGTGTGTGTGTGTGTGTGTGTGTGTGTGTGTGTGTGTGTGTGTGTGTGGTGTGTGTGTGTGTGTGTGTGTGTGTGTGTGTGTGTGTGTGTGCAATAGAAATGTAGGTTTAAGGGGTTTAAATCTGTGTTTTTGTTTTCATTCACTTATGCATTGTGTGAGGTTATGTTAATAGCAGTGTAATGGATTTTTTGCAGCGCTGGACTATAGGTCAAAGATGTTAATAGGTTAATAGGTTTTGCTGTGAGTGAAAGAAATGTGTAAAACATACCTCAAGTTATAGAATACAAATTAAATGTTTTGTCTGTTATTGATACAAACATGTAACTTAATTTTGATGAAACTCCAGATTATTTTTGTTTCTAAATCTCTTTGATCACTTAATAATTAGTATCTTAAATATACACCAAATAGTAGCAAAATCACAAAACGTTTTTCAGGTGTGCACACCAAAAAGCTTTAAACTGGCTATGCAGGAGGATATGTACATTGCTTTAACATTTTTTTTCTTAAAAGATGAGTGTTTACTACCATCCTTTAAGGTTTTGATCCTTCTTTAAACCAATCATGTAGTTTCAGCAATCCTTCATTGTAGTGTTTGCTTGAGTTAATTAGTGTTTTAAATGTTATATTCCGTATAAAACCTATTTTAACCATTCAATTGCTCAGATGATTTTAACATTTCTGTCTGACAAAAAAACATGGTCAAAATTTAGTTTATGATGACATCTGAAAATCTATTTTACAAGATAACTGTTCTGAATGTTGAATAAAATCTTCATAAAAATCTTTATTATAGGCTTCTTTAATATAGGCTTCTTGGCAGATCACAAGGGTTTTATTTGCCGCATTCTCAGATTTGCAGCTTTACCCCTGAAATTTATCAACTTATTTATTTCACAACACTGCTTCTATCATATAATAATAAGTCACAGAGCTTTCATGTTTTATTTTCCATCCATCCACTGACTTCCACTTACCTGAAACTTGGGCCCCGAGAGCAGCTTCTTAAGCAGAGAGACCCAGGCTTTGTTTTATTTTATATTTATTAATTTAATGCATCACTGTTTGTTCAACAAAAAGCAGCAGACAGAATTTGATGTAGTTTTCTTCTGCTGCTGAAATGCAGAAACTCAAAGGAACATAACTGATGATGAGTTTTAGAGGCTGATGGACAATCTTCGTTAAACCTTCAATTGGGAGTAATTTAAATTTAATGTAAAAAAGGGGATTTTTTTTTTCCAAGTTGCCAGAGAATTTTGATGAATTCCTTTGAACCTTGTGCTATTTGGGGGCAGTACACATTATTCAGTTACTCTAAATATTTGGTGTTTTTGGGTTGTGGGAGGAAACCGGAGCATCCCTGGAAAACCCACGTAAACATGAGACGAACGTCTAAAACCCCACACAGAACCAGTCAGATGTGTCCGTGAGGCTGCGGTGCTAATCACTGCAGCCACGGAGGACGAGGAAAGGTTTGGACGAGGACGGAAGGAGTTAGTTTTCATCAATATTTTATTCTCTCGTCTCACTCTGATGTTTTTCTCATTGATTCATCTCTCGTCCTCCATCAACTTGTTCTCCTTCTGCAGTTCCTTTATTTCTTTCTAAAACCTATTTTTAATCCTGTTTTGATCTTTTGCTTCTCTAAATTTATCAACGCCAGCTACAATTTTTAGTATCTTTTTAAAATGTTTTATTTGAATTTTTTTCTTTTATGTAAATTTTACCCTGTAATGCCAGATCATCAACTTTTCAAAATAGTGGCCTAAGTAATAATATTTGCTCAAATTTTTCAGGAAACAGAAAAAAAGACGCAAACGTTTGGTTTAGTTGTTTTTGCTTTTTGAAAAACTTATATGCCATTATTTTAAGAGGTTGACGTTATGCAATACATACATTTTTTTGAGACTTTTGTAAAATAAATAAGGTAATGAAATCATTTCCTTGGAGGCAATGCAACAAAATGTACTTTACCCCCTGGGTAAATTTGATGGTTTTAAATGGTAAAGCAACAGATGTTGCTAAAATAAAGATTACTAAACCAACGGGTTTATTTCTCAAAAACAGCCATCTGCAGGCACGCACTCATTTGTGTATGGGAGGAACAAGGACAAAGTGCAGCATTCTGGAGATACAGATAAAGTCCAACACAAGACAGACAAGTCTTTTCCACATCCAGGAAGGTCAGTCGGACTGTTTCTTTAAGCTCTGGCGGTATGTGAGTTGTTTATAAGAGCAAAGAGGATTCATGCAGGAGTCTGCCGGGCACAAATCTCACAGATTTACATCAAAGAGGAGGAACAGAGGAGCCGTTGAAGGTGTTGCTGCTGTTCAAGCCAAGTTATGGCGCCTTCGTTTATAAGTCATATCAAAAGATTTCACGCAGCAGAGAAATTTAAACTCCTGAGACGTTAATATATCACCACTTTAAGTCAGTATAAACCACTCACTTAATTTTTAGCATTACTACCTACCCAGAAATTGACAAATAAAACAAACTACTTCTTTTTTTTTCATTTGTTTTGGCTTCTATCCCACTGAACTTAGTTTTACTGTGAATCAGTGATAGGAAGAAAATATAATTACTTATGTACTTTAGTGTTGTTATATTTTACATGTTCCTTTTTTCAAAAATGTGTATTTGTGATTGTATGAAATAGTTTACATGGATCATGTTCTGACTATGTTATTAACTGGGATATGACAAACTTAATTATTTGTTTCACTGTGCACAAAACCCTTTAATGATGGTTTGTGTATTTTTTCTTATCATCCACAATCATCAACATCTCTTTGACAATTGATATAATTTTATATTTTTATATGGACTAACTCATTTACTGTTAGTTTGGCTTTGCTCATGCAGTTTTAGTGGCCTATTATCATTGTTTCTGTGTAATAAAAGAATGAATTTGTTTGGAAAAAAGGGGTTTTAAATAAAATGATGGATGCACAATATCTAGACGATATGTGAGAAAAAAATCATTTTTATAAGTCCAATAAATGAATTAAACGAGGTAGATAGATCCGATACAGTAATTGGTGAAATTGCACGGTGGTGGGTAGTGTCTTTTAAAACAGGCTGTGTCACTCATTATGTCATTGGCTGTTCAAGAACCAAGAATGCCATCTGGCAGGAACCAGGCATGGCCCCGTGTTTGGCTGACTGGGAATGAGCACTAACAGGCAACACCAAAACTAACACACCAGTCTGGTTATTTTTCCCAGTGCCAACAGATGACAACTGCGCTTCTGTTTGCAAAGCATGTTGAGCAAGAATTTGGAGATGAAGAAAGAAGACAGAAGGATTTTACAAAACCGGTTTAATGTCTCACCTGAAACATTATATCTCAATTTTGTTTCTTGCACAGAAACCACTGAAGCAAACCCCTCATAATTCTGTTAAATGCTTTGTTGTGTAAAACTTACGGTATGATTTGACAAATTAATGCATATTTAATTTTCCAAATTCAAAATGTTGTGGTAGTGTCTTTTACTGTTTTTTTTTTTTTTGTAAACATAGACACACACCTGTCTGACCACAGGTGTTAAGTTTAAGGGTTATATACTAGATATAATGTACTAGATGTTATATACTAGATGTTATATACTAGATGCACCAAAATTATTTTCTATGCAAGCATGAAACGAAAAACCCGAATGGATAAACGTAACCAGAGTGTTTCTATCTGCTTTTTCCTCATATAAGAAAACAGAGTTGCACTTTCAGCGCGTTTAGCTGAGAGTAAGACTCCAATTCCCATCATGCTTTGTGGCCACGTCTTTCTGGTCCCCTCCCACCGCGCAGGCTCGCCGCCGGAGAACGCGCTGTGTTTACGTTGAGATGCTCACAACAAAGGACGCGCACGGAGGGGAAGCTGCGTTTAAAATCACGCAACGAGGAATGTTAATTTTTAAATCTCTCACGGCGACTGTTTGTGTCTGGCTTCCTTAGAAAGGTAGTAAGGAAATACAAACGCCCATTGGCTCACGCTCTAATAATAATAAACATCATTTTTAAATGACACGGTGCGGATTGAATATTTGGTTCATCAGTGGAGAAATTAATGTCAAATGTCCTGTTTTGTGCCGGTGGGACGTTAGCTAGCCTGCTAGCCTGAACAAGTTGGGGATCTGGTGGAGGAGCCGGGATCCGCCGCCGACCGGAGCTCGGGACCCGACGAGGACTTCATCACTTGTATCGCGGTGAGTCCGTGTTTACATGCCACCTGATTTAGCCTAGTAATCGCATAGCTGTAGTGGTGTAGCGGCGGCTTTGCGCCGGCCAGCCTGCGCGCTGTTATTACCAGGTGTCACCTGCTTTGTGCCGCCAGCGGCGCGCAGACGGGTTCATTTCATTAACGCTTCCTTGCCTCATTTGGTAATGTCCTATCGCTCAGCTGGCGAGCCATCGCGGGCAGCGCTGCAGCTGCAAACAGATCTTTGTCTAGCCTGCTACACACACGCGGGCACATGCATGCACCTGCTTTGGCTGTTTTTCATTTTATCACAGTTTAAAATCAGGGACTATGTGGAGATAAAGCCCCTGTCTCGCAGGTACTGTGTCTGTGTGCTCGTGGAGTCTCCAGAGATGCAGGTATTGCTTTGCATCACATCCATCATGCGTGCTGACCTGTCACGGGGAGGGTTGGGTGAGAAAGGGAGGGAGCATTGCCTGAGAAGGAATTAAAGCAGAGGCACGGACTCTTGCCATTGCCTAAGCCTGATTGCCAGTTAGTGACCACCCTACCCACCCCCAACTCCCATCTTAGTCCCTCCTGTTTTGTCTCTCATCTCATTTCACCCTCTTTTTGCTCGCCTTTTTTCTCTACTTGTGATCTTTCTGTCTGCTTCAGTCTGTCCCGGTTGTAAGGCATTAAAATGTCCCTGAAACGACAGTCCTAACTCTGTCTGCACCGCAGGCATGACCCCAGTCTTATTCCTATTGTCTGCTTGGCTCTGTGCTGATTAATCAATAATTTGGAGCTTTGTGAAAAGCTGGTCACTGTTATTGTCTAATACATTGGTTCGTTTAAAGTGTAGCTGACCAGAAAAATGTCATATTTCTTTTTTAAACTGCATGATACTGTATAAGACAGTTACAACCAGGATGAGATGCCAAAGCATACAACTCTAATACGAACGCTTTTTGAATATAAACTTTTTAGCACCATTTTTTTTACAATTTGGTTTCATGAAATTGCCTTTTTCTCTTTCTCTCTAAAGTAGTGCAACAAGAATGAAACACAGTGGTAGCAAAAGCAGAACAGTTCAGGTTACAGCTATAGTGGCATATTTGCTGAAAACATTACAGTATATAGACCTTGTGAATGCAAAGTGCTCTACTGCAATAAATGTACTGAAATAAAAGCAGGAATTTCTGTTAACATTTTAGCTCAACAGCCAATCAATAAATGTGACCACAGATATTGCAGAAAGATGTACAGTACATAAGTAGCATATATATATATATATATATATATATACACATACACACATTAGTGTGTGTGGTTCCTATTGTGTGTCTATTTTGGGCATCTGCTCAGTTTAGAGTCTCGATTTCAGGAGGAAACTCAAGCTGCTAGTGTCAAACAGGAGAGCCGAGACGGCTCGTGTGTCCTAATGGAGGCTCAGTGATCTGCCAAGTGGGGACATGTAGAGGCCTCTCCGTCTCAGTTTTGTCTGGGCTGAACAAAAAGCTCTCATAACACCACTTCCTTCTATTATGTTTAGATATGTTCATTTACATTTTTATTTCTAGTAATATCCCGGCAAGATTCTTGATCCAGTGGGACATTTAAACGTATCTCAAATACCTTAACAGAATTTGCTAAGGTTCAGAAATGTTGTGTTTGCATTTATATTGATTTTTGGGGTGTTGGTGGCTCAGTGTTGAAGTGAACACAATGCAGGATTCATTTTGAATATATTCATGTTGTGTGAAATTATTCATGACATTTGAAACTTACATTTTGAGTACAAACAAGTTGACTAGAAATGCCGAAAATCTCAGTTAAACAAGTTTGCATTGTTCTTACGTGTTAGAGTGTTAGTGAGTTTTGTTCGCCAACTGGTGGAGCGCTTACTTTGGTGTAAATGTTGTGCTCAGCCCCTGCTATTTCTTAGAATAGCAGGTTTGCTGAAATCATAGCTGTGATAGAAATGTTAGAAAACAATTTTTCAAACGGAAAGCAGAGCACGCCTCTGTTTGTGAGCAAACGGTGGACGAAGGAAATCTCCAGAAGACGAGCTGTCGGACCACGGCTGTTGTATAAAACATCATATATTTATTTGTCAGGTAGAGGTGTTCCTCTGCAGCATTAAAACATGGTGGTATTTAATCTTTGGGATCTCACTGACACACCCTGAAACTTCCCTTGTAGGATCTTGCATGTTCACGATGCTATCATGTTGACTAACCCTGCCTGCAGACGAACAAACAATCTCATAAATACCTGTCAGAGTATTCCAAACTGTATTTTTGTGAGTTTATGACGACGTTTCAACACGATAACAGACTGACTGACACATCAGGCTTAATGACTGCGATGTCGCAGCTAACATCCACCAGTGCAGAATTACATTTGTATTTTCTCATTAAGCTGAGATAAATGTATGCAAAAAAAAAAAAAAAAACCCACAAAATTTTTACCCCATTTTCAAAGAAAAAGATAAACGGTAACATCCAGTCATTTGGTGGTTACCGTCTTGATGTTGGGTGAAAACATTTGAGATTGAAACCAACCACGAACAGCTGCATCCCTTTGAACCACACTGATTAAGTTTGTGTGTAAAAATGCTTTTGTGCTTCCAGTAATCTTTGTGTGTGCACGTGCCTCTGCTGTGTGTAGTTTGCTGAGGGAGCTCTGGTGACCTCGCCGGGTGTAATTGTCTGTACAGCTGAGCAGCAGCTTTGCTCCTGCTGCGTTTGAGAAGCTTGGCTCGCTCCTCCTGGTCCGGCTTACTTACCGCTGGGCTGATAAACAGGCAGAAGTTTGTGCAGGGAGATTATGTCTGTCATGGAAAGTGGGTCAGACAGTGGGCATGATTTTATGGCCTTGTTTCTGCATGGTAGGAAATAAAAGTGGAGGGGGAGCACAAAACCACCAGCAGTTTTCCATAATGTTGCTTTAGGCAGCATGTGCTCCGGGCAAGTTTCTTATACTCCTCGTCTGTTGTAACTTTTTGTGCATTTTTCTGACGACCCAGTCATTCGCAGCTTCGATGATGGGATACAGTGTTGTGTCTCAAGGACACGTGCAGTCTGTTCACTTTGGCACTGCTTTCAAATTATGTCTGATGCCCTGAATTAAATTAAATATTACTACTGAAAGTAGTAATATTTAATTTAAGTAGTAGTTTACTCTTACTTTCATTCATATACACAATGATTGAATTTATTCTTGTAAAAATCACATTTGACAGCTCCACAAGACTTGATTTTTCTCCAATGGAAAGTTTTTTGTTTTTTTTTTGGTAATATTGGCATTTTCTTTTGAAGGAGGCATAGTTTGACCTTTTTATCTGAGTCTTAATTAAATATCTGTGACATGTGTTCAGAACACCACAAAGATACAGTAATGAAAACGACAAACACCCTTTCCAGGCACGTCCTTACAGCTCGGGTCACTAAACGTCCACTCCACCGTGCCTTTTTTCAAACCAGTCTTAAAGGTTTGTGCTCCCCACTTCCGAGGTGCATACATATGCCCCACACAGTACCACGTAGGTTCTGGAGCACATTTCCGTTGTTTGCTGTACCTACGGTCCGACAGAATGTAGAGAGTTCAGTTTGCATTGGGGGGATGCATCAAAAACTGCAGCATCATTACACTTTGTTGGATGACAGTGAAACAGATGCCCCATGAGAGGTAACTCTGGGTCTGAGCATTAAGGTGCAACATCAATAAGTCGCTAAAAAACAAGCATCAGACATAGTGCTCCATTTTCCAACTGTTTTTATCTCGTATTAATGAAATACTCCCTGCAGGTCATCGTCATTCTCATAAGAATTATGTAAACTGGCTGCATAGTCATTGTATTATTGTAAAACATCAGGATTATGGATAGATATGGTCCCTTGAGTGTAATGGCTTTACCTTTTGTAAGGATTATACATATAGCTGTAACAGGTAATATAGGAGATATCTTTTGGCAAAGGGAATACTCTTTCAAAATAGCTGAACACAGATTTTACACAGACACGTTGTTCTCTCTCCCATTCTGAGCGCACCACCGCTCCATCTTAATGTAGCTCCTCTGAAGATACAATTTTTCATTTACTGAGCTATTTTGGTAGTTAAGTCTTGCACAGCATCGCGTCTGGTCACCCATTTTGTTAACAGAGAATGAAGAATACATTTCTCATCATGTCTCTTGTATTCGTCTCCTCACAAAGGCTGTCCCTCCTGCTGAAAATACGCGAGTCAGAAAAGAGAGGGACGGCAGCGAGTGAAGGGCTTAGAGACCGTTGAGCATCTTTTAAAAAGCTGCTGGGTGGTTCAGTACTTTTTGGCAGCTTTTTTAATTCAACATTATGGCAGTTGGAAACACGAATAGCATCCTTATTCATAGAATTTGGCAGAGGGATGTGTTGACACAAGAAGAGCGGAAATATGTTACAGAAAAACTTGAACATTTCAAAATAAAATGGTCAAACTATGCATTTTCTAACTCCTGTGGCTCCCCTGGGAAAGAGCAAAAGAAAGAAAATTGTTTAATTTTTTTTAGCACTTGCAGTAAAATAATAGTCTTCCTTTGTGTGTATCTGTCTAAGTGTGACAATCACAAATTATGCATTCATTGTGACGTGGGCCTAAATCCTGGACCACTAACACTGTTATGGTGAATGTACCTGGAAAATAGAGTGTATTTCCTGTCTTACCAGCCATAGAAGATTATGAAAGAGCAAAACTTCCTGACAAAGGCATCTCTTATGTAACCAAAAGAGGTTGATGAACCCTCCGAAAGCCTTACTGTATTTTTTACCTTTATGTTTGGGTGTGTTTCTCATGAAGCCCAGTGTGTTTCTGTGAGGGCTTTTGTTGAAGTGCTGGAGAAGTTGTGAGGGAAATAAAGAATAAATACAACTAGAGGATTGATTGAATTTGCACGATGGCATCTCTTGTTTTTTTTTTTTTGCTGCATGGTTTGTTTGCACAGCCGACTGCTGCTATAACTGCGCATATAATTACCACCTTATGCATGCACACACACATGCACAGGTCCACTCACATGCACACATGCAGCATCCCAAGTACTTGCAGACAACATTTTCGTACACTCAGTCCTATAATTATCAAAGCCCCTCTGATAATGCTCGATAACCATTTCCTGCCTTAACCTTCCTGTCTCAAATGAGCTGGAGTGTACATAATCTCTTTCTCTCACTTACCCGCTGTCTCACTCTCTCACACACACACACACACACACACACACACACACACACACACACACACGTCTGCGTGTGGAGCATGTTGACACTCATTTCCCCATCGAGTGGTGCATTTTCTGCAAGATAAAGAAAAAGACTGATCAGAAATAATCAGTGTCCTTGTCCGTGCTCTTTAAGAAACAAATGTTGAAAGTTGATGAGATTTAAAAAAAAAAAAAAACAACAACCCAAAAAGTAAGTTAGAATAGATTACTGTTAAATGTAATCAAATGCATCATTTATAAATTTTACTTTAAAGCAGAGAGACTGTTTAGGTCCCACTTATTTACCCTAATGTACCCTAAAGTTAGTCTGCTTTATTTAAAAATGTCTTGGAGGAGTCAGAAGTCGGCCGTAGAGGAGATCCCGAAGCCTCTGCGGAGCAGCGTGGTTGAAGCGCCAAAGCACCAGCTCATTTTCATTTGGACAGAAGATTAATGAATACAAACTGTGACCCAGTGCTCAATTAGACCCAGACAAAACCCACCCTTGTGCCTTCCAAGAAAAATGCAACCCTCATCAACACTGCATGGACCCAAACAGGAAAGGAAGGTGAAAGAAAATAGGAATCAGCCCTCGGCATGTAACTGGAGAAACTTTTCTTTTGTCTTTTAGTGACTTGAAGCTTAGATTAGGAGAACGCTCTTGTTCTGCTGTATCCCTGCATTTTATAGCCCAAACGTTTCACTAATAAATGCTCTAAATAATTAATTACGTGCAGGAACGCAACCCCAGTTGAGTTGGAGATAGCTGCGGGAACAATGGGCTGTTCTTGGTGTACCAATGAAGACTGGAAAGTCAGCAAACGCAACGCTGCTGCGGACCGTTCATGAAAAGTGACAGCAGAAGTCGTCACGGTAATGAGTACTATAAACGTGGAGTCACAAACTTTGAATGAAGCGGCGTGTGCAGTCTCATATACTGACAAAATGCTGAATAGGCAGAAAGCAGAGTACTCAACTAAGAAACAAATATTTTCTGCCTCCGTCACGTCTGTCTGTTTTGCACAGTGATGTATGACGAAGAGTGAAGCTCTGCTCTTCAGAGATGGGAACTGCACACCTCAGTACCATCTTCAGTCCAGAGGCTTTATGGGCACTTTGGTCAGCTATATTTATCATAGTTCCACAGCACTAAAAGCCTGCTTGCAAATTCCCCTAAATATATATTTATGTAGCTTTAAAAAAAAGGTTTGGCCAAATGCAGTGTCTCACACACCCCGACTCTGCGCTCTGAGCCCTGCTGTCATGTGATTTAGGAAGGTCAGACGGTAACACTCGGTTGTGTAAGCAGTCGGTGATGTTGTGGGGACATGTATCTGTTTACACAATGTGTGGACCCGAGCAAGGCGAGTCACTCATTTATTGGGCCGCTGTGAATCATGCATTCGCCTCGAGGGACTTCGCAGCCTGTGTAGCGTACAGACCTCTGTGTCCCGTGACCCTCAGTTCAGATGAAGAAAATCTTTCCGAAAAGAATGAGAATGACATTGAACTGATGATAATATGACTGTTTCTACACAGCCACATGTGTTTAAATGTCACTACTTGAGTCCCAGTAACACACCGGCACTTTGGTGCATTTTATTAAATCCATCTGTGATTGAGTAATTTCCTACCGTGTCCTCTGACCGTGGTTGGGAAAAATCCTGTTGCGTTTGTTTGTTTTATATGTGTATATACACCTATTTGCGATCTCGCTACTGAATCATTAATGAGACTGTAATTTGAACGTAATTTGGGCTCAAACTGAAGACCCTGCTTTAGTACGGACAGTCCTCCAGTCCCGCGGAGCTCCAGAGTAACCAGTAATTTGTTATATGAGTTAATTCAGTGCTCAACAGGAATTTGGCACCAAAGAGTCCGTCTCCAGTCTGCCTGTGTACATATAATGAGTAGAGATGTGATTAGTGTCATAGAGCACCAGGAAAGGTTTTGTTCTGGTGCACGTAGCATGTTTATTAAAAAACGTTTATAGATTCTTAAGAGTTTTGGTTTAAGCAGCCTCTGATGCCACCTTCTCGTCTGTTTTCGACAGCGCAGCTCTAAGTTTACATTCCCCACTTTGCGTCTTTTTCCTGACCCACTCCACGTACTTCGTATCTGGCTGCTCAGAGCTGATGAGTGTGAGTATTGTTGTGGCAACGTTTCCTCAGGTCAAGTGCCTGGCACCTGGCCCAAGTGGATTATTTTAATCGGCCTTGTTAAACACTACTCCCATTTTCCATCGTACTTGCAGCTATGGGAGATCCTCTTAAAAGTAGCTCAGCGGGCTTAATATCGGCCACCGTATTGGTAAGACAACACGGGAAGTGGGGTGGTCTGGTGTGTGTCATTTTATAAGATATCTTGTGCAGGCTAACGGTTATTGTTGTACCACTTAGTGTTGATGTTTTGTGATAGCGTAGGTTTCCATGACAACATCCCTTTCATAAAAATGACTGAAGCATATGCATTTTTTTGTTTGATTGTTGCGTGTACATCACCTTTTCCTTCCCTCCCTCCCTCCTTCCCCTCAAGGCTCGTTTATTTGGATCACGCGGTTTTTGACACGGTGTTTCCATCCATCACAAAGCAAATGCAGGAACTTGCATCGAGTATATACAAAGACACACTGCAGGAAGCCACCAGGGACCATTGAGCATGAGACGAGCGTGCTTGTGCGAGAGTGGGCAGGGAATTGGGACTTCCTGTGCACGTTAGTGTGCTGACTCTGTGTACATCACCTCAGAGCAGCCGGAGCGACAGGCATGTATGTTTAGACAGAAATGTCAGTGTATGTCTTTGTATTGCGTTGTAGAATAGGAAGTAATCTATAAAAATGAAGACGTATTCAAATTGTGCACTCTCAGACATTATTGCATTTCTAGCTGCCACTCAGCAACACATGCCAGGAATTCACACTCTGCTTTGTATTGATAATGAAGTCCTATCTGTCGGTGTACACCCTGCTGAGCTTCTGGAGACGTGATTCACGCTACATTAATTTTCTGTAACATAGTATCAGTCGGTGCATTTTACTTTCATGAGGTCCTCTGCTGATTTATGGCTCCTTTTGATGGAAATGATTTGGGGCTGCCAGTTTTCTCATTTTGGGTTTTTATGTAGGGCAAAGCTGAAGATCTGGCCCGAGAATGGAAATGAATTAGATCTTATCAACTGGATTCAAGATGGATAGTCGCCATTTAAAGAGGAACAGAGAGATAATGAGGTGGCTGCAGAGCAGCTCAACACAGGAAAATATTCATTTATACTGTATATATAATAGAGAAATACATTAGACTGTCTAAATAAAGGCAAAATAAAGGTGTTGGAGCCTATTCACACCACAGAAAGTGTGAGCAGAATGGAAAATGAACATTAGTCAGTTGTCTTACACGGATTTGAGTTTGTGTTAATGTGAGTTTTGTGTTACGGTTAGTTTGGAAGGTAACCAACCGAGCTTTGTTTCGTTTTCAGAGGTGTGGTGATGATGAATAGTGAATAAAATCTTATTTTGAGTGAGAAGGTCATCCATATTCAATCATTTATTCAATCCTGGCGTCAGCCATTCAGTTATAGAGTGAGAAGCATAATAGAAATGACGGTTCGATTATGTCTGTGAGCATCCATGAAGAATAAGTTCCATTCAAGTTACACGCTAACGGATTCACACATATGGCACACGCGGTCTGTTTGCTTCTAGTCTTTCTAAACGGCGTATATACTTGATCCGCTGCAGCAGACTGGCTCACAATGAGATTACGCCGTCTCTCTTCTAATTAACTCTTTAAAACGGTGTTAAACCGTGTGCACAAGTGATTTTTCTGTTAGTTTCACCAAGCTGCGATTATGAAGATGATTATGAAAACAAAGCCATGGTCATTAAAAGACTGTAAAGTTGATTGCTAATAATGACAGCCTTAAATTGGACTTTTTTTCCAGCCACAGCAAATGTTGTTAACATCCAGCCTAAGTAAAGAATGTTAACAAATGTGAACTTGGAAAACTGTATGAGACAAACAAAAGCTATACATCTATTGTACTTTTGATTGGTCTTCTGTTGTTTAAAAAAAGAATCAAAGCTTGAAGAAGTTTTAAACTGACAAAATTAACAGTTGTATGTAGACTAAAAGCACTCCTGGTAAAAATAATGTATGCTCACACAACTTTCTTCAGATGATCGATAACGAATGTGTGCCAGTGTAGGTTTTTTTAGTTTTTTTTTTTATCAGCAACATCCAGGCTCTTTCTTACCTGTAAACGGACTCTTCTCTCTTTTTTATTTAAAAAGAATCTGTCAAATTTGAATCACAACCATGCTGGTTTATTAAACACAGCTACAACTGACTCTCCTGTTTTCTTTGTTGCCACGGTAAACGGTTTTGATCATGTGGTCGGTTTTCTGATAAATAATGACCGCATAGACAATCGTGCGTCTCTGAAAAGTTCTGAGATTTTCTGAGAAAAAAGATGCTGACTACAGCCCTCCTCTCTGGCCCGCGTTACGGGGATGTCATTGATCGGACATGTCAAACCAAGAAGGAGGCGGAGAGCAGAAGAGAGAATCTGGCTGCTCCCCTTCTTCCTCACAGATCACTTTCAGAGTCATCAAGCATCTAATCTTCACAGTGTGCAAACCGATCCCCCTCCCCTGACCCCTCCATGCAACCCTACACACAGAGGCCAAACTTGGGATCAAATCCAGCTTTTGCACCCACACACATCCTCACACTCATGCATTGTTTCATAGATACTCTGTGCACACACTCCCACTCTCAAAAGGATATCTCCAAAATGCTCAACCATTAATTTTAGGGCTGGCGCATGATTTGACTTGTTATTGAGCGTTGTTAGGATGCAACTGTTTTTGAGAGCAACACCACGGATGAGGTTTATGGTCCAACTCCACCGCCCTCCGGCCTGATGCTGCATAATGCTCCATTTTAGTCACCACTTGTGAAAAACAATGAAAAACATTCCAAGAGACTGTAGAAAACATTTGATCTGAAGCCCTCAAACAGATGTCTGATGTCCAGATCCACAAAGCTGCTTTGTTCACTTCGATTTATTTATTTATTTACGTGTCCCTCTTGCCTCAAGCCTTACGAGATGTTCAATAAGTAACAATAAGAGGGTTTATTTGTCCTGCTAACAGCATTTACAGACAAACATAGTAAGCTCAGAAAAAGGAGGTGACATTCATCCACAGTGTGAAACTTTACACATTCAGTTCTGTGACAAACTGGAACCTTCTGTTCCGAGTGATAAATCTGCTGGATGGACTTTAGTTTCTGGTCGACTGAGGACTCACTGAAGTTGGTTTTCCCACCAAGCAGCTGCTGATGGTTGCAGGAGGTCGAGGTCAGAGTTTTGAGGTGTTGGGGTGGAGCGGGATTCGGCCGTGCTCATATGGAGGTTCTCTCGGTGAAAACGGTCTAAACGGAGACATTTGGGGCACTTGTTGACGGTTTACTCCACCCTTTAACTTTGATTGCTCTCCGCAGTTCACAGACCCTTTGAAATAACATGTGGGCCATTGAGGATTTAACACCACCCCTCTCTGATTAAAGGTCACAAAAGTTGGTGTTTATTGCTGTGAACTTTAACTTTTATTTTTACACTTTATTCTATTGCATTGGATGAGCTGGATTATATTATTGAAGCCACTATGTAAAAAAACAAACGTAAGCCTTTCAGCTGCCTTGGTTAACAGTTACACGCGATCTCTTTAAAAATGTGATATGTTTCCTTATTCCAACATATATGACTATTGTATGTCAGAGATCTTGATGCAGTTTTCTTTTTTGTTTCAGACACTTTATTATACTGATCTTTTTCTTATTTGCTCAGTGTTAATTCACTTGTCACTAAATGCATTGTAATTATATTGCATTTTCTGACTGACACCCAGGGAGCTCAATGACTAGCTCATGCATTGTTTTGTTTTTTTATTTAATTGTAAATTATAAGTAACTCATGATTTATGCTTTGGGATATTATTTGCACATGATAATTGTTATGAAAATCCAGTATTAACAGGTTAAAGCAGAAATGTGGTCCGATATTTAGAATTGCTAGAACGGTTTCTTCTACGTTTGCGGTTTTGCTTCCAAAATGATCTTTTCATTGCAGGTTGCGACTGTACCAGACACCAGCTGTTTTTCTTGAGAGCTTGCTCCTCAAAGCCCATTAGGTTAAGTAGATGGATATGCGTTTTCTCTTCCACTGAGCAGGACGGCTTATATTCCTTTGCAAACACGACCAGGATCAAGTGGGTTGGAGCTCCGCTTGGATTGGGAATGTGACAAAGACAGCTTTTGTTAGAAAAGCCGAGGTCAGTCAGAGTCTTCACAGGGAGGTAGATCGGCTGAGCAAGCTCATTCCTTTGTTTGCTCTGTGCTTCAACTTCAACGTGTTCACATCTACAGAAGGCTAAACCTGCTGAATTCAGTTGGGGATGCCCGCTCCTGTTTTAAAAATGGGATCACAAAGCAATATAGTCTTCTTTAAATTCTCCTGGTATGACGGGTTGTCTCTTGATGTTCAAATATTAAGATTTCTCTCACTATAGACAGCTAAACAACTAAGATGATTTGACTTTCATTTATACTTTATACAGAATTTAAAAAAATATATATATTTTACTTTTCAAACTAAGAAATGAAACGCAGACAATGGTTTTGGGCACATTGTATAATCGCTCAGAAACTTCATTAATGACAGTATTTTAAAGCTTTTTTTGCAGAAAGAGTCCTTTTGCTTTTGCTTTGAGTCTGTTTGTCCTTTTTTCTTGTAGCTAAAGGTTACTTCAGATCACAGACTCTTCAGCATGAACTTTCCGTTCAAAGTCTGTCTCTTAATTTCAACAAGGTTCAGGTAAGGTGACTGAGGGCCACGCAGAGCCCTTCAAAACACCACATAGTCGCCTGTTTTGGATTTGTGGTGTGTTCAGCGAATGTTCACCTGAATGACAATGTCACACACGTATTCTGTAAGATTTTGATGCTTTAAAACTTGAAAATGTCCTTACATCCATAAAGTTTTCCAGGATGGGATAACCAGATATCAAAAGCCTGCATTTATCTGTC
Source organism: Xenentodon cancila (assembly GCA_014839995.1). Lineage (NCBI taxonomy): Eukaryota > Metazoa > Chordata > Actinopteri > Beloniformes > Belonidae > Xenentodon > Xenentodon cancila. The sequence goes on from CM026208.1 coordinate 2,568,423, forward strand.
TTGTCGTTTTCTTTTAACACTTTGAAGGTCATGTACATGGGTGCTTCAGTGACAGAGCAGTTCCTTCCCACAGGGACTTAAAGTACCGTAGAAATAGAAGGATGGCAAGAAAGCAGCTATTTATATTGATGCACTGAAAACAAAAACAGCGCTGAGGTCAGTGGCGATCGCTGTGCGCTGCAGCACGACGCCGAGCTCTGTTACAACTATTTTAGTTTTCATAGAAACGATGCAGCTTCGTACAAGCTCGTTGCTGTTGGGACAAGGTTTTAGGACTGAGAGAAAGTCTCAAGTCTGCATATTCCAGTCTTTCTTAATGGCCTTTCCTGTGAACAAGCTGTCTTAATACACTAAGGAAGCTGTGGGACTGCGGTAAAAGTTATCAGAGAAAACCTCAGAGAAAAGCATTTACTCCGTTATGGTTGCTGCTATTTTATGCGGTGTTTCTCTTTTCCTTTTTGCTAAAAGTTTACACATCAAAAGTGCTCTTTCTTGGCAGCAGATAGCTCACCAGGTTGAGCAGGCGCCACGTATGCTGAGTGTTTTGTTTTTTTATTGCAGAGTTGGCTTTGTCACCGAAGTGAGCGTCATGCTGTGAAGTGAGGTGTGGGCAGAAGATATAAGAAAGTGATGTTTACACTTCGGTTTCAGAAGACTGAGTCCCCTCATCTCATCAACCACTCGTAATAAAGAGAGAGAACGGTTAATCAAGGGACAGAAAGATAAAAAGACTGAGGAGGAGGTGGCGGTTTCTGTTTTTGGAAAACTGTTGCTGTAAGCTTTTGAAGAGCATGTGATGCTGCATCTCGGTATGAAACAGCTGGGGAAATAAGCGCCTCGTGCTCGCAGGACGCTGGCTGGAAACATGAAAGGTGTGAGATGCTTAAGGTGCTACTGTTGTATGTGCTGAGAGCCATGATACTGGTATGATCTGATAACTGATCATCTTCATCATCGAGTGCTTGACAGTCACAAGTGAAGTAGTTCGCTCAGTTTTTATTTCTTCACATACTTCAGTTTGCATTAAGCTGATACCAAATTTTAGCGCCGCAGGTGGAATGTCAGCGACTGACGAGAGGTCGCTTTGGGGCCATGTAATACGATGTACGACATCTCCACTTTGGAGGATTTGTTTTCAGAAGGTTTTATTTATTTATTTGTTCAATCTGGAGAGGATAATAGGAGGCGAGGAACAGATGTGCGTAAATGAAACTGTGGCCCTACTTTGGAAGCCCTACCACTAACTGAACCCAGCCTTGATTGTTGTTGATGAAACAAAGGGATTAATCAAATGCGAATCAGTGTCAAAAGAACTTCAGTTTGTTGCCAGTTGGCAACCAGTTTGGAAAAGGCAATTGGTCACGGCTTCTCTGCTTTAATCACAAGTAGAGTTTAAAGATGTGGTCCAGTGTGAGGTATGTTTTACATCGCAGCAGGTACGCTTCACGGTGTCCAGAGAGCCACGATCACGTCACTTCTGTTGGAGTTGTTTCCTAGAATCCGTAATTATTCATTAATCTAATGATCCACCAGCAAGATATTACCAGATATGACCTTTTTACAGAAATAAAGACCTGACACCGTGGTGCAGGTCCCGAGGTTACTGTCGCCAAACAAACATTTATTTCCATTTTCCCCCAAAGTGTCTGTACTATTCTTCTTCTTCTGTATCTTGCAAACGTTCTCCTTTGTGACCTGGTAAAACACTGAAGTATCTGCTTTTGTGTTTTTTTTTTTTGTTTGTTGTTTTTCTTTTAATTGTGATGCCCAGTTTTTTTAGGGCAGAACAGTAATGCAGACTATGCAGAGCTTCTTCCCTGGTCTTTCATCCGCCTCCGCGGTCCACTGTTATGGACTTATAATCTCTGTTTGACAGTTTCAAAGCATTTGCAGGTGCAAAATCTAAAGTGAATCACTTACAGACATAATAATAATATTTGGGAATTCAGGGATCGGGACTGTTGTCACTTCAGAATATTCACAGACAAGTCATTGGTTTAACTGCTTCCTCGGCTCCGTCTTCCATGTCATTCATGTAGTTGCATCCGCGCCGTCACCCGGTAGCCTTTTACTGTGAAATCTGCAAGCTTTTGGGCTCTCCTTCATATCTGAATGATTCATTTCAGTTTCAAGCCAGTTGCTTGTAAACAGGTCAACATGAATGATTCCAACCAACAGACTAAATGATCGCGCCTGTGCTCCTATCGTTGTATTTAGACATTGATGATATTGACGACCTCAGTTTTGATTGTCACACGAGTCAACAGCCTTCGAGTTGTAGTCAATCAGAACCTCCCTTTTTTCTGGACGTAGGGAAGAACTTGAAAACGAGTCACCATCTCAGCTCCCGTTCTTGCTTCTTCTTTGTCCGTGACCCTGTTGGAGTATCTTCTGACCCATTTTTGGTTCCTGACCCGTCAGCACAGAAACCAACACAGCCTCGGGTTACTTTGTTTCTGCAGAGCCATGCCTTGTGATCCTGAAAGTGTGTCAACCTTTAACTTGTAATAACACTAGCCTTTTCAAACATGATGCACCTTTTTAACTCAAAGTGAAAGTATTGTGCTGCATTCAAAGCCTGAAGCAGAGGTGTGTTTCATCCGGGATGGCTCGAGTATGTGCTGGTCTCTGACATATTCATGAGCCGCCGTGACCCTGTTCTTTCTGAAATGAAGAAATGTGCTTACGCTTGCTCCTGCCGGTTTGAGTGTTTAGTTGTTTGTCATGTGCTGAGCTCTGTTGGCAGCCAGTGGGGATGGCAGGTGTCATCTGTGACTCATCGCAGTAAACTTTTACGAAGGTCTTTGTAAATGTAAGGTTGCTGTTCTTGCTGTCAGCAGAATGCTGCTGCGCGCCGTGACACGGGCCAGCGAAGTCAGCCCCCCCGCCCCGGCTGAACTCAATTGTTGTAGGACTGTGTGTCTCGGTAGCTAGGCAGCAGTTGGCGTGCAGCCACGTGAAGCTCTGAAACATGCAGAGCTGCAGAGGCCGTCGGCTCAGACGCTTTCAAGAAATTATACACACCCCATACGTGCAATGTATGTGTACAATAAACGTCGGCTTTCAGACAGTCTGACTGATTATTCATGCAACAAAATGAACATTTTCTGTCTTACATGCTGCCTGTTTTACAACCCCATCCTTCCCCACATTGCATGTGGCCAGGTTTCTGTATTGACTGGCAGGGCACTCCCATATCTTTATTTTTTACTATCAAATTAGGGAAATCTACCGTGTGTGTTGAGCATCGGTTCAATTCCTGATACTAGTCTGATGCCACAAGGACACTACTCATGTTGAGTAGTTGTCAAATTGAGTTTTTGCAACTATTAGGCTTGTTTTTCAGGGCCTTTTGGATTTTTTTCTTTTTTTTGTCAAAAAAGCACATAGAGGAAATAGCAGTCTTTTACACAAACTGTGATTATTTTGAGAATGAGTAAGTTGATCTTCTTGCTCATTTCTGCTTCAAGCAGAAAGAAGCAAACCTCATATTTTGGCATAACTGTGAGGACCAGGATAACGTGGTGGCTGACTACACAACCTTAATCTTTTAATAAGACATGGCATCATTCAGATTTTGAGTGCAATTACGGCATTATATTATTGCTAAAATAACCTGAGTAACAAGTATTAAACCTCCCCAGTACCAGTAACTATTCATTAGTGTAAAACAAGTATAAACACACGGATTTGTTGCATTTATCATAAAGAAACACAGAGACAAAGAGAGATCATTGTAGGACAATATACTTGTTTGCATTCAAAATTATGTTGTAATTGCTGATTAAATATTGTCACATTAAACCACAGGCTTACCTAACTGTCCATTCTGCTGTATTTTGTTCATTTTTAAAGGGTAATGTGAGGAACTGTTGTTAATTCCTCCAATATTTAACAGTTGGTGCACGTGTTTTCTAGACCAGCCTCTGCAGTTATGCCACAGATGATTCCCTCATACTAAAGGAGTTTTAAAAATATTATAAAACGCTATGCTACACAGAAACTACAACACAAAAAAAACAAATGATGCTGTGCAAAAGGGCCAAATTTAGTTTTGGGTCACACCTGTACTGCTGATGTTGCAGGGCCACATATGAAGGTGTGAACTCAAACGTCGTTGCAGAGATCAGCGATCTCGGAGCCTAGAAAGAAACCTGGAAGATTAGCGACTGCACCAGTCGTGAACTTTTGGGGTGAGAGAGACTGACTGCTGATAAAAGTTGCCGCCTCGGATGTCTTCCTGGTGACCTGTGGGTTGTTTGTTTGGTGGATACGGGTTGCAGTGACATCAACACGGAGACGGTAATCTTCAGTGTGATGTCAACAAAATCCAGTGATTTCAAGAGCATCGCGTCCTGCCTCGTCTGTGTACTGCTCAGGCACCAACCCTCTGAGGGTGCATCCCTAGAAGTGAAAGTCCAGGTGTGAACTGAAACTGGAGAAAATTCAGACCAAAAAAGAAAAAAAGAGTGGGAAGGCGTGCTGTTAATGAAAATGTATGTGAGTTGTTGCCCACTCAACCACGAGGCTGAGAGACAGAAGCATCATATTCATGTTCACCAGCCGCCAGACTTGTTCTTCTTCCTTCAATGTCTGGATCCATTTGTGAAAATCAATTTTGGCAAGTGAGCCAGCAGCTTCATCGATGGCACCGACGCGACCGCGTGACCTGCACGCAGCAGAGATTTACACACACATTTGTGTTGCGCATGCACTTGCAGTGCTGCGTGCATTTTGGAGAGGTGTGATTCCCATGTGAAAGCAGTGCTTCACCTCCACCTTTTACGCACGTGATGAGTCTGATTTTAGCTCCTCGCTGCACTGCTGTCAGTTATCAATAGATCCAGCGTCGAAGGTGAGATGTGCGAGATTTAAATTCACTGTTATCTCTTCGCACTACCTGGTGTCAGGCTGTGAAACATTTTATAAGGATTGTAAATAGGAGCGTGTTGGCTGTAAATCAGCAGAAAGGATTAGCCTCGCTGCCAAAGGCTGTTATAAATCAATTTCTTTAAATTTTAAACTTTTTGCTGGAAGGAATGGTTAGCCAAGTTTGATTGTCCGATTTCAGTGCTTCATTTGCTGTGACTGGGATAAATGTCCTACCGCTATCTCCTCATGTGCACGAGTGGACGTGGACGGTTATGAAAACACTCCAGGCGTGTGTTGTTCCTCCTCTGTCATAATACGGGTATGTTCGGATTACCGTCAACATGACCCGCAGTTCACCGGCCGCTTTCAGCAGCCAAGTGAGGGAGCGCCGTTTGAACGTTTCTAACTTTTGATGGCAGTTTCACTGATCGAGATCTCATATCTGACAAAAGCTATGGATTTGTCATATGGGACACAGACGTGAGTCGGCATGTAGGTCAGAGCGTTGTGGTCAAGTGAGATCTGTGTGGAGCAGCAGCAGAGCGAGGCGGACCCGGCCATGCACGAAGGCCAAAACGCAGAGGCTGCAGCTAAAACGTCAGAAAGTTGGAGGAACGATTACATTCACATTGATCTAGATTGTTTTTCTGAGCTGAAGGTTGTTTTTTTCCATCTTTGTTACACCCATATAGCTCTTGTTTGCAGTTGTCATTATTTTGGGAGCGCGCTGTAAGTGCTCGGCTCGAATGTTCACTTAGACACTTGTTGCTCGTGCTCTCCAACACACGACAGCTGTAAAACACCAGAGCGCCAGCAGACTGACATATATAAATGTATAGCGAGCTTGAACAGTCACCAACACCGGTGGGAAGCCAGCGGGTCTAGATGTGGGATCAGCCAAGTCATTAATACATGACTCGTGCTTTTATTCCGCCAGTGCGTGCAGGCACTTTCAGACATATCGGTAAAGTTGCCTCAGCTGCTGCAGGTGTGCGTTCAGGTGGGACGCTGCGTCGGAGGTGCACCAGCTCTGGTGGTTCCCCTCCGTCAGCAACCGCCAGCAACCGTCAGCAACCACGAAAGCAAGCTCAAACTCCAGGGGTGGATCACCGCACTACCGGGACTTTGATGAGTTATAAATAACTGATACTGTGGAAACGGTATGATACATTTTTTTAGTGGCTTTAAAAAGAATTCCTTTTTTTAAGGCATGATATATTATTATACCACTAACCGACCACGCCTATAAATGACTAAATGCATGAATGTAGCTTCTTGTGTAGATGGGAGTCTTTTATTCCCAGTTGTTGATTGACGTGTAAAAGACAGCCAGTATTAGTAGGATGCGTCTTCCTGAAAGTCTTTTTAATGCGTTACAGATTGTCACTCAGCAGTGACTTTAGTCAACCCTGATCAATGCCTCGGTCTGAAATGATATATGTGATGTGTTTACTTGCGAGGCCCCTGCTTGAACTTCTCCCACTCAGTCTGGTGGGAGCGCATCAGCCTTCCTCCCCCACCCTTCCTCAGTCATCATCAAAACACTTAACGGCCTACACGTTATTCATGTGTGGTTTTGCTTCCTCCTAGCAGATAGGCACTCTGGGAGTAGGTAAGAGAAGTTTTCTGCTTCACATGGGGCGCGTTGCCTGGAACTGAAGTGGTGATGTTATTGTTCGGAGAGGCGGCTTGTGATTTGTGCCTGATATTTGGCTTTTTTTGTGTGCGTTTTCTTTCTTTCTTTTTTTTTTTGCTGTACTAAAAAGGTCATTGGTTAAACTCAAACACATGATGATGTGCTCGGCGTGCTCTGACAGGAAGTCCATCCTCTACTTTTTCTCATGCCTTCTTTCTCACGCATGTTCTCTTTTCTGTGGTTTCCTGTGCATGAAGGAAGTTGTAAGTAAACGCTTACTAAAGAGGTTGAGTCAAAATAATAATAATAAAAAGCAAACAAACAGACATTTACCCACTAAATAAGAAGGTTATATTCCGTTTTATCTGCTCAAATATTTTTGGTACTCAAACATGAATATGTGTCTGTGTGGCGCTCGTACAGATACACAACTTTCTTTGTAAATAGTGTTAAGTTCTCTTGATTTTTGTATTTATGGTACTCAGATGTCCCACGCCTCCCCATTTCAGCCGTCTCACCAACCAGCAGGAGTTCCAGTGACTGAATTCCACGTATTTCCTAAACACAGGTGCATTTTACCAAGTAGCTGGAGAACATTATCCTTAGCAGGCAATCAGATCAAGTTAAGTGCCGCTTAAAAAACTTCAGGAACTAGTTAAATTATGAGGTTGTCTAAGAGGTCAAGCTGGAAAAGGAGCTCTAACACAAACAACCAAGTACATCACACAGTTTAATCTGTTTTATTTATTTTAGTTAGAAAAACCAAGTCAATATTTGATATTTAAGAGACTTTCAGTTCATGAAAGGCCCACGGGGTTGTCACCCAGGACGCCGAGGAGGATGAACTGTGTGTGTGAAGTGCATGAATGGATGGATTTCTGTGTCATACCCAATATTTTAAAGTTTGGGATTGTAATGATGGAAAAAAGCGAGCTGCTGGCTGCGGCTGCCAGTACGTTGTCATCAGGTGAAAGTTAATTTAACTGATGCTGAAGAGCGTTCTCACCGCTGTAGGTATTAGTTTACAACAATTTTTCTCTTCACTTCCATTTCTATGAGGTCTATAGAAGAAATGCAGCGCTTTTTAAAAAATAGTTAACATTTGCATTGGCAGCCTTGCTGACTTTGTGAACTCTCATTAATTCAACAGTGCTCCATTTCTTTTCATTTAGCATTATTTGTCCTGCTTAACCATAAAAATATAAGACTGTTAGTACTATCTACATGTCTGAAATAGAATAAAGCGAAACCTAACATAAAGCCAATCTAGTTAGTTTTTTTTTCCTTTTAGGCCTCGGGTGAACACGTGGTCATAAATCTTTCCTCTTTTTTTTTTCTCTCTCTGCAGGGAAGGACAAGCAGCGCTGTGAGACGGGCATATGAAGCATGAAAGGGTGGAGCTGAGGCTCAGCTGACCCCTCCCCTCCATCTCCTCCTTTCCCCATTACTCCGAACAATCAGCACCTCCTCCCCCCCTTCCCCTCCTTTCCCCTTCCTGCCTCCGTCACCCTGTTGGCTCTCACCCGTTGTTCCTTACCTCCTCCAAACCTCAGTCAGCTGTGCCCAATGTACTCCCCGGAGCAGGAAAATATCTCCACCACCGCCTCCACCAAAGTGCCAGTGAAGTATGGAGAGCTCATTGTGCTGGGGTAGGCAACAACAAACCAACTCATTTCACGCCAAAACACAGTTTCACTACTTCATGCAGTCATTTGATTCAGTAAATAACGTTTGAGTTCATATCTGGAGGTTTATAAATAGCTCATGACACAGTTAGATGTTTAGAAGCACCGTGGTCTTGTTAGGATCTCGTCTTCTAAGATGGGTTGATGTTATGGTCAAACATATTTCTATCGTTTAGCAATCACACACATGAGAATCTTAAATACTTGGTTTCTATATAAAGTGCCCTGAGATGACATTTGCTGGGAATTGAAGGTCTATTAATAAAACTAATCGAATAAAAAAATAACTCTGTGACCTTCAGCAAAGGAATGTGTCATTGATGAGTCATTAAGAGCTAAAAATAGTTTAATTTTATTACATAAATGTCCAAACTTAAGTGGTCTGGGCTTATCAGTTTTGTGTTTGCTGCATTTCCTTACAAACTTTATATTTAGCGATGAACTTTGATCAAATAAAAAATCTTCCGATGCTAAGACTCAGATGACGCAGTCGGGGATTTCTCATAATTCTTTGATGTTTCCAGACCAATAAATATTTCAGAGAGAATAATCAGCAATTAAAGTCAAAAGTAAAAAGGCCAAAGGTTATATTTTGCTGTATTGCTTAAACATTAGTTGAAATAGTTTTCTGCTTCACTAACTTCCTGTTTTCACTTTGATCTTGTAATAAATCGTGGAAAGAAGCTTCCTTTCTCCGATGCATCTCCTGGATGGGGATGGTTTCATTGCTTTGCTGCGTGTTTTGTACTTTGCATGTCAACGTTGCGGTTGTAAATGCTTGTGACTGGCTGTGTTGGTCATGTTCTGCAGGTGTGGACGGTCACAGTTGCTGCCAGCATTACCAAACCTTATCAAACGTTATTTTGTTTTGTTTTTAGGCCGTGAGAACTTAATTGTTTTTTGCGACTCCTCAGCGTCAGCGTGACATTTGAATGCACACACCCCTACCGAGTTAGGACGCTATGATGGCCTGATGCGAGTCGTTCATGTCCCGAAGCAAACTCCACCTCCTCCCGCCCTCTTTATCTAAAAAAAAAAAAAAAGATTCTTGTTAATTTGCTGATGTCCTCTGCTGTCATGTATCAGAGTCTCCAAAATACTGTATATAATTCACTTAAGTCTTTACTGATTTTCATTCAATCTAATTTGCTAAAGACAAAATGTTGAGTGTCAGGTTTTTACCATTTGTAATTAATTTAGTTACTCTGGATCTACTATACCAATAAATAGCGACCGTTTTATATAAGCTTGTCTTTTTGTGCAGTTACATTTATTAACAATCTGAGCCTGTGTGACCTTCTTCAGAAGTGTATACTTGTGTACTACATGTATTTTCAGTTGTTTTTTTTACAAAGTACTAATAGGGTAACTAACTTTGGTAAATCTTTAATACACCAGTGTTGGAGTTCAAAAGACTTCTTCTGCAGGCACAACAAATGTCATTACACATCACACATGGTCACAAACATTATTTATATCAAATATTTTAGTTCCAACCTCAGCAGTTGGATTTATTTGTTGCCGCGGTGATTGAAAACACTGTTAGTGAGGAAACTTCATTTGAGTCTTCGTTTTATGAGCTTCAGTTACCTCGCGGCCGTGCAGGTATCGACGAACGCTTCTGTTTGTCCGTATGAAGAGAAGCGGAGAGTTTCTTTGTGGAAATGTGGTGTGAGCACTGCTGGAAAAGGACGCGGTCGTTTTCTACGCAGGTTTCTGAACCTCTCAAACTCATTTTTAAACCGAGCGTCCTACTTCCATGAATCAAGACTGCCCTTCGGAAAACACATTACAGTTTACTTCACTTTTCTGATCATTTGCTGGTGTGTTGCTGCACAGTGAAGGCTGCAAATAAAAGCGCAACACAGAATGACAAGCAGCACATGTAAGTAAAGTTTACTCTGAATTCAGTCCACAAAGTCAGCGCTAGGAAAAGAAAATCCACTCCACCCTCCATCTTCAGCGTAGACGACATAAATGTGCACGCTCACACACACTTTCTCAAATAACAACTGACGGTGACGGAGTTCCTCTGTCTGTCTGTCTCTTGTTTATTCCCAAAGGTCTATTCCAGTCTGCGCCCCACACCAGCCCACTCCACAGAGGAATGCCGATTTTGGAAAGACTCCTTACAAGCACATGCACAATTATCATGTCTAACATAGACGCACATAGTCAGTGTCACAGCTGACTCACAGTTTGCTGTTCTGGATTGTGCTAGAAGGGCAAAGTTTGGAAGACGACCGTAAAAAATTTTCCCTAGTGGAAAAAACACATTAAGCAGTAAATGCAGTTCCATCTCTTTACAAGGGAGAACCCCACTTTTCCGTTGGTTGTGCTTTTTCCGCTCACAGTTGGGTTGTTTTTTTTTTTTTTTTTGGTTCTAAATCAGGCCAACCGTTTTAAAAGGTCAACAGGGGCACTTTCTGCTCCACAACAGAGGGACTGCACACTGAGTTGCATCCTTAAACCTGTAAAGGCTTCACTGAAGCTGTGAGAGGCGAGTACTTAACCCTGAGCTTCATCCTCTGACCTTCCTCAACTAAATTAATACATCACTGTAACCACCGCCACTTGCTTTAATTAAAATGCGCCGTTTGCCTTGTCGGTGTTGTGTAAACAGTTGTACTGCCGCCACTGACACAGAGTGCAGAATCTCAATGGGTGTAGTGATATTTGCTGCACTTCTCATCTGTAATTGGCACTCGGCTTACAAGGAGCCACCGGTGAACTAGATCGCACCTCGAGATTATGGTACTTACAGTTAAAGACTGTCTCCCTCCTCGCCTTTGCTTCTTTACATGCTTATCAAGAGAACATTGTGAAATCGATGGCAGAGGAAGTAATGTGTGCCACACTGCCCACGCACAATACTGCACGTAAATGCATCCCTGCCCACTCATGCATGGTTACCCACCCTTAAACAGCCTTCAGCTCTCACAGGCAAATTATTGGAAGCAGAAATTAATTAACTTAATTAATTTAATGACGCGGTAGGTATGGTGCACAGAGGACAATTGTACTAAATTACTTTGAAAAGTGTAAAGTCAGCTTTTGCCTTATGCATGGCTGAGAATAGACTCAGAAATACTAACTGGGAAGCCCTTTAACTGGCTTCGCAGTGTTGTGACTGACCCTTATCACAAACCCCTGGAGACTCAGCAGCCGCCTCAAATCCACCTTTTATCTGTGACCATGCTGGATGTCTGCAGTTGAACAGGAACAGCGTGTCCCCGAGCATGTGAAGGCAAAGTTATTTATTTATCCGAGCAGGATGAAGGCTCACAAATGCATCGGACTTACAAGGGTGCAGCTGTGATGTGTTTGCAGTTTCAGTGATGTATGCACTCACACATGGACAGGAGCTCACCGGGAGAACAATTGTATCACTGTACTGGGCAAAATTGTGCTTAGTACTCAGATAAGTTGTAGCATCTGTTTTGTGATGTTTAATAGGTTTTTTTTTTTCTGGCACTATATGTTGAAACAATAAAGTTGCAGAGCAGCGGCTGCCTTCAGTCAAACAGACACGGAGGGCGAGTCAGGCCTGAGCTGCGACTCCCAGACAACCTGTCTTTATGTTTTTGTAGGATTACTGCAGAAATGGTAGCTTGTTCCTGCACACTGACCTTTAGTTTATTAGGGTTTGAAGGAAACACTCCCACACACACACACATACATACATACACACATACATACATACACACACATACACGTACACGTACACACATACACGTACATACACACATACATACATACACACACACGTACACGCACACACACACACACATACACACACACACACATACGCACACACACACACATACACACACACATACACATACACACACATGCACACACACACACGTGTACACACACACACACATACACGTGTACACACACATACACGTACACACACACACACACACACACATACATGTACACACAAACATACATACATATACGTACACATACACACACACACACGTACACACACACACACACATGTACACATATACACACACACACACACACATACACGTACACACACACACACATACACATACACACACACACATACACTCATACATGCACACACACACACGTGTACACACACACACACATACACGTGTACACACATACACGTACACACACACACACACACACACACACGTGTACACACACACACACATACATGTACACACACACACACATGTACACGTACACACACACACATGTACACATACACACACACATGTACACACAAACATACATACATATACGTACACACACACACACACACGTACACACACACACATGTACACATACACACACATACACACGTACACACATACACATACATACACGTACACAGACGCGCACATACACACACATACATGCATACATACATACATACATACATACGTACACACATACACACACACACACACACACACACACTCTCACACACACACACACACACACGTACAAAGCTATTGCCACTTGTGGGAAGTACAGTGTGTGTCTGCACGTTCGGACTAACTTTTTCCGAACTCTCCGTCTGGGAGCAGCCTCTGTTTGCACAAACCCAGGAACACAACCTAACTTGTTGCTAACCTTTCCCCTCTCCGCTTTGCTGCTTGGGAATATTTGGAGACGCGTTTGCGCCACACAAACTCTTCTGCTGCACGTGGGAACCTGGTTTGGAGTTGCTGCAGCCCTCTGAGCTGTCTTCAGCACACTGGCCTGTCCTCTATCTGGACACGGGCTCGACTTCACCATGGTTACACTCTTGCCATGGTTACGCTGCCCAAACGTTGCTGTGATTCTGGTTCCTCTCCATGGTTACGGACAAACCCTCCCAGCCTTGTTTGATCCCAGCAGCTCTGCTTTCTCAGAGGAACATTTAGCCATAGGCAGGGCGTCCTTACGGCATGCCTGAGCAGTTTTTATTTTTATTTTTTACTAAACTTGATGGCGAGGGTGGGCTCGCTTCAAGCCTCTGATTGGTCCAAGACACGTTCCAGCTACACTGAGGCCTCAGACGCAGACTAGTGCGTGTACATTAATGCCACTTGCAGACTTATATTACATAACTGTTTCTTATGACTGCTAATTTGACATTACTGCTGTGTTGTTCAATATTCCTAAATGTGAAGTCTTTTGTAAATGTAGAGCTGAAACATTTGGTGAAGTCAAAAATTGTATCTCATCATTTTTCTTTTAATATCTGCTGTCACAAAGAAGTACAGTGTATAAGTACTTAGAGGCTTAAAATGAATTTGGTTTAATATCAAGTATTAGAAACATCTGGAATATCCATCACTATAATTCCAGCCACAAGGCCTGAGTAAAAATTTATTTAATTTGTTCTTTTTTTTGTTTTCTATTACTGTGCAGCATCTTTGATGGGTAAACAAAACAAAAACAAACAAAATGATCCTGGGCAAGGCACTGAGCCCTTCACGTGCGCTCCTAGTGTCAGTCTCAAACCCAGATGGAAAAGGAGGGATGTGTCAGGAAGGCTTTCAAAAGTCAAAACTTACGCCAAATCCTCATAAAAGAAAAGCCGAAAGATGTTACTCATCTTTGGTTTAAAAAAACGAATCCAGCACGCCTACTCTGCGGTTTAATGTTTCTTACAAGGTTTCAGGGCACATAGCCCTTATTATGTACCGTCCACATAGTGTTCACAGAAAGGACGTTCCTAAAGTTAAATATCAGCCTTTCTTCACCCTCCTACAACCAAACAGCCTAGATGTGTGTTTATGTCCAAGTTTCAGCTGTTTAGCTGATAGTTTGAAGTTATGCGGGCGATGGGGCGGCCCGGTCTCGGGCGATGGGGCCGTCCGGTCTCAGCTGATGGGAAGCGGCCCGGTCTCGGGCGATGGGGCGGTCCGGTCTCAGGTGATGGGAAGCGGCCCGGTCTCGGGCGATGGGGGCGGCCCTGTCTCGGGTGAAGGTGCGGCCCGGTCCCGGGTGATGGGGGTGGCCCTGTCTCGGGCGATGGGGGCGGCCCTGTCTCGGGCGAAGGTGCGGCCCGGTCCCGGGCGATGGGGGCGGCTCCGTCTCGGGCGATGGGGTGGCCCTGTCTCGGGTGAAGGGGCGGCCCTGTCTCGGGCGAAGGTGCGGCCCGGTCCCGGGCGATGGGGCAGCCCGGTATCAGGGGATCGCCGGCCTTCAAGCATTTAGAAGGATAGCTGTCTGATTCTGTGATGGTAACTGTTGTGTATGATGGAGAATAAAAGCTGTGCACACATAGAATAATAAGATTTGTTTTAATAAATGACTAAGCAAACAAAAGAAAGGGGCTAAACTTAACACGTGAAGACCATTTGACCGTTTACTGTTGTCTTGTTCACTTCATGAAATCTACCAGTTCCATTTACAGTTATTTTTTCTGGATTTTGTCTCACTTGTACTCGTCCAGACTTGTTCATGAACATCACTGGCAAAAAAACAACAAACAAACAAAAAAACAAAACAACTTCTTCTAAGGATTAACTCCGAGGAGTCAATGATTTCTTAATTTCAGAAACTTTTGTCGGTGTTGTTATCTGAAGCATTGACCGAGTCGTGGAGGTTGTGGAGGCGGGGTTAAAGTAGTTAGAAGTATTTACACATGCAGTGTGTTTATAAAGCTGTGATGCTTCTTGCAGAAAAATCTCTTCACTCTGGTCAGAAAACGAATATAAAAGCATCTGTAAATTCAGGAGACAGATTCTCTCCTTCACTGGATGGAGTGTGTCTGGTGGTTGGCGTTGATGACTGTTTCCTGGATGTTTTCTTACTTGTGGATGTTAAGCAAGACAGACAGACGCAGCGTGAGACACACAGCCGACAGAGACACAACAGCCCAGTACAGCTGAGAGCCACAGACTCGCTTCTGTTGGAGGGAACGCCTCTGTTTATTCTCCCTTCCCCTGTCGAGTATCTGCCTAAATAAGTCTCTGTATGTGCTTATTTTCTCCGCCTTTCTAAGGTTATGTTTGAAGGGCTTTAATGTTTGCGGGGATATGATGTACTTTTGTTTAAAAAAACATGTATGTAAAGTATAGGCTCTGTGTGCTTGTAATCCAAGGTTTGCAGGGAAATGCCTCCAGCATTTTCCAGCGGGACTGTTTTTCCAGTGCATCATACAGCTGCGTGGACAATAACGGTCTATTGTCTGCGTATGCATGTGTGTTTATGTTTGTGTTTGCATGTGTGTGTTAATGCAGGTACAATGGCTCTCTACCCAACGGAGACCGAGGCCGTCGTAAAAGCCGGTTTGCGCTCTGTAAGAGACCGAAGTCTAACGGGGTAAAACCCAGCACAGTTCACATCGCCTGCTCCCCGCAAGCAGCCAAGGTGAAACGCCAAAACACACGCAAATGCACAAAACTAGTGGTGGAAGGTGTTTTTCAGACACCTCAGAGGTTGTAAAACGAAACTTTGTCAACTGCAAATTCAGAAAAGGTCTTTTTTTTCTGTTTTTCTAGTGTTTTTTTTCTCTGACAAATTACATTTAAGAAAGAAAAAGAAAAAAGATCTGGCTGCTCCAGCGAAGGCTTTTGTGAGGCTGTGCTTTTCTTTGTTCCGTGATATTAAATGCAGCAGCAGTGAATAATACACGCACCATTAACAAGACAGGAAAAGGAAAAAGATCAGCAAAGCGCCCGAGTTGGCAAAAAAAACTAAAACAGGCAGGTACGCGGCTTTGTGGAGGTTTCGAAGGTACTCGAACAGTGTTTTCTACAAGCATTTATCACAAACACGCTGAGGATTTTACAAAGGAGCCAAACGTGAGGGACCCGGTGAGGGATTTGGTGATTCCCAAGCTTTTCTTCCAAAATGATCGAAGCACGCATTCATGTGTTTCTGTCATCATTTACGGCACAGAAATCCCCCGAAATCTGTGAAACGGAGAGAAAACTGTAACACATGAGCGAGGACCTCTGCTCGTTCCGGTTCACCATCTGTATCTAATGTACCGCCTGCAACACAGCACATGCAGACCTTCAGCTGTGGTAACTTAAAGAACCTGGAGGAGCGATTTCTGTCCTTTTCTGTGCTGTGGGTGGTCCCTGCTGACCAAAAAATGCTGAAGTCCAGCCTGTGACGGCATAACGGAGATCTTCACCCGCCCGGCCCCTCCTCTGTGTGTTTATCCGTTCACTGAGCAGAGGTCAGAGGTGTTTTTCCATTCAGAAGTATTCATGCTCACTCCTGTGAGTTGTCAGAGGGTTTGGTTTCACAGCATCTGAAGGTCTAGTTCTGTTTGTTTTTGCCTTCGCACCCTCACCCGTCCTCCTTTTCTTCTTCCCACCAGGCCATAAGCAACAAAGACCAGCACAGCATCTCTTACACTCTGTCCCGAGCCCAGACGGTGGTGGTGGAGTACACCCACGACAGCAATACAGACATGTTCCAGGTAACGACCCTCCGTTTTTGTCACCCACCTCTGGCCTTCAACATCCAACTTACTTATTATAAAGGTCCATATTATCTATTTTGTCTGCACTTTTCTTTGCTCCACTCCTACTGACATAAAGACTGAACGGGAATTGTTTACATGCGTGAAACTGCCACTTTAAAGATTGCGTTTTTTTCTGGCATCCTTCATGAATAATCACAGAAAAAGGACGCTTCTTTAACGAGCGCCTGAAAATCAACCCGTTTGTTTTTATTTTTATATCGTGGTGGAGGGTTTGTGTGCCTGAATGATCCCCTGGTAGGGTCCCAAGGCAAAGTGGTGCTGGGGGGCGGGCCAGACCAAGAGCGATTCCTTAGCATCACACATGGAGACGAGGAAACCAGGTTTCTCAGGCAGTTCCCAGAGCCCCCCCACGGAGCCAGGCCATGTCAGTTAGGAGGTACCGACTAGATAAAGTACTCCAAAGAGCAGTATAGAGAACCGGTCTTCTTAGAGTCCTTGTTCGGGGTGCTAAAAGGTCCGCCTAAAAGGTCCTCCTTTGCTTTTGAGAACTTTTGTGCTCTGGGGTGAAGAGAAGAGCTGGTAAGTTGGATACATGTAGGGGAGGAAGCCAGACACCCAGCAGGCCCAAAGTTATGGTGAAAGTCTGCTGGGAACAGCTGTCAAAGGGGGCTGCCGGAAAGATCTTCAACTCAACTGGTGGACACCCGAGGTGATGTAAGCCACCAAGCTGCCGGAGTCCTGCAGGGCCCCTCTGGCCCACGGGACTCCAGCTGACAGCTGCCGGGTGCCGGCAGACCAGGTGGACCG
Organism: Xenentodon cancila; assembly: GCA_014839995.1. Lineage (NCBI taxonomy): Eukaryota > Metazoa > Chordata > Actinopteri > Beloniformes > Belonidae > Xenentodon > Xenentodon cancila. The sequence goes on from CM026208.1 coordinate 2,585,842, forward strand.
CAGAAGATTCACTCTCTGGATTGTTGAATTTATTCACACGGCGGATTTCTAAAGTCGTCCTGCTCAACATTCACGCTGTGGGAGGCGGTGATGGGACAGTGATGCAGGTAGCTGCGGAGAGCTGCGGAGTACCCGTTATCACCGAGCGCTGGCACACCAGAGATAAACGAGTAAAAGAACCGAAACAGACGGAAACAGACGGAAACAGACGGAAACAGACGGAAACAGACGGAAACAGACGGAAACAGCCTTCACAACGTGCATGCTTGTTTCTTGCCATTTCAGCTGTGCGACACAGCTACTGAAGTCTCGCTCATCCAGTGTTTTATGTTTTCTACTTTTGCACACTTGTCTTATTTTCTGCTTCTTCTCTGGTTGTTCTCTTGTGACTTTTTAATTCCTGCTGTCTTCCTCAGGAGCAAGATTATTATATCACTTCATGACATGACATCATTTGTGACTAATGGTTCCATCTCCGGTTGCCAGATCGGCCGGTCCACGGAGAGTCCGATAGACTTCGTGGTGACGGACACGGTGGCAGGCAGCCAGAGCAACGCAGACACTCAGTCGGTCCAGAGCACCATCTCCCGCTTCGCCTGCCGCATCATGTGCCAGCGCACGCCGCCTTACACGGCTCGCATCTACGCCGCGGGCTTCGACTCCTCCAAGAACATCTTCCTGGGGGTGAGCAGCGTTTCATCTCCCGCTTCAGAGACGCGTCGACGGGAGTGAGATCAGGAAGGCAGGGGGAGGAAACGGGGAATGTGGCTTGGGTTCACACCTTCCTGTGTCTCTGTTCACGTAGGAAAAAGCCGCAAAGTGGAAAACGTCTGATGGTCAAATGGATGGGCTGACCACTAACGGCGTGCTGGTGATGCACCCTCGCAATGGCTTCACGCAGGACTCCAAACCGGGCGTCTGGAGGGAGATCTCAGTGTGCGGCAACGTCTTCACGCTTCGAGAGACCCGCTCAGCGCAACAGCGGGGAAAGATGGTGAGAAAACATGGCCCCAGCGTCACAGTCAGCACCGTCTTGGATCTGTAAGGCCAGGGTTCCTCTTCGGTAGGAGCTTGGTGCTCCATCACATTTATCAGCGAGTTTCTTCTATTATCCGTGACTTTACAGCGACTTTTCTCACCAAAAACACCCGTTTCCTGAGACTTGAATCGAAGCTGTGACAGTGCTGAGGAGTGGCCGGTGAGCTGAAAGGCTCATAAGCAGAGAGCAGCTGCAGCTGCAGGTGGTCAGTCGTTTCATATCCACCAATAAGACCAGTTGTTGTAGAAATGCAGATTAAAGGGAGAGAAGCGAGCTGGATGTTGGAGTAAGAGCTGGGAATTAGTAAATCATTCCTTCACGCTGTGTCACTCTTTTTCACACTCTTGTACCAGACTGAGGCTAGTCGATCCTCAACCGCCGGGGGGGTCATTGAGATGTCATCTCCATAGCAACGGTTTGTCTGACAAAGATGTGTGTAACAAGACCTTGTAAGGGATCCTCCAGCTCCTGTCACAGCCTCTCTGCCAATCACGGCGCTCCTGCCGCCACATCAGCGATGCCACATAAGGAATTTATGTGTGGATGCCTGTTTTTTTTCGCTCCTCCTCCACAACATTTACATAAACGACCGGCAGAGCGCAGCCAGCATGTCAGCAGTTGTAATTTTAATCTGCCTCTTTAACTGCTGAGCCACCTGTCCATAAGCCGGCCCAGCGCAGCGCTCCTGTCTCCACCTGCCCTTTACCAGCCCCGAGGGCCTTATCCTCCAGCCTACAGACGCCACATTATTTCACAGCTGATTGACAATTTAGATGGTGCGCTGCGGGAAGTCACCGATCTTCATTACGACCGGTGACAACATGATGAAGTTCAACTGTAACACTGAATGCACTTGGGAGCGGTTAACCGTCAGCCTCTGAGCGATTGTGACGCGTTCGCAGAGACTTTAGTGAAAGAAATGTTTCGTTTGTTGCTCTGTGTCGACGCCGCCTCCTCATTTAGACCCGCCACGGACCACCCGGGCGGACCCGGCATCTAAACGCTGTCTCCTGGGAAAACGTGTAAACCTTCCAGACGTGAGCTGCTCACTGCAGAGGCAGATGTTGGTTGGGAGCAGCTCTTCACAGCATCGGGCCGCGGCCATAACGCGACTTCTTTGAGCACGTCTGCGAGACGGGCGCTTTATGACTTTTAACAAAATAAATCCACCTCTTCCTTCCTGGAAAATGTAAATAAGGAGTCTGAGTTGCTCTGTAAAAACAGCATCCAGGGGAGGGTCACTGGCTCGCTCGATGTCAGACGCGCAGCTTAAGATGATCCTCCGCAGCTCAAAACACACAAGTAACGGCCTCCTCAAAGGTGCTCCGGCTCCATTTCACACTGGTGGATGTTCTCCAGACATCTCAGCATGACCCGCTGTCGTGTGGACCTCATATCGCGACCTCCTTTGCTATTTCGTGTTGTTTGGACGTCTTTCTCCCCGTCTCCGTTGATGTTCTCTAGTATTTATAAAATCCTATTGTAGAAACAACTTCATGGCCCCACATTTGCGTCACACTGACATCTTTCAGACTCTTAATTTTAACTTAATCTAAATTTTGCCTCTTTTCTCTGTGCCTTTGAGACTGAACAGTTTTTGTTCTTCTTTTGTTCGGTGAGAGTGTGTTCTTCTCTTCTGGAGTTCGTGCTTCATAAGGCGAGCTAATGATTGGTATTTGGACGTACTCACACAGCCTCCACAGCAGGGCCGCCGCCTGTCCTTTAAAGCAGCATAATTAAATATATCTCACGGTGGCGTGCGCGTGGACACCGTGGTTTTCAGGGAGCTGCTGTGCCGAGCAGCCTGCCAGGCCAATGAAGGACTCGCTTCAGCCTAGTTTAATACAACTCAGTGGACGTGAGTGTGTTGAAGGTTTTGGTGGATTAAATTGACCCTGAGCGCCTGACGACTGTTTTTTGTATATTTATGTGGTTATCTTTGATGAGGCCGGAGGTTAAAGATGAGAGGAGAGGCCTCGTGACCAGAACTTGGCTGGTCTGAAACCAGCGGAAAAATCAGGAGCAGACACGAGCAGCAGCCCCCTGCTGACCTCTAACCCTGGAAAGGTTTTGCTGGGCAGACGTGAACGGGTTGGGATACTGCGTCAGGGAGGAATGAAGCCATGACTGACATACACTCTGCATTCCCACGATACACAGAGATTAAAAAGTGTCAGCCAGCGGGAGCCGCGGGAGCCGCGGGAGCACGTCCATCCAGAAACATCCATGAGACGCCCGGAAGCTGCTCCTCGTCACGTCATAAAAATAGTCCATTACATGGTTCAGATCTTTCCCTTCTTTCCCCATCCTCGTCTCTGATGTGCTTTGGTTATCTAAACATGGAATTTCCCGCTGTGTTTCCTAAAATTTCCAACAGCTCCAACTGCCCCGCCTGCTGCCATCATTTCAATTTCCCCCGTAAAATCTTGGCTCAAGCTGACACACACACACACACACACACACACACACACACACACACACACACACACACACACACACACACACACACACACACACACTCACATACACACACACTCTCACACACACACTCACACACATACACACACACTCTCTCACACTCACTCACACACTCTCTCACACTCACACACACATACACACTCTTCACACACACATTCTCACACTCACACACACACACACACACACTCTCACACACACACACTCTCTCACACATTCTCAGACTCACACACACACACACACACACACACTCTCTCACACTCACACACACACACAATCACACACTCGCGCACACACACACACACACACACTCTTCACACACACATTCTCACACACACACACACTCTCTCACACACACACTCACTCACACACACACACACACACACACACACACACACACACTCTCTCACTCACACCACACTCTCTCACACACACACACACACTCTCTCACACTCACACACACACACACACACACACTCACACACACACACTCTCTCACACATTCTCAGACTCACACACACACACACTCTCTCACACTCACACACACACACACTCTTCACACACACATTCTCACACACACACACACTCTCTCACACTCACACACACACACACACACACACACACACACACACACACACACACACACACACACTCTCTCACACTCACACTCACACACACACACACTCTCTCACTCTCACACTCACTCACACACACACACACACTCTCACTCACACACTCTCTCACACACACACACTCTCACACTCACATCTGTGTGAGGGAGAGGCGGGGCGTGCTGATGTTACACTGCTACCTGCTGTGTTCAGAGCGGTACTGCAGGTTTCAGTCCCTCACAAAGACGCCAGCGGCGATCACGTGTCTCGTGACCTTTCTCTGGTCTGCTGGTGGTCTCGAGGGTTGAAGACCACATATCGGTGTGCTCAGGGGCGAGGACACGCAACAAATCAGTTTTGCTATTAACAAAGATCTGTAATAAACCTTAACTGCTGAAGTGTTTCTGCGGGAGGACCGGACTCCAGACACTCCGACTTTGGTTACCACAGTTGGAAAAGATGGACCCCACTGGGGACTCGCACTCTCAGCGCGGTTGACGGTTGGTTGTTCAAACCATTCAGACTGTGAAGAGGATTTTCTGTAAAAGAATCCACTAAAAGCTTTACATGAGCGATTGAAGGGTTGAAAAACAAGAGTTGGAAATGACTTTCTCCTTCTGCTTTCAGGTCGAGACCGAGAGCCAGGAGCTCGTCGACGGCTCGCTCATCGACCTTTGCGGCGCCACTCTGCTGTGGCGCACGGCTGAAGGACTGTCACGCACGCCGACTCTGAAGCACCTGGAGGCGCTGCGGCAGGAGATCAACGCGGCCCGGCCGCAGTGCCCCGTGGGCTTCAACACGCTGGCCTTCCCCTCCATGCGCCGCAAGGACACGCCGGACGAGAAGCAGCCGTGGGTCTACCTCCAGTGCGGACACGTGCACGGCTACCACAACTGGGGCAATCACCGCGAGGAGCGGGAGGGCCGGGAGGGCCGGAGCAGGGAGTGTCCCATGTGCCGGGCCAAGGGGCCGTACGTGCCGCTGTGGCTGGGCTGCGAGGCGGGGTTCTACGTGGACGCGGCGCCGCCTACTCACGCCTTCAACCCCTGCGGCCACGTCTGTTCGGAGAAGACGGCATCCTTCTGGAGTCAGATCCCGCTTCCACACGGCACTCACACCTTCCACGCCGCCTGCCCTTTCTGCGCCCAGCAGCTGAGCGGCGAGCAGGGCTACATCAGACTCATCTTCCAGGGACCCCTGGACTAGCAGGGGAGACTTCCCAGCATGCTTTGGAGGAGGAGGTTTTGTTCGGATGCTACGCCCGCATTAAAACAGAACCCAGTTTCTTTCTGAACTTTTGCCTCTTTCTCATTTTTAAGTGACCTTTGTATTGCTTTTTCATGAATGAAAACAAAGATTTCTATATTTTCACGAGAAACTAGAGACACAAAAACCAAACAAAGAACACTGCTGGGTAAACTTTGTTTCTTGGAGAGAACTTTCAACAGTATTTATCTAAATTACTAACATCCCGGCGTGGAAACGCGCCGTTTTGTTCATGTATTTGTTGCAATATACATCTGTGTACATCTCTTAAAGCTTATTTAATACAAAGATGTTTATTTATGGCCCAGGAACATCGCTTCATCCTTGATCTGTCAGATTTTCTAAACATCAGTACTATTTAGTGTTTTAATTTGAAAATTCAGTATATTGTTAACCAAACATAAAGTTTTAGGTGTGTTCTCTCTCCCCCCATGTTCACCTGTCAAAGCCATTTGTCGTATTTATGTCCATCCTCCGGCATGTGTGTCCGCTCTTCAGTTCCGTCTCATCGGGAATCATCCCGGAGTTTCCGCATTCAGAGCAATAGATCTGCAGCAGAAAACCTCGTTGAGCATTAACGGAGTCTACACGGCGTCTTCGTAAACACTCACCGCCTGGACGACCGCTCCCTCCCTTTAAAGAGTAAATCTTTTCTGGTCACGTTAGCCATGATAACACCGATATGTAGCTGATGACAAACGCCACGCAGAAGAGTTTATTGTGAAGGAACTGTCAGATCAGAAAAATCACGGGACTGTTATGGACAGGACATAGATGTGTCCTGCTGTGTCTGCGGGTACTAGTGATGCTGTAGTGCAGTATTCAGCTCAGTATTACAAACTATTTTTTAAACACTGCTTCTGTTGAGAATGACCTGCTTTTATTTTGAAAGTCACTCAAGGTTTCTCTGGCCACGCCCACAATGATGCAAAGGGCAAGTCCAGAAGGTAAAATTTTCTCTTCCTCTCCTCACACTGGACCCACGAAGCAACACAGTTGGAAAAGACCACTGTCTCTCACACACACACACGCACACACACGCACGCACGCGCACACACAAACACAAACACACACAGACAGACTCACACACACACACACACACACACACAGACTCACACACGCACGCACACACACACACACACACACACACACACACACAGACAGACAGACAGACAGACTCTCACACACACACACGCACGCGCACACACACACACACACACAGACAGACAGACTCTCACACACACACACACACACACACGCACGCACGCGCACACACACACAGACAGACAGACTCACACACACACACACAGACAGACTCGCGCGCACACACACACACACACACTCGTCAGCGATCGGGATCATTTGTGTTTTCCAGAAGAATCCTGATGTGCTTCCTCGTGTGGCATTTTGGAGGCGACGGCGTGTTTGAAGTTTGAATCAAACATCAAGGCTGCCTGTTCTCACGTTTGTTCTGTTGACTAGAAACTACAATAAAAAAGTCGTGAGCGTTGATCAGTTTATGGATTTACTTCCATCCATCCGTGTTGTAGACCCTCCGGACCCTGTACAGGCTCCCGAGGGTCTGCTGGAGCTTATTACAGGCAAGTGTTTGTATTTATATCAACATCATAAACGTCATCGGATCAGTTTTTCAATCAGAGGCATTTTTACCACTTATTATCTCTGCAGAACGCAAACTAGGCATTTGTCGATGCACTTCCGGTGACCCGGATATGATGTTAATGGTAACGACTGTTAGATTTGTAATGTTGGTTTCAACTGTACGAGACACTTTAACGGACCACGAAATCACATCAGATTCAAGTTCAGCGTTCGACTGGGAAGCAGTCTTGACATGTTGCACTTTGTGAAAACACAAATTTTCCCAAACTCTCTCCACACACACACACACACACACACACAACACACACACACACACACACCAGTGGGGTTCATCTGAAGGAGATGCGTTCAAACTATGGGAAGCTCCCACCAGCATCTTTACCAATCAATCACTTCCAAACTGCTCCAGCAGACACGGTGGCATGAGATCTGAACACACTCATACCCGCAGGTTTAATTAATGTGTGTGTGTGTGTGTGTGTGTGTGAGTGAGAGAGATTGTAATTTATGTGTTGATTTTGTGTATGCAATTTGTGTCCATCTGTTCGTTCTGCAGCTCTCCAGATAATCTGCATCCTCAGACTGCAACACACTAACTCACCTCAGGGAGAAAACAATGACCCGTGCACACACACACACGCACACACACACATGCACGCACACACACACTGCTGTGGTCATCTGGGGATACCTCAAACTAAAGAAAGAGAAGGAAGCGCGTGTTCTCCTGGCTTCCTCCAGGCCCGGTTGGGTTTAGTTTGGTGGGCTTCGTGTGATAAAGGGCTCCTCCGTCCGCCGTTTATCGCTGCTCTGTTCAGACACAAACGCTGCTGTGTGCTCCGCCCGCCCCGCCGCCCTCTTCTGTCTCTGTGCTTGTAAAAGGCAAAAGCAACGAATGTTTCCAGCAAACACTTCTTTTGTAACAACTTTAAACAATAAAGTGCAAAAGTGACACATTCTGCTGTGCTGGTTTCCTTTGCAGGTTGGATGTTTCCATAAACTGACACGGTTCTGCTGCTGGGTTCACAAATTTACATTTTTGGAGTTTTGTTACTGGTTGAAGTTCTGCAAACGTCCTGCCTCGCTAAACTCCGAATTAGTCACCAACAGTTCTTTTTTTTCTTTTTACCATTTTCTGAATAGTAAGTAATTAAAAATACATCTTGGGAGCTGCTTTTCCATTTTTATTGGCTCTGCAGACTAAAGGACTGCATAAATATTTAGTTTACTGAACCTTTACATTTCCCTCCAGAGCTTTTCTAACCCTACACTTATGAAACAAACACCTGAGCTGCTGATATCTGCATGTTGACTCTGGAGGTACTTTTACAGTAGTAGTTTATCTGCTGCTGCAGCTCACTGTACAACATCAACCTTTTTTCTTTTTAAAAGCTCGTGGATCTTTAAATAGCCAGTGTGACGTCTGCAGTGGCGCCCGGCTGAATCCCGGTCAGAAGGCTGCGGATGAACAGACGACACGTGCGCAGGATTTCATATTGCACTTTATTCAGCTCCGAGGAGGCAGAACTGGGCTGAGACCTCGTTACCGTCACAGATCAGCACTTATTGCTTTCAGGCTCCTGGTCTGCGCGAGTCGGACCCATCTCAAGTATTCCCAAGCTGAAACGTGTTCATGTGTTGCACATGTATCTAAATGTGTGTTTGTGTAAACCACTGTTACAGCGAATACTGCGGCTCCTGTCTCGCAGTGTGAAGACACGATGTTCAAGAAGAGACGGACGACAGAAGCATGAAGGTCAAAAATGTGAGACGACATAAAAAAACAAATGCACATATCACACCGGGACAAAGACAAGGCCTTCACTTTACCATGATTTAACTTCAGGGACATATAACCTCGTGGCATCGTGACTTTGCAGGATGCGGATTTTCACATTAGTCATAAAACTTCAGGTTAAACAGCTCGTTCAGGCAACAAAGTTCCCCGTCTATGGCACAAACTGCCGTTAAAGCAGGAGAGTTTACACGTCAAGTGCCACAACAGTTTTATCACAGTTTTCACGGCTCTAAGAGAGTTGCCAAGTTACCTGTCAGCACAAACGTCCCCTCAGGACCCGCGGCTCCACAGCCCGGCGTTGAACGGACAGTTTACACAAACGAATGAATACTGTGATAGAAGCGAAGGACCAGCGAGCGCGTACGTGTTTGCAGGAAGAGCACTGGTTCACCTCGGTGAGGATCACACTTCCAGTCTCTCATTTATGAGATAAAACTTTAGAGACGCTGCCGGACAGAGCGACGCCGCCGAGGCCAGTGGTTAGTTTCCTCCTCCCCAGTCTGGAAGTTTCTCCCTAAGGAGATCCACGCTCCAACTACCTGCAACGCTTCATGAACTTACGTTACTTTTGTATCTGCTACCAAACGTGCCTCCTTCTGAACAGAAGACACGTTTTTCTGCGTACAGCATGAATTCAGGGGTCATTTCAGCTCCTGTATTGGCGGGGGACAACTGACTATGATCTGCTGCAGAGACACACGGGGCCCGGCCCGTTGTCCAGGCTGGACGGTGGAACCATGCGAGTCCTGCAGAGA